>CM029921.1:54821496-54993996 GCA_017639245.1 Myiopsitta monachus
ATCTCACTTTCTATGAAAAATATGACTTTACTCATATGAAAGGTATTACTACATCCTGATTTGTAGTACTACATCTGCAGACTGCATCCAAGAATGCTGGAATAATTCCAAAGCCTCCCCATGATTTCAGCAAGCTCCAGATCTGGCTATGTATGGGCTGCATCTTTATTACCCAAGCATGGACAAGAGTAGGCAGACTTCTAAGACCTTGTGTAGACAGCTGTGATGACAAAAATGAGTCATGTACACTGTCTTTTAAGTAATTACTCAAATTTTCTTTTTCTCATTCTCAAGAAAAAGTAACCTAAAAGCACTAGAAGTGCTATCATTAATTTATTTTTTTCTCCATGGAGAAATAATTTCTGCTTTGTGTTAGGTCTTTTTTAAAGGGACTCTTTGTGAAGACATGAATACGAGGGGCTGGAATGTTTACTTCAGCCCAAACCTAGAGCTAGACAAAGACATTCCTGGTATTTAACTTTTTTTTTGTTGTTAAGTTGTTGTGTTGAAACTTCCATTTTTATGCGAAGCTTCATGACATCCTGAGTCAAAGCAATAAATGCAGCACATTTTCTGGGTCATAACACTCCCATCACCTTCAAGAAATCATGCCAAATAACTATGTCTGCATTCACTCAAAATAATACTTCCTCTAAAAATGCATGACATCTTATATGATTTACATCATGTTATGTTGAGGATTAGGTTAATGACTTCTTGTGCTTCTGTGAACCATTCAAAGTACCAGAATATTACTTTATATAAAATATAAATAGAGTATATTGCTGTAGTATGGGTTATTTAACACATGTATTTCCACATGGGTCTGAAATTAGGGGTGGTACCAGCATGCAATGAGTTCCTTCTTCCTGTATAAAAACAAATGTATTACACTGCTTTTCAGAGCTAACTGGTCTATTTACAGATGAGAATTGAATTTTTTCTAGCTTTCTTCTGGGCGTTTTATTTGGAATGTGTCTGTGCTTTAAATACTGAAGGGCTCCATTTCAATGGCAACTGAAAGAGTAACAGTTAAGATAATTTTTTGGTCATCTGTTGCAGCACTCTTTGGATAAAATCCAGGACAGGGATAATATCTTTTTAACTAAAAGACTAGTAAACAGCCAGATCACAGTTGTGTCAAAGGCATCATCAGGAGAGCATTCACTTGAACAAATAGTGATCATTTCACCTCCTATATGAAACCATTTCAGGCATATTGGATGACATAGTTTAGTGGGAGGTGTCCCTGCCCATGTTAGGGGGATTGGAACTAGATGATCTTAGGGTCTTTTCCAACCTTAACTATTCTATGATTCTACATACAAAGACTTTCTCTACAGGATAAGATGCATGTAGCGAATATCAAAGTTAGAACTAGAGAAAAGTTTTGGAGTCAATAAGTCACTAATGGGTGGCAAATAGGTGGCATCTCAATGATCAGTTACATCCTGAAGGTAAAATAGGGCTAGGAATTATTACAAAAGAAAGAGAAAACAGGCACAAACGTAATTACATTTTTTAAACCTGCTGTGTACCCATATCTTGAATACTGAAATCCCAGTTTCCTGATCACTCTCACCTTGAAAAGTATGCAACAGACACAGAAACAGAATAAAGAAGGGCAAATGAGGATAATCGGAGCTTTGACTCCTTTCGCAAGAAAAGAAAAGGAATAGGTAAACATTGATAAAGTTTGAGTATGACAAATTTGTACTGAAGTAGACTGGATATGAGGAAGAAATTCTTTACTGTAAGGGTGGTGAGGCACTGGAATGGGTTGCCCAGGGAAGTTGTGAATGCTCCATCGCTGGCAGTGTTCAAGGCCGGGTTGGACAGAGCCTTGGGTGACATGGTTTAGTGGGAGGTGTCCCTGCCCCTGGCAGGGGGGTTGGAACTAGATGATCTTTGGGTCCTTTCCATCCCTAACTATTCTACGATTCTATGTATGGTGCAGTGAGTTATCAAAAAAAAAATAAATAAAAAAGAAAGACAAAACCCCAAAACAAACTAATACCCCAACTCAATAGTGTCTAATAAATCAAGAAGTTGACAACACTTAGACAAGCAGGTACCAAACTGCACAGTTACAAAGTTTAATACTTCAGACACACTGCATAACCGAGCTGTGGAACTCACCAGGAAGATGTGGAGGCCAAAATGTAAGTTTTAAATAGGATTACATTAATGACTGGACTGTTTACCCAATAAATGTCAACAGTTAAGTAAACACAATGTGATGATACAGTGACATTCATGTCACCCCTGCTTCCAGAAGTCTCTAATTCACAGACAGGATTGGCAAGAATATGTCAAGGGGACTTTCTCTCTCTCTGACCTATTCTCTTATACTTTTCCATAACAATTTTCTGTTGTCTGCTGTTGGAGACAGGCTATTGATCAACTTCTAGGTTGATCTTTAAATAAATAATTAAAATATATTAAAAAAAAATCTTACAAATATAATTTTCTCAAGTCTATTATACCCCTTGAAAAAAAATAATAATTGACAGAATATCGGGGGGTGGGGGCACAGGGGACACACGACCAACCTGGAATCACTTCTAAGCTAAAACCAGCCTTTAACATTCAATGTATCACGCTTCCTTGGAGCTTCTGTGAAACAGTATATGCACTATAACAGATTTTTATCCATCCACTAGGTGTAGGGTCCTACTTAATATTTGGAAATTAACAAAGACTGTTTTAATACTTTTCTGAGTTCTTTTGTCACAATTGGTTGTTATTCACCACAGGAATAATCCATGAAATGGGGATGATCCAGTCCCTGATCACTCCAAATGACAATCGGGTGATTTCTCCAAGATATTCTTGAGAAAAATAAAACTTACTGGGATCAATCCAGAGGTAACTCAGTGAAATTTAATGGCCTGTGGTATACAGGAGGTCAGACTAGATGATCTAATCATTCCCTTTGGCTTTAAACTTTATGAATCATGCTTGAGGTGGAACTAGTAATGGGAGTCATCTAATGGGAGTGGACATTGAAGTAAGATCCCTGGTGCTTAGGGGAGAAGAAAAAGCTCACATTTGGCCTGAAGAAGCAGCCAATTAAGAGGGCTTCTCATAAGAGGGAGAAACTGCCAAAAAGGATTAAAGAGAGAGGTGTAGGCCTTGGTGATTTGGCATGAAAAACTGAGGCCTGAGTTAGTCTAAGTGAAGAGAGAAATTAACATGGCCAAAATCATGCCTGACCTCAGTTTTTTCAGGCAAGAGCAATTTTTCCTGTTTAGTGCATCCATTTCCCCCCTTCACCCCTACCTAAATGAATCGCCCCTCTGTGGCATGATTTGGGGATTTGTGATGCAGAAGTTGCGGTTACCGTTTGTCCCTTGTTTCTGCGCCTATTGCTCCCCCAGTGGCTCTGGCTTTGGAAAAGGTTACTGCCCATAGAACTATTGCTTTTGTAGTACTGTGGTCTCCTCCACACACTCATGCAGCCTGTGTTCTTGTAAAAGATAGGTTCAAATCACTGTTTGGGTTTGTTATTTTCCTAGAACAACAGTGATAATCTGTCAATTAATCTGGAGGTCTTCCAGACACATGATGAAAAGGAACATTTGTATTAAAAAAAGAAAAAAAAAAAAAAGGCAGTACGGCGTGGGCTCCCTAATACAACTACCAATGACACAGCAAAAACTGCTGTTTGGGGCGTGAGAGGGGAAAAACATGTAGCTATTAGATATAAACCTATGTAGCTCATAGATAGCCTTGTGTTTGCTGAGAGTTAACATACTAACAACAGTATAATTTGCTGTTCTGCATTTTTAAGTTTTACTTCTAAGAACCATGCATTATTTATAGAAATAGCCTGATTTACATGTGGTTCCTTTACAACTGCCAGACTGCATATCCAGCCATTTATATGGCACTGCTACATTACAACTTGTCTCCTGTAGCTATCTGCTTGAATAGGAGAATGGCTATCAATCTGATCAAATATATGAGTCACACTGCATGAAAATCAGTCCTCTGCAGAAGACATATTTTGAAGATTTAAGTGGGGTCTAAGTACTGCCTAGTCCTTGTGCATGCACAAGAGTGGATACTACCCACAGGAAAAAAAAAGCCATGGAAAAATTCATAAACAACTTTCAATAACAATGACATCTGAAAATGTCATGATCTTCTTCACATATTTCATAAACAGAAAATGTAGTATAAATTCAAGGAAAACATTCATAATTACAAGTTATTTGCTCAGCCCTACCGATCAGAAGCAGCCTAAAATGTACTGGCAGATATCTAGGCAAAATAAGCACAGTTGCATTCAAACCACTTCTTAAAATTCTAGGGTGAGATTTACAGGCTATTTGGATCTTGTGACTCTTCACTGTTTGTTTACTACTTAAAAAATTTTAAAAGGGAAAAAAAGCTGTTTGCCTTGTGAATGTGAGCCTTCGCATCTTTCTTTTCAGTTTGCATGCTTATTCAGATCAAAATATAATGTTTGAGACATTTTCCTTCTGCTGAACATACCACTATCTGAATAACTTTGCACACAGTTTATAGTTATTGTATGTAAAGTGTGCTTTGTACCAGAGATAAAATGTTATACTACTTTTATTGATAGAGTGGCTATGAAACATTTTGCTTTTCTTTAAGAAAAAGAAATAAATTAAATCTACACGGCTCTGACCTATGCAACCAATTGTTGATTGCCTTTAATGTAGGAGATTGTTCAACTATGAAGACATGGTTCATGAATTAGTAGGGTGTGACTAAATATAAATGTTTTCATTTAACAGATCATTATACTACTCCTTTTTTTAACATACTAACCAGAAAAGTCCATATCCAGTTCAGCTTCTGATATTCAGACATCCACATCATTGCAGAAGGAAGGTATCATATATTAAACTAGAAAGAAAGAATACTAGTGTCACCAAAATCACCACATTTGCTAAATCATCATTGTTGTGAAAGGAATATTACAAAGGAATACTACAAAGGAATACTTTTCTATCTCTCCATTTTGATGGAAGCTTTTTAAAGCTGTTGTTTTTGAATTGTGAAATTTCTGATTTCACACTTTTTTTTTTCCTTTGAACTTGGATTATTTTCAAGATAATTCTTGGAAAGTCAGCATACTAAATGTACTTCACACTCAATCTTTTATTCGTAATCTTCTGAAATAGGAATTTTTCGTTATTTTAGAGCAGGCTTATTTCTTATGTTTTTTTTTTCTTTAAAGTGCAGTTTTTAAGAAAAGGTTTGTCATAATCAGATCAGAAACACTGTCCAGAAAGTAGCAGGGTGTGACACCACATACCAATGACACATTGGGGCAATGATGAATATTATAACCTATAAAGTATCACATTTTGTTTGTTGCAAAAAGAAACTTGCCAAAGACAGTGCGTTCTAGCTAGAGCTGTGAAAAAATATTGCTCATCTTTGTTTCCAAAGATCTGCATGCAGACATGGCAATTTTCAGGAATATTTGCATATCAAAACCAGGGTAAAATTTCAAAAAATCTGATTTTTGTTATAACAACAGGTAAAACGTTCTCCAAACAGGTCAGAAATTCAGGGAGCTGAAAGAAAGACATTCCTCCACCACAACACTGATTTTCAGATTGAAAACATTTCTTGGATGACTTTCCTTTTTTGTTATCCTTTCTGAAGAAATACTTCCTGTTTTCAGTTAGAATAAAAATAATAGTGAGGCAAATTGCATTCCAAATGTTTAACTTTTCATGAAACAGGTGAAAAGTTATTACATGCTGGTGAGATTTTTTAAATAGGATCTTTATTCCTAGCTTAAGGGAGGCAGAGAGAGAGGAATAGAGGAGAGATGAATGGCAGTGACATCCGAAAATATACAACTCCTTTATATTAAGAGAGTTTGGTTATATAAACCTTCTGTCTTGTTGCTTTGAGACCCTTTAATAATGTTTGATACAAGCTAAAGTTTATTGGGTTTATTCATGAAAGCAAAATAAAAAGAAAAATAAGGATTTTAAATAATAGGACAATCATAAACCTGAGCTCAATGAGTGATGAAGGAATATTTTCCTCTGGGGAATTACAGTAGTTGGGTTGGATTTGTGTGAATGTAACCTCGTGTTAAAAGGAGAAGAAAAAGAAAAAAAGGATTAATGCTTCAGCAGGTTGAAGGGGAAAATTATTTTCTACATTAGTCTTGCTATGAGCCATCCTGAGCATTAGGTACTACTGTAATACGTCAAAGTACTACAACTGAAATAATGTTCTTACATGTGGTTTCAGGCTATTTTATGGCAAAATATAGTGGTGTTTTTAATTAGAAGATGTGCAAGAGAAAACAAACTTTATGATTCTAGAGACAACAGCTGATTTACACTTTGCTTCCATGGAACAGGTTCAAATTTCTTTAACAGCAATTGGATAAATTATTTTTTTTTTATTATTATTATTAAACAAGGTAGAAGGTTTGAAAGGCAAACAAATTATATGTGCAACAGAAGAATGGACTATTTTTTCTATTTTTTTCATATATAACTTTCAAAATGCCTCCAATTTAGGATACTGCATCATGAAGCATTTGACATTTGTCCAGTTAAAACTATTGACTCATACTTTCATTTCTTCCCCCTCAAATTACTACAGTGCCACAGCTGATCTAACTATATTTTCCATTTCTTATAAATAGCCACAAGAAAAGTATTAATTATCCTTGTACAATTTAATGCACCAACTGCCTTAACCTTTCAGGTTTTCTTAAACGCCAGCATAACAAGGCATATCCATGGCAGCAAATGTGATTTATGACAGGAATCTTTAATTTCTGTTTTTAAATATGTTACCCACCGATCTGCATACATTTAAATTTGCCTGCAACACTTTTCTCTGTCTTGAGGCTGTTGCTTAATATTCAAGGATGATTTTTGTCCACATACATTTTGGTCTATGTCACCTCAGATTAAATTATTACTGTTTGCAGCCTTTTTGGAGCAGGCCTCAGGCCCTTATTTACAAGAATCAATGAAACAGTAATGAAAATCCATTTTTCATACTATCAGCTCTGGCCTCCTTTTATTTAGTTAGCTGTGTCTAAGCAAGCAATTCATTTTGTGCAAATGTCACATTGATAAAAAAGGACGAGCCATGAAAGGGTTAATCATGAAATAAGGCTTCTGCTTTGCCACCCCCCCAACAGTAAAGCACATCTGTAATGGTAAAATTAAAAAAATATTTCCTTAATGTATGCAAAGTAATGTATATTGACACATAAGCAAGCCTTTTCATGATGAATATTGAAATATATATGCAAAGCACAGGAAATGTGTAACATGTTATAGATCTTTCAGTGTACATTTAGAGGAAATGAGCCATTTATATTCCACAATTTAGTGAATACCTACTGTTTATTGGTACAGAGCACATCGGAGTATATTTGTCTTAGTAATTTATTTAGGTAAATATATTTATTCTTCTAGGGGTTCTTGTGCTTTTTCTGGTTCTATAGTACTAGACATAAATATTTAACAATGCATTGTCTCAAATGTTATTCATGTAATTTATCAGCAGAAACAGTGGAGCTGTAATAACTTTTAAGCTTGCACCTTCACTTAAACCTGAGATTGATTTAAAATGTTGGAAACCAGGATGTTTCTCCATATCTAGTAAGAATGGGGATAGTTTCCCTGAAGGAGAATGGAGTGAGTCACATGGAGAGAGGGCAAGAGCAGATGGCTCATTCCTCTCTTCTGGGTTGTCTTCTCTAACGTCCCCATAATAAAAAAATGAAGTGAATGAGGTTTTTTTCAAAATAATTACTCTTGTTACGTATCACCTCATTTCCCTCTACAGCCTCACTTCTTTTCATGCTGCGGAGGTCCCTCTCACGCTCCCTTGGCTGGGAAGCCAGCTTTTGATTTCTTCCCTCCATCAACAAACCAAACCATCAACAACCATCCAAAGCTCTCTGAAACCTCTGCCTGTGTTTGTGAGACCTCTGGGAACATCAGGTGGGAGAAATGGTTACAGCAAAGGGTATTTTTTCCTCCACCAAGTAATTCCTGAAGCCTTTAGACAGCCAGTTTCCAAGCACTTCAGGACAAATTTTCCCTTACTTAGTCACTGATGTCTGAACACAGACTTTATGAGTTGGCCTGTTAGCATCTATTAGCATCCTCCGTCTCAGCATGTGATCCTGAACAACTTGGTGAACATTTCACACCACTGAGAGAGCATTTTGCTACTGTCTTGAAGGCGATAAGGATATGAACTGATAATCTCATCTCCTGGCTCCATTTTCTCCCTGTGTGTATCTCCCACCCTGGCAACTCAAGCGGCTTTGGAGTAATTTCTTCTTCATCACCTATTCAGACTGGCATTGCTATAGCCTTTTTGGTCTGTAAATTAAGGTATATTTTCTTTCAGCCTATGTACGAAGTACTTAAGCATTTGTCAATACCCCTTTTCTGAGATCACTGCTGATGCAATGCATACAGGGTTTGGCTGGGTTTTATTTTATCCTCCTATCTCTCTCCCATCCGTTGCAGACCAGTTAGTTGCAGAGCCCATCCATGGGACTTTACAACACCACTGAGGAAATTACTTTCAGCCAAAAAATAGGAGAAGGTATATGCTATCCTGTTGGCAGTTTGGCACTGAACATATTAGAGGCACAAGTAGGAGAAAAAGTAATGCAAGAGATTTGCAACGGGGGGGGGTGGGGGTGGGGTGGGGGTGTGGGGTGTGTGGAAAGAGCTCTTAAGAAATAATTATTCCTAGCATTACCTTGAAACTGCAATAGTTATCACAAGACAGGCAACCAGCCTATGTTCCCAAATCAGAGATTAAAATAAAACTCAAGATTCATTTAAAGGGAAAAAAGAGAGGAAAGACAGGCAGCAGCTTTCTGAGGAAAATGCGATAGGAACTGGGTCCGTTAAACTTTGGGCACAGACCTGATCTCCCCAGAGATTTTAAATGCTGAAGAAGTTTAGGGTAGCTCTATATGGAAACACGGTAAACTGAATCTTTTCCCCAAATCCTTGTGCAATTCTAGGCAAAGAGACTGAAATAAAACTTAGGTTAAGTGTGATTGGTGGATTTTAGGACTGGCACATAGAACAGAGACACTAGATTACTATAAATTTGGGCTTGAGCCAGGTAAAGTGGCACAAGACCACTAGTGGGGCTACGGAATAAAAACTGTATTTCATTTGGACCAGCACTATTCTGTAGGACCATGCAGATGAAAAAGTATTTTTTCATGATATCTTATAATAATTACTGTATGTATGGCAGAATGGGTATCCACACTGCTTTGTGTCCTTCAGGAAGGGGAAAAAAATCTGAAGAAAAGCAGAAATGCCTTTTTTTGAAGGACAGGGGTTCACAGATGTATGGCAAACTTTATTATGATTTCCCACTAAGGTAATGTGGAAATTTGGAACAGGACCCAAAGCCACAAACTGAAGCATAAACGCTGCCTTCTGCAAGCTGTGAAACATTTTCTGCAAAGATGTGACTGTCAGTACCCTGACATCAGTACCTCAAGCCTACTCCATAACAAAGAAAGCATTCATTCAAAACAGATTTCTGACCTTTCAGACAAAAACCTCCAAACAACATGTACTATTCTTTGGAACTTTTGTTTTTAAAATTACATGTAGCTTTTAATTTCACATGCTAAACCTCACTTCTGGATCAGTCATCTCTATCTTATTTCTGGATGTGTATGCTAAAAGAAGAAAATGATATCAATCTTTTCACAAGAAAATATAGGAAAACTGGGTGAAAGTCCTGAAATTTCCATTATAGCACAGGCTATAAACTTGAACTTCATATAAAAAGATATATGAGGGCAATAATATTTAAGAAGTTGTTATGAGATCAATGTCATTAGAGGTGCTTTTCCTTGTTTTCAGCAGGTCAGTATTATTTTTTTATATGCATCTACTTAGTACATTGATCAAATCACATCTTATCTAGTATATCCATTTCCTACTGCTTTCTTTTTGATTAAATATCCATTTTATTTTTCATGTTGTGCAATGCACTTAACACTGATAAATTAATTTTCCTTCTCTAAATTTCAAAATTTCCAGCTGTATAAATTTAATATCACAATTGTGAAGAACTCTTGCTCTTTGTATTTTCCTCTTCAGCATTTACATTTAAAAAATTCTCAGCTATGATGCTCAATACCTTTAGTTAATAATAACCATCACTTCTTCAGATTATTACAATGAATAAATGGCAGCATTACAGAATATGTGTTAAGCATTTATCATGGCACATGACAGAACACTACCCTCGGAGAACAAATATGGGTGATTATGTTTCTGCTATTTTGGTTATTTCCTGAGAAAGAGTCTTCTTAGCTCTACCAAAGCATATTGAAGCACTATCTAGTCAAAATTATTGACTGCCTGATGGGCCATGCAGTCCTGAAAGGCCTTGGATGCTGTTTGCATAGTGACTGATCCTATCTGGTCTAATTCAACTAAGTGTATCTCTAAAAGAACCCTTAGGGCTTACAGTAACAACAGTCCTATTTTGTTTGCTTTTTCTTCCCAAACCACTCCTTATTTGAAAGATGCAAAATAAGATCAAAAGGGCACTTAGTTAATTTATATATAATTTTGTCACATAGCATAAAAAAGGACAAGAATTTTAGCAATATTGTCAGAACTGCATAAACCCACTGGAAGATGCAATTCACATGCATCATATGCCCATAATACTATTTTAACCATTGTATTTTATTTCTTCAAACCCAAATCACATAGTTCTAACACTGTTGATACAAAAAGCAGCTAAACGTCATTACTGATGAAGGTTTTTGAAGCTTTAAAGAACAGGAGATTAATGTTCTAAATGTTAGCCATTTGACAGTTACCTTCAGCTGGATAAAGCCTCTATATTTAGGTATTTCTAATAATAGAAACTAAAGAAAAAGGGAAGAAAAGTAAGTTTTCTCATCTTATCCTGAAATTTTGAGCTCTGAAAACAAGAGTCCTATCCCAAGCTGAATACAATTTCTTGAATGTATAATACGAGAACAGGTTTAGATTATTCAAACCACTCCATTGTGTTTACATCATTTCAGAACAGAATATTAAAACTTCAAACACTCTAGATCTATTTCCTTTTAAAAAATACAATTTAACAGAAAATAACACAACAGTAAGTGGCTTCAATATTGAGTATTTCCAGTCTTCAACACACACACAAACACACACACACATTTCCACTGTTTGAATCCAAGAGAAACCTGGAGTAAAATGGCAGTGATGATATTTTTTTTCCATTTTATTTTTGTTGAAGTTAGATTTTAGTCACTACCTCTTTTCTGTACATTCTTAAAGATGAGGTGAGAATTAGAATTTATTCTGTTTCAGCATATGCTTTTATTTTATATCCTCCTCGTATAATGTAAATGGTGGTGAGAGCTTCATTTGCACTAATATCTGCAGAAAGAATATTTTACTGTATACATGCAAGTACGCACAGGGAAGATCCACTGCCTGTCAAACCAGAGGAACAAAATTCTGGCTACTCCCAACTGTGAGGTGGGAACCAAAAGAGGTCAAGCAACCCATTAAGATCAAACTAAATATTCCTAAGAATTGATTTTCAAATACAAAAAGCATGTACATCGTTGAAAACAAAGAAGGAACTAAACCGAACATAATACAAATATGGAATGAAAAAAAATCATGCCAATAGTGTACTTTATAAAGTGTCACAGAAGAGACTCTAAAGACTGAACTTCTTAAAAACTTCTAAATATTAAGAAAAAGAAATAGATGGATGACCTGGTAGGATAACTATTTCTCAACTGTCACTTGAACTTGCAGGGAAGTGGAATCTCACTGTACCTGTAGACAAGAAGTTCACCACCAACGTAAGTCCAGCAGAAAGGAAAACTACAGGAGCTCTAAACTGTTCCTTTGTTATCTTTTCACCAGAGTGGAGATGTGCTGCTCTGAATATGACAAGCAGGATTTCATTTAACCTTCAGCTCAGTATCTCCATCTTGCAATTACCAACAAAAGTCTGGTGTCCTCGTGTGATCACTTCTAGCTGTACAGCCCCAAAATTTATGCCTTCTGCAGCTATTTCTCCTCATCCTTTCTTCCTTAACATTTTTTCATGGCTTGGTGCTGGCATGCTTAAATCCATCCCAAGGTCTACCAAAGTTTATTAAGTTTTCTGCGTTCCCCTGCGTTCCCCTGACATACTCTTTTTATTTCACAACCTTTAGACTAGAAGGAGTATTTTCATCCTGTGCTTACGCAGCACCTACCATAGGAGAGTCATGGGCAGGGGCTGAGGCTCTGGGTGCTAGTGTTCACCCCAGGAGCTACTGAATGCACTGCATTGGCAGCTGCCTGCCAAGTAAAGCTATCCTCAAATAAGCAAACATGATGCCACATGACTAAGATAAAACTCAGCCTAAAGTCTATGCATAGTTATTACATTTCAAAAAGTATCCCCTTTTTTCATTGCTTTCTTTTTTTTTCATCCTCTAAGGAATGTTTCATATGAGCAAAAAGAAAAAAAAAAAGGGAAGATTAAGCAAAAGTCTCAGAAACCATGGGATTTGAATCCACAGTCCCATTAACAACAGAGAAGTGGAAGTCCAGGCCTTTCAGGCACTTAAATGTCCTTTGATGCTCCCTAATTCTAGTGATCTGGTATTGCTCTATAAACTTGCTCAGAAGTTCAAAGTTTCTTCAAGTCCTCCTCCTTAAAAGGCCCTTCTAAGCAATGAAAGAAAACAGTATCACATCCTTTATGTCACCAGCAACAAAGTATGGACATCAAATACCATCGCTTAAAAACCATTCATGATTACTAAAACCCAAATAAGTAAAAATCCATAACCATTATGGAAAAGTGTCATTTGGAAGTTGAAAAAAAATACATACAGTAAATTGTTGGGTGAATTATTTTGTGAATATTAACTGCTTCAGATAAAAACATTCACATTCCCCTTATATATGGCATGTGTCCAGAAATGGGTTGCACTTTTTCATGTCATTTCACAGCAGGATGTGAAGATATGTTACCTGCCATGCTATTCTGCAAGTGCAGAGCAAGGAACTAGAATCCATTAATTGGAATATATGTGACTCAACAGAACCCAGATTCACACCTGTGCTTCTCTCTACTCATCAGCTTGTATTGGGTTTTCCATGGCAACATTTTGGTAGCAGGGGTCTACAGGGGTGGCTTCTATGAGAAGCTGCTAGAAGCTTCCCCCATGTGATGATTCCTCTCCTTAGGAGGAAGGAGCTGCAGAGACAATGTGTGAGGAACTGATCACACCTCTCATTACCCATCCCTCTGTGCTGCTGGGGGAGAGGAGGTCAAGAAAATTGGGAAGGTGTTTTACAATTTGGTTTTATTTCTCATTAGTTTGATTGGTAACAAATTAATATCCCCAAATTGAGCCCATTTTGCCCATGATGGTAACTGCTGAGTGATTTTTCCCTGTCCTTAACCCATGAGCCCCTTGCTATATTTTCTCTCCTGTGTCCAGCTAAGGAGGGCAGCGACAGCAATGCTTTGGTGGGAAGCAGATGTCCAGCCAGGGTCAGCCCACCACAGAACTGTTGGTAAATACAGAATTTTTGTAGCCAAGCAAAGGGAAACAATCATATGTGTGACCTCAACGGACGGTGAAGAAAAAAATTATGAGCTTGTTACATTTCTTAGAGATTTGTTTTTTGAGATACCACCACACATTTTCCCCACCTAGGCTGGCGAAGCTTACATTTTGATTTTGTTGTACAGCAGATGACTGTGTACAATGCATAACTAACTGATATTGGCCGCTGTGCCACTGACCCCCAACATATCAAACGGCCTTCCTTCTTCATCTGAATCAGTGGGAATGTTATTCTCATTTTCTTTCTCGGATTGTGGAAGCCTTAAGATACCCATGTTTTTCAACAACAAATCTGTGAAGCAACATTTGTGTTTTGTGATGCTTATATGCAGCTGAACATCTGGACAGTTACTTCTTTGCCCATTTTCATAAAGACCTTTAAGTTAATGTGATTTAGAAAGACAAATGATAACAGACATTTTTCCATGACTTACTTTCTTCTTCTTACGAAGAAGAAAGAGCAAATGCACCCAGATGTGGCTTAGGGTGCCACATCTGCATCGTTGTTTTGCCAAAAGCATTAAAGTACAACTATCAGTTCATAAATCAGTGAAAACTGGGTGATATGAGTACACTTCGTTTTGCATACTCCCTTGCCTGTTGAGCTGCAAGCTGTGTGGATGCCACACGTGATAGATGCAAAGATTTTTGGCAACTGTTGAAGGCTGGGGTGCAAAATAATTCTTCACAGCAACCAATCAAGTCGGTGGTCTGCAAAACCAGCTTTCTAGGAGTGCTTTTTCTTTACCTCTGCATAGTCCCTTTTTAACCCTATTACCAAATGCTCACTGCAAGGTGAGCCTTAAAAAGAGAATTAACAGAGCCTGCACAAGCTGTTTTTATTATCTGCTCAGATGCCCAGTTTTACTTCCCCATACTGAAAAGTTTGATGGCTCCTCAGTCTAACGAGCATTAAAATCTCAGAAGTATTTCTGTCTGTGTGAGTTCACTTCTCCTTTAATCCTGGTGCCTCATTAGTCACTTCTGTAAAGCAGAGGCCAAATAATTGAGTTTTATGCACACAAGCACGGGCTCTGAGAGCACTAACCGTAGAGCACATGGCCAAAACCAGTGTGAGGTGCTGTCACTGAAGACACCAAGTCCTACACACAGAAGTCTGGTTACGTACAACTTAAAACGTTTGTGACCTCTTTAAAGATATATGCCTAACAAACGATACCGGAGGTGTGAACTGGGGTGGGTTACCTCGGTACACTAGTGCAGTTCCCATTAGTTTTAATGGGACTTAACATTAACAATTGTCCTTTCGCAGCAGGAGCACGCAAGCACCTTTAAATATCCAATATGCTCAGAATTTGTTTTTAACTTGATTTGTTAATTTAAAATATATCTAATCATATATTTATCCTAATATCAGATCCTCAGGCAAGAGCTTGTTGCATGAAACGGGTACACATATCTTGTGATTAAAAAAAAAAAAAAAATAAGTAACTTCATCCTTGCTTTTATAGGCCCACTAGATTCAAAGGAATAGCCCCTGGAAATAGTAAGTGCTGTGATATCCTTATGGCTCCATTTACAGACTTTCTTATAGGTTCATAAATGGAGAGACTAGGAGGAGGAGGGAAAGGAATAAAATTTAATAACTGAATAAAAATGTAAATAAAGATTTGCCTAAAATTACTTGTCCAAGAAATAATTCTCCCTCCCCCTTAAGCTAATACTTTGATAAGCTCTGAACAGTGATCCTGATTTGGAGCGTGACCTTTGAAAATGCTCTCCAGCTTGATTAAAGATGTATTAAATTTGTTTAAATAAACCTCGTTGTAATGGCACATCATTTGTAAGAAGCTATTAGGGGGCTGGAAACTGTGCTGCTGTATTTGCATGAAAATGTGCCCTGCTCGAATTGAGGATCTCTCCTGAATTAACAGCAAAGGAAAAGCGACACTTTCATAATTTTTTTTTGACAAAAGGAAAAAAAAAACAGAACTTACAAAAGTTTATGCTAAGCTCTATGAGAAAGGCGGTAACTGCATATCAAAACAGGGTTATGTACAAAACACACTCTTCCCCAAAACACTCTCCCCTCTTTTTTGTCAAGGTTTGCTTGACTTCAATTTATTTCTTCTTGCCTGCTTTTCTTCTCCCCTCCTTCAAAAAAAAAAAAAAAAAAAAGACACGGAAATGTTTTCAAGTGTGTTTTTTCAGCTGATTGAGAGAATAAATGATCGTACGTTAATGGCAGAAAGCAGCAGCAATACAAAGAGAAACAAAACACACACACACCCCCCCAAAAAAAAAAAAAAAAAGACTAGTTTACACTGACTATATTAAAAAAATAACTTTCTCCTTCCAGTGGGGTTTCAGGAAGTCAGATTTTGCAGCAGGTCAGGAAAGGGAAACATAATGCTAGATATCATGGAATTTGTGTGATTGGGCAGAAAGGTGGATGAATAGATGGATAGATCCCATTCCTGCTTGAAGCATGCAGATTGCCAAATGTACTTTAATTTCTTCCAATAGCTCCCAACTGAGTAACTGCTACACTAATGAAAAAGTCTCTCTCCCTTAAATCAGATTTTAAATTAAAACCTTCCCCATTTCCCAGCTAAAGCCAGGACTCTAGGATACGCATGTGTACTCAGGGGCCAGGAATGTTTCTTTGTGCTCCTGGTTCCTCACCACCTATTTCACATCAACCCTCTACAGCCACCCTGGTGCTCTCATCCTTTGTTGTACTTTCAAAAACCACAGCGCAAGGCAGAAGATTCACCTGCATGCAGTGCTTGGAGCTGAAGTGCTGTGAGTACTCAGGGAGCCTCAGTCCGCTTTCCAACCTCCATCCCAAAACGCACACTTACATTGCAGAGCATGAGGACTTCTAAAGTGATATGTTTTGGACTTTCATTTTCCCACTTCTTCTTACTGTTTAATCTTAAGATCTTATTCTTAAACTCTCCTCCAAAACCACAAGGGAAAAAACATGCAAAGTGATGAGAGTCTTGGTAAATCACAAGAATCAGCAGCACTGCATGATGCAAGAGGCCACTGGTATGGGCAGTTTGCAGAGCATGGAACATCTGCCTTTCAAATGTAGAACAACATTTGGAGAATGAGATTTTGAGCAATTACATTTTTATTTGCAGCCATTCCTCCCTTTCTTTCCCTAAGCCACTGGTAAAAATCTAAAAACAATGAAAACTTGAGCTTTGCAAAATCTACCAGTAGATCCTTCATTGTTAACAAATATCAAGTGCATGAACCCACATGTGCTAACAACTTTGCCTAGTCACAGTCAGTGTGTGCAAGGTGAGCAGAGGCACCATTAACCTAGATTCTGTTCAACAGGAATTCATGCAATTGGCACAAATCTTTTAGCATTTGAGTAAAAGGTTTACCAAATTAATTTTGAATGAGACCTAAAGAAAGATGAAATATTAAGCATACAACTTGCCAACCCAGGCTATAGGAACAGTCAAATGGCCTATTTATTCTGATAATAAAAGACACCAATACTTTTAAGAAAGACACAAGAAACTCCCCTTTACTGGGTGGTATAAAAAGAATGCATCCAGAAATATCTTACTTTGTGGATACTTTAGGTTCTGAAAAGATTATCTAGCAGCCGAGCTTCCCAAGCCAGTTCTAGGCTGTGTGATTATTTTTCCTGCTGACTATTTTTCTAAAACAAAGTAAGAAGAATCACCTGTATTATGCCTAGGCCTGCTTCTGCCACATTCTTGTATATTTACTTACTGCACTATACTATCACAACCTTATGAATCTATCTGCATATGGGAGTTGCGCTCATCACCCTTCTCTGAACTCTTCAAACTTCTGTTACACACAATTCTGGTAGTCGTAGATGGATGCACAAATAGTTTGAAGGACACAAATGCTATTGCAAGTAGCAAAGGCCAACTCTTCACTTGTTTTACTCAGTAAATCCCCAGGTAATATTTTTTCAGTTTTCCATCCCACATTTCCTTATATGATGCATTGGCTAAGGACTTGCTATGAATGAGCAAGGGTAAGTCACACTCTTCACCAAAACCATGCCATGGTGTAACCAGGCACATCAGTCAAGACAGCAAACCAGGAACCTTGCTTTCCAGATAGTTCACTTTTCTTTTTTCTAATCGAACACCAGTGCAGTGCAAAATGCATGGGTGCTTCAGGAGGCAAGATTCAAATCCTGCCCTTGCCTGATGAGCGCCCAGAGGTACAGGGCACAGCTAGCCTCCCACTTCTCCCACGAATCCTCTGCTCACCAATGCACAATGGCCCGGCTTGATCAGACCCTTTGTGATTTTTCTTCTAGATCGGCATGGTCACAACAGTCCCTGGGAAAGGGAAAAGGAGGTGGAAAATACCCTCAGGAAGGGGGGAGAAAGCTTTCCCCACATCTCCACAGTTGGTGAGGGCCTCAGAGCTCCAGGCAGGATGATCTCATGCAAGGGGTGAGGAACAGAGCCACCATCTGGCAGCTGCCTGAACAAGAACTGCTACCTCCTCCGACGCTCATGTAGACCTCTCCTCAGTGGGTGCAGTTGTGGAGCCCAGCTAACACCTAAGTCCCAGGCACAGCAGTGCTGGCCAGCACACAGTAAATAAGCAGGGCCAGGGACATTGAGGTAAGAGGAAAAAAAAAAAAAAAAGACAAAATTTAGAGGTCTACAGAGCAGACCCTTCAGGCAACACAATTTTTAATTTATATCCCTGCAGCTGACTAAAACCCCTTAGACAAACGTGTCACCTTTTATTTTGGGGACTGGCCATCCCATCTCAATGGAAGTAGAGTGCTGCTGCCAGAGAAGCCCAGCTCTCTTGAAATCTGTGTCATCCTTCCATGCTAAAGAACCACATTCTCTTCTTCTGACATGTTCTCTCATCTCATTTTGGTTTTAATTTACCATTCTAAATTGAGAAACTAGAGCAGGTGGAAACAACCCAGCTCTGGTATAACTGGATCATTGTGCATGTTACAGATAATTTTCGTTCTGGATTTCGATTAGGTCAGTACAGAGATGGCCTTGGTCAGAGTCTGTAATGATCTCCTTACTAACTGCTGCAGGGTCCTTGACTGTACTCATGTTATTAGAGATTGCAGCTGCCCTTGGTTCTGTGAATCATGTAGTTTTATTGGACTGTCTAATGTCCTGTGCTGGACTAAGTGTTTGGTTTCTGTCCTATCTGGCGCCAGGATTTCATTTGTTCCTTTAACATACCTCCAGCCACAATTAAATTCTGCATGTTATTCTGTTGGGTTTTATTTCAGTTCCACCAGTATTCATTAAATACTTCTTTTCCTACCATAGCACCTAGAGAGGGTGTTTTCTTCACTGAACAGATAATTATTTATGATTTTTCTATCAAATTCTGGTATGGAAATCTTAAATTTCAAAACATTTGAAAACTACAAGCTCAAAAACCTATTGGAACTCGACCAAGTCCAAAAGGAATGTATCAGTCCTGATCAGCAGAACACAGAAATATGGTTGTGACAATGAGCAACACTCCTTACTTTATGCTGCAACAACAGGTACCTTGCTATGGGACATTTTAAAAATTTGGGGTAATTTTTGACAGTAGACTTTCCACCTGAGCACACAACTGGGACTTTCATTGTGGTTCTAACCACGTTTCCAGAAAACAGTGGTTCCAGAAAAAGATATTTTCTTGCTTAACTGACACAGATTCTTTTTAATGTTTTTATTACAATCAGATTTGATTACTGTAACACATTTTTCTGCTCATCTTCCTCTTGTTAGTGTTAGTTCCTTTCAGTGCTTCAGCTAAACTTCTGCCACTTCTAAAACTGCTGACCAAAAGAACTCTATTTTCTATTATGTGCATTATTCTTTGCACTGTTTCCCTGTTTGTTGATATGAAACCCTTAAATTGTGTGATTTCTAAGAATGAAACTCTCTTCTGGGTACACAGGCAGGATCCTCTAATGTGTGTGGGAATGTCCCAGAAATGCTGGGTAACAAATGGAGAAGGGCATGAGAAAGAGATGGAGGGGTGCTTCGTCAGTGGGAAAACAAGCCTTGAGGGAGGGTGGAAGATTTCTGTATGTGTGAAAGGAGTGGAACGTAGCTTCAAGATGTTGTCCAGGTGAATTAGGTTATAGTTTCCCTGAGAAAAACATTTTTGTTGGATACTTGCTTTTTCCTAATGAAAGTACAAGGAAATTAGTCCTAATGTGTGCAATTGCCCCAAGGTCCGTGTGTCAGGATTTCAATTGGAGATGCCTGGTCTTCCGACACATCCCCAATTTTCTTACTATTTCTATCCCCACCAGTTTCTTATTTTCATTCTGGGATATATTAATTCTCTTAATGTTTTCAATAAAGGCATCAAAGGCATTTTGATCAGACAATTCAAGTGATTGGTACTGGCCTAACTCAACTCCAACTTCTGGCTGTGCTTGAATTCACAGCAAATTTATGTGGAATTAAATTAGGTACATATGAATGAACATATATGAAAAATACCTCCCCCAAGTGTTCCAAGTAAGGCTTTCATTTTCACAGAACACCACATTTTAAATTAAACTTAGGCTATGGAAGTGTACTACATAGTATTCTGGACATCAAACTGCACAAGCCAGAGGCTCTCTGACCTGTTTAACTGTAACAAGCTTTTGCTCAGTTTGCAATTTAAATGCAAATATTTGCTCTGTTTATTTGTCTAAATCACTGAGCTTAACTACAGATTTTGGTTACCACAATTCTGACTTTTTCAGATGAACATCCAGCCACTCAACCTGCATTTGTTTTTTAGCATATTGGGCCTCCATTATTTGTAATAGTAAGAGTTTGGTGGTTTGGGGTTTTTTTTCTTCTTGTTTGGGTTCTGGTTTTTTGTTAGGTTTGGGTTGGTTTGATGTTTTGTTTTTTTTTTTTGAGAAACACCACATTAGTAACTGTCTTTCTTAGTGGGTTCCCATAATAATGTTAGCAGGTATCCATCACTGAATATAAAGATTGGAGATTAAATGGCAATATTCAAGTTGATACTGACAGGCCTGAATTAAACAAAACTGGACACATTTTATTAGAATCTTCATATAAATTACCATCTCTGTCCTACCTCTTAGCCTGCTGCTGTTATAATGAACTCCAGCTTTCTCCTACCCCTGCACCTTCCTTCCCCTAGCAATCCTGATGTCAGGAAGACCTTTCTCTCAGCCTCTGTATACATTTAAGGGAGCAGGATACCTTGCTAAAGATGTGTGTCCAGCTGCTTTGGAGCTATGGTTTGCCTGAAGTCATATTTCCTCATGCATTCAGAGGCAACAGTTCTTCAGTTAGGAAACCTGACATACTGAATACAACTGCCCAAATAATAGCTAAGGAGCGAATTCTAAAACATCCCAAGTACAGTTGCCCTACTGAATTTCTTGTCCAGCTTATACGGCATTTAATTAAATAATACTTCATTGCACACCATTCAAAAATTACCAGGAAGACATTATTGTAATAAATAATTTCCTTCCAGAATGGAGGATATAATCTAGTTCCTGACCAACATAAAACCCTTTGGTGTGTGACTCTGGCATGGGTATTCACTGCCTGGGTTACATACTTACATGTATCTCAAAGGTTTCCTAAAGCACCCATCACAGGGGTATCAAAGGCTCCATAATTTGCAAAATAAACATTGCATGTAATAAAACTATATGAATCATAACAAATTTACTGTGAATCTGTATTCCAAAGCTACTAAAAATTTACCTACTTCACACCTCACTTCTTTTTTACTTGCGGTAGACTGAGGTTTCATGACTTCATTTTCTCCTTAAGTTTCTGCTTTGTCGCACCATGTATGGAAGAGGGGAAAAAAACTGAACAAAGTTTTTTCAAAAAGCATTTTTACGTAACTGGGGAGGAGTGAGAGTAGAAAATTAAGCAAAGCCACAAGAAGAAATTTATCCAAAAGCATAAGAAACTCCTTTTTTGAGCTTGAATCAGATGTTTTGATCAGATCCCAAGTCACTGATTTCCATAAAGCAGCATGTTTAAAACAATCCAAATAATTATGTTGTCCTAAATGTGCATGCTTTTAAAGGCTAAAGTGCCAGGGGTCATAGCTCACTAATTACCCGTAAACTCTTATCAAAAGGTATTAGCAAAGTGCTCCTACACAATGAAAAAGAGTAACCATATGAATCATAAGGATACCGATGATAATTCCTTGACCAATTTTTCTAACACCTGCAAAATTCTCCAACTGCTTATCTTATTCTCAAGCTCAGTTGTTTAAAAAAAGTTTAAATGCAAGCTTTACTAATTCTACTGATAGTTATCACAAATTTCTGTAGGATAATCACAGAATAAGTGCTGTGTAAATGGACTGTAATTGTAAATTGTCTGTAATAAAGTAATGCTGGTATTGGTTAATTATGGGCTATATTTGATCCATATGTAATACTCTAGTTGCTTTAGTTTGATTCCATAATATCCCAGATTGATTTTAGATGTAAAATACTCTTATTCCAGAAACAATAAATTGTAATAAGGGATGACTTTATTCTTTTCAAGCTTACAACATTCCAAGTATTTCAACTTTACACAAAGTTCAAAATTGAGGGACAGATCTATCTGGGGAGCATGGGAGGTGCTTTATATATTACAGATACCCTTTCCGTGGTTAATGCAATGACTGCTTCATAGAAAAGCACTTCCATAGCTTTTTGTGTGTCTATTTTACTTAAGGAAGCCACAAACAGCTCCTAGCTGTCCCAGAACAAGCAGCAGGGGTTCCCACTTGCAGACCCATCCAACTGAGTATAACAGGACAGAGAATCATTGAGGGGGGGCAGGGGAAGGTAAGGCCCAAGCAGTCACTGTGATTCAAGTGCTCAGATAAACTAAAATTTAAGAAGCAAAATCCTGGTTCAGTTGAAGGCAATGGGAAAAAACAACCAGGGAAAATAGTCAGATCTACAGCTTCTTTAGTGCAACAATGTCTTTGCTCCCCCCTCACCCCCCTTCTTTTTTTAACCTCATTTATGATTACCATTTATAAGTGCCTCCTTTCTCTCCTTGCATACCACGGTGTCATTATCCAGAGTCCCATTTTCTCAGATTTGTCACAAGAGCTTTGGGAACTTTACCAGCAGTTTCCAGAGAAAGATCCATAAGGCATTCTGCCACTACACCCCTCCAGCTCAGAAGTCTATTCCCTTCCCCACTGGACCTCCTGACCATTAGGTCCAAGGCCTTAAAACCTGCCATATTACTTTTCTTCAATTTTCAGAATCTGACTCCGTTCCCTGAGATTGGAGAAGACACTGGCTGAAGATGGTATCAGTAGAAAACTTTCTAGCCCAGAGAATAGCCCTCAAGCCTTTAAATAAATCATTATAAGGTCAATGTAGAATCAAAAGTGGCCAAGATAATTCCACAAAGCAGAGCAGGACTCATGGCTGCTGCGAGCTGTAGCCTTAGCTGGTATGGGACAGGACAGCATTGAGCACAAGAGTAGATGTACCATCACATTCGTCCCTCTACGTCTCACTAAGGTGATGGAGCTGGAGGTCACCAGACAAGAATAAAAGGCAATTAGCAAACTGACAAAAGGTATTTTTAGGATTTTGATGCAAAATGTAATGACACCTGTGCAATAAGAGCTGTCACATGACGTTTTACATCATGTCATGATGATGTCACAAAACATACTGTAGCCTTTCAGATGATGTGCTACATCCTCTTACACCACCAGGTCATAAATGATTTTGAACAACCACTGTTCATTTTGAATTAGCATAACTGTTTGCAAACACACGAGATAAAAAAGGAGTGCAGCAAGAATACCTTTAGTCATGGCCATATTATGGATATCAACAAAAATTAACGAAAGCGATACATGACACCTGAGTAGTGACTTCAGGAGAAGTTACAGGTTAGCATTTGAGCTGCGGCACGCTACAAAGAAACGCCTGGCAGGCACATTATCTTTTGAAGAGTCTAAGAGGAAAAACTTCAAAATTATAACACAGCAAATAAAACACAGGTGCACTACAACTGCCACTGAAAGGACAAGTAATGCTGAGCACACCTCACTTAAAGACAGCTGGAGCAATACCAAGCATGTTGCTGTCATTCTCAGAAGTGCTCTCTCTGGAAAAGAATACCTCCAGGAATGTGTATTACAGGACTGGAAATGCTAATTTGCTGGCTCAATTTCTCTCAAGAAATCTTGTGCCAGTGGGAGAAAAAAAAAAACAAAGCAAAGAAAAACCACACAACAAAATCATAGAAAGATGCTTATCCCTTTTCATTTTAACCCCAAATATATATATTATTGGTTTTATTTTTATTATTACTTCTTTTTATTTTACGGACCAAAAGTAGCATTCCAGGTTACTCAAAGTTAGGATTTAAGCAAACCACCCTGCACACATGAAACTATTTCATGTGATCATTGCCTTCCTCAGTTGTCAAAACAAGTTGCAAGTGGTCTGCAAAATGTACATAGAATTTTTTTGTTGTTTTTTACTCATGCTGAAATAGCTAAAACTAATAATAATCTGGTTCCATCTGCAAAATGTATATGCTTAGACTGATCATATGATTCATAGCGATTGCAAAAGAGATAAAAAAGAAGTATTTTAGTTGCCTGGGTTATGAAAAATCAAGAAGTTACGTAACATCTGCAGCCAGAATTAAATATCTGAGGTACACAATGTATCTAGGGAAAACACAACAGCTCCTTAACTTGCCTGAACCTTGCTGTCAGAAGCTTGAGCATAGTTTGTCATAGGAAGCTTTACAGTGGCACTGCTTGAACAGGAATTACTTACAGGTCTCATGCAGAGAAGTGGTGGCCAATGAAGCACAGTCCAGCAGTTTGGGGACTGAATGGCTGATCTTCAGTCCTTGTTTATTGATTTTGAGTCCAAAACACATGTTCACACTCTTTGTAACAGGGAGGTTGGAAAATACAGCTTTGTTATTGAAAGACAGACTACATCAGAAAAAAAAAAACAAATAAGTTACACCTCATGAGTTACTAGGTGCTCTTCAGAATGTAGAATACCTGCACTGCTCTGGCACGATGTGCTGAAGAGAAACAACAAGCAGACAAGTCAGTAAGCCAAGGTCAGCCCCCCACTGCACTCATCCCAGAGAGCACCCGGGCAAAGCTGCTAGGCATGCCTCATGCAGACTCCAGAAACAGAAAATAAAACCAAAATCTCTTCCAGAATACCATACTTCAAAATTTCCCCTCCACATTTTTCACCACAGTATTAGTTTTACTAACGCTAAATAAAACCAACGCAATGTCACCCACAACAATTTGCTTAGTCTGCATCATTCACTGCCTTCTTGCTGCTGTGATGTAAAGACAGTGGTTTCGGATGCAGCCCTTACCCTCTGCTTCATTATTTGGGGATTTTTCTCATCAGCTGGTGATCACTAATAAACCCAAAAGGCCAAACTGTCAAGTTTGTTTTCACCAGCAAACGAATTAGCTCTGCTGGCCTTCAGAAAACCGTAAGTAATATAGGAAGGTGAACATTTCCATTTCAGGTTCTATAGATTGTTTTCAGTAACTCCAGTAACTGCAAAGTTAAATAACATACTGAGCTGACAAAACTACTAAGTGGCTCTTTTGAGGTGAAAAATGGATTTCACAATTAAGAATCAATTTGATGCAATCCCACACTTCAATAAAGAAAAAATCCTTTATTTTCTAATAATTATTCTTTGAGCTCCTGCATTGACCACAAACTTAATGCTGTCCACTACACTTACTCATTTATTCAAAGAAAATTTCCCTCACCAACAAGGAGCCACTGTAGGCTTTAGTGACATGAGCAGATGATCTGGTAATAGTAAAGTCAAAGTTACAAATCTGTGATGCCCCAGTTTTAACCAATTAACTGATATTAAGGTGTTAGTAGACAATCTTTTCAAATGTATTTAACAAAAGCATTTTATTTTCGCTACCATAGAGGGAGAAGAATGAGGAAGAAGATTTCATCTGTAGTGTTGACATGAGCTGCATTCAGTGGGGTTGTCCAGCACAGTGCAGATTTCACCATTACCCTTTGTTTGTGATGTGTGTCTGCGTTTTTCAAAGGAAAAAAAAAAAGGAAATGGAAAGGGAAAGGGAGATAAAAAGCTTTCCCATGCTATCTTAGAAGCAGAGAAAGGAGAAATGCCCTGAAATGGTGCATTTCTGGGGCTAATACTGCTCTTGGGCTTGGCTGCAGGGCTACTTTGCTGAATACGAGAGCAAGAGCTCCATGTTCTGAGGATCGAAGTTGTCCAGTTGTTAAATAAATGTCTCCTCCTACTTCTGCTAAAACTACCTGCACCAATTTGCTAAGCAATTTGCTGCCAGCTGGCTTGCCCTTTCCTTAGAAAAGGTATGGCGTAACCAGGGACAGTTATACCACCAGCTGCCTGGTGAGAGCACCATGCCTTCACAGCCAAGCAATAACAATTTGGGGCAGCATCTCATGTCCTGCCCATACATCTCAAATATAAAAGAAAAAATAGGTGTCACCAAAGGCCACATAGCAGGTACTTACAGAAGTAAATTTATATAATGCTCCAGAATATCTGCTAGAATAAATAAGTACCTCTAACACAATTGCACTGGAGGACCATTTTGAGATGAGTGGGATTATAAGGTATCTGCAAAATCAATTTCTGTATCTTTATTTAAAAGCCTAGCCCAAAGCAATTTTTGTTACTTTGAAATGTTTATTTTTCTTTATTAAGTCTCTTCAACATACTTAATGAAACATACTTAAGTAAACCTGTCTTTTGTGTTTGCCTCTGCAAAATAAAAGTTAGCACCAAATCTTGCCCTTACTTGTGAACCACACTTCTGAGGAGAAATTTTGGTCTCTTCCATTTGAGAAATGAAATTTGTTAAGTGCCTGGGCCACAAAGCAGCAATAAGACTGTTGGCAATTTGAAAGACCAAATTAAAAACAACAACAGAAAAGCAAACAGCTGAGACACGGAGTCTAAAAATTATCTACGACACATGCATAGTAAAGTGTTCTTACAAATTCTCCAAAGGATTTTTAATTATTACAGATTGTATTAATTAGGCAATTATGCAATAGATTGTTTTGGAACCATTCCCATCTATTATGTATGCAATATTATGTATACATGTTTTTTTTAAAATCTGTCCATCTTTGTACACCTCCGCTACAGTCCAATAGTCAGAGGAATTACAAGGGTGCAATAAACCACTATTTTTTGCCATGCTTTACACCTTCTTGGAAATATACACAACATCTCCTGAGGATAAATGACCATCCTGGAGGTGGTGATGGCTCAAAGCCTAGCTCAGGGCCATTAACTCCAACTCATCATTAAAGGGGTTTTATACCTTTGTAACACTACACAGATAACAAAAGCTCCTGGGCAGTTAAACATTCATATACTTGCACGTAACAATATACATTTATTACCACACTTTGGATTAGAATCCCTGGGCTGGGACCAGGAAAAGGTTCTTGGAAGATAAAAAGAGAATTTGGCAAAATTCCACCCCCTACCCTTCAGTCCCCTCTGAATTTCTATTTCAGATCAACAACAAAACTTACAATAACCTTGAAAGCAACCCTAAGTAGTCATAGCTTTTTTAAATTGGTTTCTGCAGCTTTTAATTAGTCTGTAAAAGACAAAAACATGCTTAGAATGGCCTCCCCTTCTTGCCCTTGCAAAAGCCATACAGGCAAGTATTACTACCTGTGTTAGTGAAAAACAGACAAAGCCTTCCTACAGCTGGAAAGGAATGGGCTGAATGTGCAGCAACAGTACTGTCTAATTTAAAGGCCTTTCCATTCCCTGGTGATAATCCCACATCCCAGAGTTTATATAAACAAAATCACAGCATGACTTCTCAGCCCTCACTGCAGTAGCCTGAAGAAGCTAAAACACTACCTGTTTCATTCCTTTTCTCTACTTCTGTCCTCATCTGACTTCAGTCTTCTAGACCACACCACAGTTCAGAAAGTTGATCTACCAGGTAAAAGAAAACCAGGAAAAGAAGGAAAAAAAAATATAATAAAAAAATAAAATAAAACACACACACAAAAAAAAAAAAAAAAAGGGAGGGCCCAAGATGTGGTATGTCCCTACTCCTTTCCAGGTCCCATTCACCACCAAGCAGGCTGGAGGATATGGGACAGCAATCATACATCTCTACACCAAATATAAAAGCAGTTTGCAACTGACTTTAATCAACAATGATTGAGAGCAAGAGGAGACTCTGGTCATGCCTTGCAGGCAGCATGCCTGGGAGAGACCCACAGGGAGCAGAGTTCTGCTGGTGGGAAGGCGGTGGCCAGGAGAGCTCCAGAGGGCCCTGAAACCCTGCGGGGAGGGCTGGATGGATACATAAACCTAATAGGAACTGAAAGCACTAATTGAGCCTGGAGAAGAGAGCTGCAAGGTTTTGTATGACATTTGGGGGGCGGGCAGGAAAAGGAAATAAAATAATTAAAGAGAGAAAAAGCAGCTAGTTTTGGAATATTTTTTAGACTTCATAAAAAAAAAGTGCAATTGAAAATAGCCCACAAATTACATTAGTGCTGCAAAATCCCAGTCCTCACTGTAATATTCTTCTCTAACCCAGTCGTCAGGTGACAATGTCTTCACCACCTTAGTAGCTCCAGCCAAGATCATTTCTTGATCTCAGGTCAGTTGTCTCTAACCCTAAAAACACTGCTTTAAATCATATTCATCCTCTGTACCATCCAAACTTGGTATCCCCTTGGAATGAAGAACCACGTAAACCATTTGCACCATATCAGTTCATGTCTCCAATACTGAAACTTGCTTGCCAGGTTTTCAAACGCATTAAATCCTTAAATACATAGAGAAGAGACAAACATAAGCAAAAAGCCAAACACCACCCTCACCTTAGATTTCTAGCCAGCACTTTACAGTTTCACTAATTTTCTGATATATTGTTCATAAAACTGGAATTCTGGTCTTCCTCCCTCCCCAGCCCGCTTTTTGGCATGTTTAAACATTCTAAATTGTTCCTCCAGTAGCCCACTAAATGATTTTGTTCTACTTCACCCACATTGCTTCATTTCTTGTATCACTGCTTGTCCTTTGATTACAATTGCAAATGGAAAATGTTTGAAGTTGGTTTTGTTCTGAGAGCAGCTAGAAGCAAACTGAATTAGTAGATTAGCCTATTTGGCAAGTGAGACCCAAGCTCAGAGGGTACTGTAATAAATCTAATGTTCACATACTGAAGCTCCAAGTCCATACTGCACAATCATCACCTATTACAGTGTCTAATTTAAAGATGCTTGAGGCCTCTGCCCAAAATTTCAACACCTAAACAAATGGGGCTATTCTAGTTAATCAAAATATTTTCTCAGTCCAGCTTCTCATGAAATAAATTGGCTGTTACCCCATTGCAGGAATAGAGGATATATTTGAAATCAAAGCAGGGAGAAGAGGCATGGAGGTTATTTCATCCACGTGTAATGCTTTGAAAGTGCTTTTGAGCATCTTCAGAGCCAGTAGCAGCATTCCAACTGCCCCCAGCACAGCAAAGCTAACATGGTGTTGGAGGCTTTCCTCCCCCCTCAATCCCCCTTTTTCTTTCAACTACCTTGAAAATCAGATTAAATGACAGGCCCAGAATAGGCTTCTTTGCTGCTGCTAGTAACGCAGGCCTCCCTAAAGTGTTTTGACAGACTACAGCATGTACTCATGGGTAACCCAAGCCAGGAGTCTAGTGAGAACTTGCTGGCACTGACATGCTGGTGTGCAGACCAATGATCCATCTGGATCACCGGGCAGAGGAGCCCTCAGTGGGTGCACAAGGTGGTGAGCTGCTCCCTTAAGCAGAGCTGTGAAATCCTGCACAGGTAACTGACAGCAGGTCTCATCCCTATCAACAAACGCTCATCCCAAATGTCTGTTAGAAGGGGGAAGTGGTTCATTAACACATCATCTTCCCAACCAGATGGGTCTGAGCTCTGCAAAACAAACACGAACCAGACACTGGCACTTGGCAGAGCTTGTGGCGTGACACCATTTTGTGCTTGACGTCACTATTATCCTTACTGCACAGAATGCATATGGACCACTTTAAGAGATGCAATACTTGTGTTACCTACCCCTCGCATACCATGTACAAAGAAAAAAAATTTGTAGTTTTAACTTCAAGTAACTGCCACTGCCTTATGACCACGACCGCAGCCCCAGGATGAGGCTTCAGTGTAGCTCAGCTCTACTCAGGAGCTAGTCCCATTCTTTTCCATTCGTGGAGCAGCAGTTTCTAGGCCTTCAAAAGACAGAAGCAGCAAGGAGTTTCCACTACACACAGAATGAAGATATGGGCAATCCGTGAATGGGTCAAAGGCACAGCACCTTGGCTCTCCAAGGTAGACTTGGAGTCTCCAAGACTCTAGTGTCTCCGAGCTCATAGACAGTCCAAGGCTGGTACCTGGCATTACAAGGCTTCATACAGCAGCAGAGCCCTGTCTCATTGCATGAGTAGCACATCCATCATACATGTGAATGTTAAGGACCAGCAGCAATGAAAAAGTGGCTCTTCTCTTACCTATGAGCTGAGACCAGGTGCATTTTAGCAAACTCACGTGTAAAAAAAGTCAGATATTCTATAACATTCATAATTCTAATACCCTAATAATTTTTTTGTAATAAATAACTGGGGATGGACATGCATCACTAATAAACTTTTGGAATCATAAAAAGGAAGAATAAAGTTAACCTACTATGGCTAATTAAAATTAGTTTGTTGGGAGTTTAATCAATTAGCACAGACTTTTCAAGGCAACACAGCCGCTATTCGTGCTCCGTGGAAACACTTTCAGACAGCCCTTTATTGCAACATCTATGTTCAGATGACCTTTACTTTATAAAGCACTGAGCTAAAAATTTCATACACAGGGCAAAATTTCTTTATTGAAGGATGCCAGGGGACTGTCTTTAGGAATGTGATTTGGCCTCACTTGGGTAAATTACCAAAGACAGAAGAAAGTTGCAAACCTATTTGTAGCCTGCATTTGAAAGGCATGCCATTTCTTTGTAATACTCCCTCATCTCAAGTTTTGAGCTGTGGCTCTGCAAATATACCTCCTCCCAGACAGATACTAACAGTGATTGTCCTGGTAAACTAAGAAAAAAAGCCAACCACAAAACAGGACAAACAAACAAACATCCTTCCGCACAGCAGATGCTTTCTCAATTACTTAATTTGACTTTAGTGTAATTCAGACATAATTTCAGGGAATAATATTTTCCAGACAGAACTTATTTATTAAGCAGTTTGTGGTCAGACATAAATTCACCAAAATAGGCAGCGCATCTTTGGGTGACATTATTTACCTCATTCAGAGAGAAGCAGAGATAAGGGCATTAACACCATCACCAGGTCCTTAATTCAGAGGTCAGTACCCTCTGTGAGGATCAACTCCCATGTTTGTGAAAGACTGACTGTTGAAACAGCACCTGACATTTCACTCTGAACTCCTGCAGGATTTGCTGATTCATTGCCCACACAGAGGAAAAAGCACATTTACAGCTAACAACAGTACCTGCCTTGTGTGAGTGATGTAAAACAGATTTCTGGATTCATTGTGGAAATCTCAGCATTTTTTGCTTATTTGCACTCCAGTTATCAACTTGGCTTTGCTGCAGTGAATGGGATGAGCAAATCCAAAAGAGTATTTAACTCGAAAAGGAAGAAATACTTAAATACAAACATAAATAGTGCAAGCTCATCCTACTGTATTGCTATTTCCTTAATGTATTTACCAGTTAAATGTCTGTGGGCATTTCAGCTTGCTGCATAGCACAGTCACCAAAACCCGAAACTAAATGAAGTTCTCCCATATGATACTAATATCATGAAATAGGAAAAAAGTTTCAGCCATACCATGGTACAGCCCTGATATCAGAAGTTAACTAAGGTCAGGCTGTGCTGTGCTCAAGCAATAGGCTTTTCAGGAAAACCCTTTTGGCCGTGTAAGATCCAGTTTGGCAGGGCACCCTGCACCCAGCAAGCAGATACCCTGGCAGGGTGCTGGGTGTCCGGCGACATCTTTTGGCAGAGCTGTAAAAATGAAGCTGCTGCTGGGCATTGCGATGCCCAAAAACTCCATGGTACATTTTTTCATGAACCCATGAGGGCACTGATTTTCCCCAGAGTCAGGACACACACATAATTTCTAGAGGTAAGAAGAGTTTCTGCTGAAACACAAATATCCTCCACATCATATTTGATGTATTTTGCGCTCTGACAAAGAGGTGTTCAACCCAATTGCAATTAATCTGAGCTGCAAAAATTACTTTCAGTTCACACATGCTGCAGATTCTGCATCTTCTCTTAAAACTCTGTTTACCAATCATTCAGAAATTCAGGTCTAACTATAGTTTTCTGATTATCAAGAATAGCATAGTTGTACAAGGACAGTGGGACTGAGTACGCCCTCAGCAAGTTTGCTGATGACACCAAGCTGTGCGGTTCGGTTGATACACTGGAGGGAAGGAATGCCATCCAGAGGGACCTTGACACGCTTGTGAGGTGGGCTGATGCCAACCTGATGAAGTTGAACCATGACAAGTGCAAGGTCCTACACCTGGGTCAGAGCAATCCCAGCCACAGCTACAGGTTGGGCAGAGATTCAGAGCAGCCCTGTGGAGAAGGACTTGGGGGTGTTGGTTGATGAGAAAATGAACATGAGCTGGCAGTGCATGCTTGCAGCCCAGAAAGCCAACTGTATCCCTGGCTGCATCAAAAGCAGCGTGACCAGCAGGTCAAGAGGTGATCCTGCCCCCTACACTGCTCTTGTGAGACCTCACTTGGAGCATTGCGTGCAGTTCTGGTGTTCTCAACATAAAAAGGACATGGAACTGTTGGAACAAGTCCAAAGGAGGGCCACAAGGATGATCAGGGGACTGGAGCACCTCCTATATGAAGCTAGGCTGAGAAAGTTGGGGTTGTTCAGCCTGGAGAAGAGAAGGCTGCATGGAGCCCTCATAGCAGCCTTCCAGTATCTGAAGGGGGCCTATAGGAATGGTGGGGAGGGACTCTTCATTAGGGACTGTAGCGATAGGTTAACGGGTAATGGGTTCAAACTTAAACAGGGGAAGTTTAGGCTGGATGTGTGGAGAAAATTCTTTACTGTGAGGGTGGTGAGGCACTGGAATGGGTTTTCCAGGGAAGTTGTGAATGCTCCATTCCTGGCGGTGTTCAAGGACGGGTTGGACAGAGCCTTGGGCGGCATGGTTTAGTGGGTGTTGTCTCTGCCCATGGCAGGGGAGTTGGAACTAGATGATCTTAAGGTCCTTTCCAACCCTAACTATTCTACGATTCTATGATTCTATTAGCCAACTCCTTTAAATGATAAATTCCCATAATCTATCAACTAATATACACACTTTCAGGAACGGAAAGCTATATGAAATGCTATTAAAAGGCTATATGTATTTAAAAAAGGATTATATATCTCAGAATAGAGTAAAACTCTGCATGAACAAAAATCCCAGCAAAAAGTGGAACCTTTTTTAATGCTATGAATAGTTTCTTGACAGTTCTTTATGTTTAAAGGCTTGAATGTAACCAAACTTGTATTAACATTGCCTAGAATGATAAATACACCTATCCTTCAAGTCATAAATGTTAAAGCACAAACAATATCCTGGAAAACAGTCTGGGAAAAAAAAATAAAAAAAAAAAAAGAAAAAAAGAAAAAAGGCAGTTGTGGTTATTCCTAGAAAGCAAACTAGGCTTCCATAAATTCTCAGCCGCTCAGCTACATGTTGCCAAACTGAATTGAATCAGTTTCTCTCATCCAAATCTATCATGAGCCTTCCCTTCCTCTGTGTTTTTTCAGACAGTGAAATCGGGTGTTTTTATTCTGAATCACATTCAAAAAGACAAGGGATGGAAAGACAAAAACTCCTTTTATTTATCAAATTCAGTAGCATCAGATAGGAGAGGTTCGCAGAATCCACTGTCTGGCCTTTGAAGCCTTAGATTGGTGGGAAAGGACCAGTGTCGTGGTTTAAGCCATAAATTTCACTTCTCCCTCCTTCCCCCCCCCCCCCCGATGGGGGGGAAATGGGGAGAAGAACCGAAGAAAATGTAACTCCCACAGGCTGAGATAAGAACAGTCCAGTAACTAAGATACAATACAAATCACTACTGCCACCACCAATAACAATAATAATGACAAAGTAAATACAAAGGGAGAGGATACAACCGTTTCGCTGCCCGACTGAGCCGAGAGACCACGCGGGAACCACCAGCGAGAGCCCGCCCCCAAAACCACACACTTCCCAGTTCCTCCCCCCCCCCATATTCCACATCCTGGGCATGACGTGCTGTGGCATGGAATAACCTCATTGGTCAGCCCGGGTCAGGTGCCCTGTCTCTGCCTCCTCCCAGCTCTCCCCTCCTTCCCGGCGTAACATGAGACTCGGGGGAAGCCTAACCCATGACAACCAAAAAAAAAAAAAAAAAAAAAATATCCAAAACCCCACAACGGTCTGCAGCTCTTCCATAAGCTCATTTCGGGAAGACTAATAAATTTGCACTTAGAAAAAATGATTGAAGTTATACACATACACACGCATCTGTATATATGAAATATTGTGAGTTACTTTGGTAATTCTGGACCAGCATCACATAAATAAAATTTAAATGCATGGAAGTCAATAGTTTTTATTGTTATTATTTCTCATCTTTTTTTCAACTTTCCCATTAATTACACTATAATAATGAGGAATTTGGGAGGTTGTTATTACAACTCTATGACTATCTTCGTTCCAAAGACATTTTCAAGCCAACAAAAATAAGAAATTTCTTAGAGGGCACTGAAGTTATTCCCTGTCCTGGAGGAGGTCCTCATACTCCTGGCTCCATTCAAGTTATTTGTCCCTGCTGCAAAGGTTCCAGTATTTTATTTATTTATTTATTTTTACTCTAGTGAGAACCAAAAAAATTCAGGGTTGACACAAAGCAGCAGAAATTCAGCTCCAGATGAAGGTACCAATATTTTGATGCTTCCCTGTTCATTTGGTCCTTAACACATCCAGCATGGTCAAAGAAGAGCAGGTCAATAGAGTTCATGTAGTGCAAAAAGCAATTAAGGTTGTCAAAGCTCATATTAGGCTAAAATGCTTTGTCAAGTCCAGCTGTACTGACTATATCTCACTGCCACAGAAAGATATTGCACATCTAGGTCACATGAGGTACCCTGGTCTATAGCAGATCCCAGCTACTAGTTGGGAAAATCCCAACTACAACACTTGCACTTTGAAATAAAAGAGGAGAGGAAAAAAAAGTATTTAAATTGTCTCAAAATTACCCGAAATAAATACGCCTAACTATTTAAGAGTTATTGAATTTCTTGCCATAACTTGCTGTGACTGAAAGCTGCTTGCATAATTTTCTGTAACTTTTCAATAAGATCCTAAAATCAGCATTTTCTAAACTGATAACATAAACCCAGACTTGTAACTACATACATAAGCACCAAAATAAAGATAAGACTGTTTAAAATGTACTGGGCACCTGCCACAAACTATGATGAGGTCTGGTACATGTGTATTTCTTTTCAAGAGGAAAAGATCCTCATGTCTACGAGTGGAAGGAAGGCTCCGTCACCTCTGTTTCATACAAAATGTCATCCCACAAGTTTAATAGTTGTTTGTTGTAGGTTTATTTAACACAAACAGGCTTTCAGCTGAGAAAACGTAACAGATTATATAGCTTTTTGCCCATTCTTTAACATATCTAGCCATATCAGACAGGGATTATTTTTACCCACAAAATTCAAATGAGTCTAACTCAAGTAACTGAAAACTGCACACCAAGTTCTTCCACCTCTTCTCTCCTTCTTCAGGATCAATTTTAGTATGATAAAGCGAACAAAGGCCTAATTTCCAAGACTGCTAAATAGAAACTGCACTGACATTTAAGAATATTTCAGTTACTACTTTGACATCTAAATAAGCAGCTAGATTTGCAGATATGTTTAGAGCAATAGCAGAAGGCTCAGAACATTTGGAAAGCTATCCCATAAACTCATAAAAATTAGCAAGACTAATTATAAGCAACTTCATTAAGCTTGATGCTTAAACTTTTCCGTTGACATCAGGGGTGAGCAAGAAAGAGGAATTTCTCAAGAGCACACAAAATATTAACTGCTCATCTAAAATTCATCCACTTATTCTAGCTCCAAAACCATTTTCCAACTCATGCAGTTAGGAGTCTGAGTTTTATAGTGCTAACAGACTTCTCCACCACAGTGCTCAAGATCACTGTCCCTTCAGTGATTAAAAGGGTTTACATGAAAGCTACTGCTCTGCTTGAACATGGCTCAGTCCAAAGCTTGACTGAAAGCTGCTGTGATGGAGACATCCAAAGTGTACAGCATCAAGATGTGGACCGCAGCAAGCAGCTACTCGTAAAGAATCAGTCAGACTTTGGTGCTGTAGATACTTGCACAGTTTTGAGAACTGTAAATGTTATCCAGAGAATCTGTATGGTCTTGTATTATCCACAATTATTCTGGGGTATTACCATCTTTATTTCTATCATGTGTATTTCTATGACCACAATAATCCATTTAACTTTCATCAGATACAAGCTGAAAAGCTGCTTTTCTGCAATCTTCCTCGCTTATTTCTGTTCCTTCTTTATTTTTATGTTTAATAGCTTGCCACTTTAGTCCAATTTATGAAGAAATATGCCTGAAAGTGCTCAAATTTATTACTCAGCTTTATTGATTGTGTAAGTGAAAAAATACAAACTTCAGTAACTGGAAAGTAGATGAATGAACCAACTCAGGGCGGGGGATGCAAATTCGAAAGAAAACTCAAGGATGAACAAATGACAGCACACTCGTAATTTCCCACAGCAGTCTGACCTGGACATCCTGAGAAAGAATCATTTTATTATGAATGAATACAGAATATTTGGAAAATGGTACATTTGTCAATATAATCTTTACAATTTACAGTCATATGATCAGCACATCTGGAAAATAACAGTCAAGTAAGTGATTAGTCTGAACTTTGTCTGGATAAGGTAATTTTTACATGGCTCTGTCAAATGTCAGACCTCCTTCTCCCTCACCAATTTCAGAAATGTTGCACCATGATTTCAAGCAGTGAATCATCCTTCCCTGTGCCAACCATCTGTTTTGTCTGCCCCCTCAGTGTCTGAAATTAGATGATGGAGGGCAGGGCAGGCTTTCTAGAGTGGCCATTAATGTTAGTGGAGGAGGGGCTCTGGCGACAGATTTTCCATCTGAAATCATGGACTGTCAAAACTGGCAAGGACTAGAGAGGAGTGAGTAGAAAAATAATACAGGGAAGAAGAATTAATAAAGGAACAAGAAGAAAAAAAAAAAGAAGACAGCAAGGGACTTGGAAAAGAAAATGGGAGTAGGGGAGTAGAGAAATTATGATGATATGAAGGAAGGAAAGAGAAAGATTTTAGAAAGCAAGAAAGTAGAAAACATCCACAAATTCCCCTGCACCTTTTCTGTTGGGTTGTTTGCTTGAGTTTTTGTTCTTTAAAGTGAAGAGCAGTAATTAAAGAAAAAGAAAAAAGTAAATATTGCTGCACCCACTAAAAATTTCAGCAGTCCTGGTAGAAATAACAAGAGGACCAGAGGAAAAAGTGATGAGCAATTTAAAAGGGGTAAGAAGATTCCCAAGAGCTACACTAACTCCAGGACTGGCTACTTCCAGAAGGGAATCTACAGAAGAATAGGTGCTAAGAAGGATGCCAGACTCTGTGAAGGTCATGGGTATGCCTATGCAAGCAATAGAGAAGCGATAGGACTCTTGCAGACACCTCATTTCACTAGCTGTGGCCTACAAATTCAATTTTGACTCCAACATGTTCATGAGAACCCTTAAAGCAAGTGATCTAGACTTGCTTTCAACAGTCCATTCCCCATCCCCAGGAATATTTGGATGGGAAGAGCTGATGATGACATTATTGTAGTATTCCCACCCTCTTTACAATAATAAAAACTCAAATTTAGGGGAAAACAAACAAACACAAAACCAAAACACAACAGTATTTTGGGAATGATGATGAAAACAAAGAAAGAAGATACAAATCCCCCACTAGCTCCAATTTTGCTTTCTGTTTTTTAACTCCGATCAAATGTCCTACATCATTCCATGAATATTGTAATATTCAACACAGCATAGATGCATTAACTATGTGAACCATCTCTGGTCTCTCAGCAAAAACATACAGTGTCCCTTAATGTAAAGAAGGGATTATGAATTGCATACTAACAAACTGCTCCTCTACTTCAGTGATGAAAGAAAAATATTGAGGGAGATATGCATTGTAGGTTCTTTATAGTTATAAAAAAATGCAATATGAACCTTGGTTAATAAAAGTAAAAGCATTTCTCCAAGTACTAACTAGTTTTCTGAAGTAGACTGGTTGGAAAATCCTACTTATCACTGTTCAGAAATAATTAGCTACTGTAAACCTAAATTACACCAACTGCCTGATCCGTGGTTAGAATATTTGACATTAAACTAGCACATGAATGAAGTACTTATTATAAGGAAGCAGTCACTGAATAGTACACTTGGCTAGCGCAGGAGTATGGTTTTGCTGAATCTGGCTAAATATAACTTAAATCAGTGACTTTGTCAGAAGCCTAAGAGCTTAGGATTGCATACAGGTCAATGAGCTTTGGGTAATATTGCTGCTACTGAACAACACAGGTTTATACTGTAACCACATCATCAAAACATCTGTTGATACATGCATTCTTCACATTAAGAAAATGTAACATCCATAATATCCATGGCTGTCTAGAATGGACATTATTAAAAAAAAAAAATGTTCATTTCCATGATTGGATTTTTTTTTTAATACTATTTGTACACTGCATTAAAAAAATTAAAAGAGAAAAACCAAACCAAACATCAGTTTATCTGGGATGAATGGAACAGCTAGCTAGTTTCTGGTTTGGGAGGAAGATAGTTCAATGGTATAAGCACAGTTTATTTAAAGTGATATAACCTTTTATTTGTATTAAGTTTTAGAGTGTAAATATAGCATCTGCTTGCAAGTGGATTATTTATTCTTAAAAGTAAATATTAGTAAACAGCTCCAAATCTGGTGGAAAAAAAAAAGTCCAAAACATTTGTGTTTTACAAGGCAGGCAGAAGTCAAAGGCTTTCAAATCGCAATGGACCAAATTTTTAAGTGATCATCAAGTTGTGCTCTGATTTTGCATCCGCGATTTTGCACCTGCAGTCAAGCACAAAATTGTGGGCATAGTCAATTGTAAGAGCATCTAGCTGTTCGATTGTACCAGCAAATTGAAAAGTAACTGTTGATGCCTGGCTGTTATCTACTGCACCCATCATGAAATTCAAAGACAAAATTAGATTGGTTTTAAAATAAAATGCTGTTCATATCTGAACAAAGTTACCAGTATACTTCCCCATTTAATGACATATTCACACTTTAGATTGGTTGAAAGTGAAAACAGCCTACTTTGTGAATGAAACCTGCACTAAGATAGCTTTTGAAAAACAAACTTACTTTTGATTTGCTATCATAATGCATATAGAGGTTGGGCAGAGAAGAGATTCAGAGCAGCCCTGTGGAGAAGGACTTGGGGGTGTTGGTTGATGAGAAAATGAACATGAGCTGGCAGTGCATGCTTGCAGCCCAGAAAGCCAACTGTATCCCTGGCTGCATCAAAAGCAGCGTGACCAGCAGGTCAAGAGGTGATCCTGCCCCCCTACACTGCTCTTGTGAGACCTCACTTGGAGCACTGCGTGCAGTTCTGGTGTCCTCAACATAAAAAGGACATGGAACTGTTGGAACAAGTCCAAAGGAGGGCCACGAGGATGATCAGGGGACTGGAGCACCTCCTATATGAAGCTAGGCTGAGAAAGTTGGGGCTGTTCAGCCTGGAGAAAGAGAAGGCTGCATGGAGCCCTCATAGCAGCCTTCCAGTATCTGAAGGGGGCCTATGGGGATGGTGGGGAGGGACTCTTCATTAGGGACTGTAGTGATAGGACAGGGGTTAACGGATTCAAACTTAAACAGGGGAAGTTTAGGCTGGATGTATGGAGAAAATTCTTTACTGTGAGGGTGGTGAGGCACTGGAATGGGTTGCGCAGGGAAGTTGTGAATGCTCCATCGCTGGCAGTGTTCAAGGCCGGGTTGGACAGAGCCTTGGGTGGCATGGTTTAGTGGGTGTTGTCCCTGCCCATGGCAGGGGAGTTGGAACTTGATGATCTTAAGGTCCTTTCCAACCCTAACTATTCTATGCAGGTTTTTCTTCTCCATATAGTTCAGACCCCTAGACAATTTTCAGCACTTCCCTGTTGCGATCATACTGTCCTTTTTGCCCACAGGGTTCACAGCAGAGGTGACTAAATAAAAATATCTCTTTGGCAATTAATTTACTGACCTTCTGGGAGAGGCAATGCAGTAAATCCATTTAATTTACTACTTTAAAACTGATGAACATCTGACCATCACTACAGTTCACCCTTAGATAACTGTATACCCAGTGCTAGATGCCATTTTCTTGTTCCCCCAAAGATGCTTATTCTGTTCATAAACAGAATAAAGTTTGTCCATTAGTTCAGCTTGATGTTACATTGTAGAGCCATCTCTTTGTCACCATTTTTACTTTATGACAGCTTTCAGGGGAAGCCATTACTACTCACAGCAGTAGGTTTGACAGAGAAAAATATTACTTTCATAATTAATGTATGGTGACTTTCTTGGTTTTAGAGAGGAGCAGAAGTCTCTCTTATTTTTATCCCATTGCTGTTACTCTGTAACAGATATTCTTAGCAGTCAGGAGCAGCAACAGGCTACCATTAATAGGACAGGGGACCTGTTTAAAGACCTCTTTGCCATCTCCATCTGTTTGTCTGCTTGCAGTTTTGGGGACATTTATATTTTTCTTGCTTCTGTTTGGAATATGAGCGTTCATCACATTCTGATGCTAAAACTCTTTTACCACATCCCTACACCTTCCATACTGTTCTGTACAAGAATTTCAGATTTCCTTTTCTCCCCACCTAAAATGAAACTTGAAATTCTTGCAACCCTTGCACCCAAACTTGACATTCTTGCAACTTCATGGGCTGACACTTTGGGAACAGCCATCCCCTGTTCATACTGTTTCCCCTAATTTTGTTGGTCATTCCCAGTGGTTTGTAAATCTTCACAAATGAGACAATGACTTTGACTGCTTGCTCAGTGTCTCTTTCACTGGTGCTGCTATAGTTCATTAAGGCTAGGCGATAACCCTCAACAGGGATATACATAAGATGACTATTTATATGAGTCAGTGAAGAGAAAAAAAAGTGTCAAATGGAAAGGTGAAAAATTATTTGGATCAGCAGGACCATTAGGAGGTTATAACGCTATGGGAAAACTATCTTAGGAGAGAGTAATCAATGATACCTAAAATTTTATAAGATGGCCTCTAGACTTTAATGTACAACCAGTCAGTTCACACAGTCTCATCTGTCTTTAACTGAATATCATGTATCATTTGATTCATATTAATAAGAGAATACATTTCCTTTTCTACCCAGAAAGACCAAATAGCATATAAAAGTTATTGCAGATTCTTTGTGTTATTATCTCGTAAGACTGATGAGTTTGCCCTATTTCTAATATTAGCCAGAAGTCTTAGCAAGATGAGAAAGATGCAAACATTTCACAGAGAATTAAAATTAGTTCCATAACAGTAAATAACCTTAAAACATTGGTTTGCTCTTCTAAGGGTTGGAAAAAAAAAAAAAAAGACAATCCTGTCTCATCTCCTTTTCAAACTCTTGTGGGTGAGACTACCCATGTTTATAGTTAAGCAGCTGGCTAAAAATCACAACAAAAGCAAATGTTGTAAGTACAAAGCACAGAAAAGCCAACGTCTTCCTTTAATGCTTTACTAGCACTTCACTAATAGGCCCGTGGGGTGCAGTCAGTCAATAATAACCCAATAAAATCAATAACGATAAACAAGAGTCAGTGTTCTAATAAAAATAGAATTTTTAAAATCCAAACCAGCTGTTTCAGTGTTATGTACAAACACAGGCCTGGTGCTAGGGTTCACTCTGTTTCCAAGTATCTCTGTTCAGCTGCCAGTCCCACATGCAATTTCCTTGGAGGAGGCTGAAGTGATGGACAATACACAGCCACATTTTATTGCTAAGGTGAACACACACATTTATTGCTTGCTTTCTTCTGTGATTTTACTGATACTCTTGAACTTCGGGTTGTTTTCTTTTAACATGTTTACTTCATGTGTTTTGTTTGACACAAAAACTGGGAAATTTTTCCTCCAATATTTTCCAAGCAGAATAAAAGACTATATAGGCTGAGCATCTATGAAACACCTTCCTTTGGTTAGACTGGGCTCTTTTCTATATAACTACCCAAAGAATAAATTCTGTTTGTGTCCACAAAGGGCTAGCCACATGCTATGGAAAGTTATTTGGAGAGTACAGGTAAGTTCTAGGGGGATGAGGTGGTGAAAGACTTGAGAATCAGAGGTAATATCTTGGCTTTCACACTCTTAAAGATCTGGTTTTATTAGGTGACTTAGGTCTGAGCATGTCACTTATTATTAAATTCCACAAACATCTAAAAATGGAAACATTTGCAATTGGACAAAAATAACATCTCTCAAAAATAAGTCATAAATTACTCAGTACTCCCCAGAAGAGAATTAATTCTTTCCAACCATGTCCATGAACTATAGCAATGCTACATGAAGGTCTGAGATCAAAGGCTCAATCCATCTTTCAGGGGAGAAGTACACAAATACCTTACGCAGCTTTCAAGATTATTCAAATATGTTAGGTAGATTAATTAGAACTTGCTGAATTTAGAACCAAGTTTAACTTTACTTACAATTCCTTTGACACGCAGAGTTTTGTTTCATTTTAGGACAGAACTGAAGCACAGGTTTGTGGAAAGACTGATCCTGCTCCCATGTGTAAAGCAGCTTTTGAGAACTTTGATCTTCCGAATAAAGGGACCTCAGTTTCCAAAAAGAAACACAAGGTTTTGAGATCAGAGGTGGTCCAGCCTAGCACACAGGTATCGTGGATTAGAAAGAAACTACTGCTAAATTACAGTAACCTGAAAATGGGTGACATCAAGAACAGAAAATGTGAAAAGCCAACTGCCCTTATGGACACAGAGCAATGGTCAAATACGTTCGTACCACAAAGAGGAGGAGAGAGTGAAAGGGGAAGGCTATTAGGAAAGGGATCGCTAGGTAAATGGGTTGCGCATATCTATCTTTTCCTCCAAAATTTAAGAGTTTGTGCATCTGACTTGTTTTGATGAGCAGTCTGACTAGTGCACAGTTAAAGTCTGAACAGGTTATGTTACAAAAAGATGCCACCAAGAAGGCGCATGCAGATCTGGGTATCAGATTGACACCCTCTCATTTGGCTAAAGCTGAAAGCAAATGAAGACGGTTTTAGCTGGAGTATAGTCACAGAGGTGAAAAAGGAAGTCTCTGGCCCAAATATAATTTTCAATAACTACACCACAGTTGGATATTCTGATGTAGGTAAACAGTGAGAAAATTCTCCATAAAACAGATCTGGCAACATTTACACTCAAAAATCCAGCCCTCTAATAGCATGAAGGACGCTTCCTATCTTTTTCCTTAAGACACATTTTCTTTACTGTGTGATGAAATTTATCTTCTAAAATACAGCTTCTTCTGAATGCTCTCTGACAAACCCCATCAAAAAGTGCTACATTATGCTCCAATCACATGCAGACTAATGGTTTACTCATTTTCTGCATGAAAAGATGGGCACAGTACTTTGCAGAAACCATCAAACCTCTCATTTTGTGTGCTCTTTCTACAGTGCTCCTTTTGCCAACATCATTAATTACACATGCCTCTGTCGCATATACTAAGAAACACAGGCCTGGCCAAAAAGCAGTTCCTGGCACCACTGCCATTCTGATATATGCATTTCAGCTTAACAATATTATCAACACATGGCTTTGAATCTTACTCAAAAAAAAAGTTTTACCATCTCCACTACTAGTGAAGAAGGGAAAAGTTCTTCAATCTGAGCTATTATTTAAGAGAGGGCGGAGAACATCTTATTAGCAAGATCTGAGAGTCCACAGCTTATCCTTCTGGCTGGGGTAGAGTGGTACAAGGTTTCTAGTGTCCTTCAAGATTACCATTATTTTACCACAGAGACAAAAGACCATGCTTTCTGTACATTTTCATGAAAGCACAGCGTGGACATCCAATCAGACAGAAAGGCATAGTTACATGCTTGTGAAATGAATTACACTGACGTCTGTTATAAATCTTTAACATAGCTCATGAGATCAATTAAGAATTTCAAGCACTTACAAAAAGGATGATTGAGGCAAATGGTAACATCAGGATGACCATATGGTAAGGGAACGCTAGAACTGCGTGGACATAAAACACAAGCCATCGAAGAGCCACCACTAACCAGTTGCACACAAAACAGCAAGCAGATAAGCAACACGATATTGAGAAAAATACCAGCAGGAGAAAGAACAGCTTGGGAACTGATGCACATGCAGGATCCAATAATATGAGACTAAGGGCAAGGTGCTTTATTCCCACAAGTCGCTAGTGCAAGGCTTTGGCACACCACAGAGCTGACCTTCCCAACCCCAGCCAGAGCTGGTGAAAAGTGCATAACCCAGGCCCAGCACACCGCATGGAAAACATAGATGAATGTTTAAAATAATTATATTTAATATGAGATGATCAGCTGTAGACAGTAGTGTTTTTATCTTTCTCCTGACCTGCAGGGATAGAACAAATTAATTGACTGGCCCTTTTTAAGATCCTAGTTTCTCTCAAGATTGCCCATTGGGCTGCGTTACCATAAGCCATCATCTCCGCAGGAAACAATGGCCTATGGACAACTCGCTTCACATGCAGTTGTGTTATTATAAGGTGATAACGGCCCCATTAAGTCATATCACTGCTGTACTACCATTAAAAGACTTTCATTTCCTAAGGTTGCTCAAGCTGCTGAACTGCAATAGACAATTTAGCCTAACCTTTCACAGCAGTCTTAAATCCATACTTACTAATGAAGGCAGCAGCACATGGGGGAACCACATCCTCAACACCTGATTATGAATGAGGAAAAGTCAGTGCAGAACCCACCTTTTTCAAAGCCCTGTTCCTTCTCTGAGTAAGAGACAAATTAAATAGGCAGCATTATTAGACAGCTAGCTAAAAAATATATATCACGTAATGGAACTAAAGAGAAAATTAAGTACTGAGGGTTCATTTCTTTCCCATACATATTCTAACAGTTTACCTTGAATAATAATAAAAACAGTACTATCAACATTTTGTAATGGTGCGATTATTTCACCCTGTGATGTCAGGAAAATTAGCAGGAAATAAATTTTTGTTGCATCATATTTAACCCCATCATTAACAGTAATAGTCCTCAGGTGTCAAAATTCAAGAGTATTTAATATTTTTCTTTACTGCATTTATGTTTCAAGTGTGCATTTTTAGATTTGGTTTCTTCTCTCTTAACTAAGCCAATACTTCACACTGAAGTCCGGAAAAAAGTTATTTTCCATGCTAAGAAAGCCACAACACACATTTTCATAGAGAAATTAATGACTTTACAATATAATGTTACCGTCCACCCAATATACAATACTTTTATTCAATTTCCCCCCTTTTTATAAATGTTTTTGCTTTCAATTATGGCTCATACAGTGACTAGACCCACAACTGGTGAAAGATGAGGCTGTCAAGGTGAAGGAGAGTATTAAGACATTTTGAAAATTAGCTTCTGTGTACAGAAAAATGGCTTGAAAGATTTTCATTGATTAAAGTTTATGCTTTTTTACTTTCTGTGCATGTTCTGTTCTAACAACAGATAGATGGAAAGGGTTCACATGCCTTTGGGTCACTTGAGATTTATGTTAGGACTTGATAGAAGTTCAACAAAATACCCAACTAATTCTCATTTAATATGCCAGGAAACTGGGGAGGACAGGTCACATTACTGTTTGCACAAATATTTTTTGTCACAACTTGAGGTGGACACGTATAGTAACTGCACATGCCACAATCACAGGCCATACACATTTTAGTTCTCAGAGCCAAACAAACAAAGCTGTCCATTCTCTTATGGAAAAACACCCTAATAAGGTACCAGAACCACACGATTTGAGGCTCTTGTCACAAAGCAACCAGCCAGTTTCCATTACTCCTATGACTCGAGCAAAGAGCCCTGATGGCAGCTTTCCTTCTCTCCCCAATACAGAAAAAGCTGAAGTTCTGCTTTTCCCTCCACTAGAGGCAAGTAACTGGGGGAAATAGCATCCCTTGAGTGATTGCCAAGAATTCCCACAAAAAAATAAACACAGTCTGGTGGTTATGTTCTTAACAGCTGTGTTAATGGGGTTAAAGAAACCTTAAAGAAACTCTGTCTTTTTTTAAAAGAGCTCTGTTCTTAAAAACCTGATACAGGACAAGTTTTTGTTTCAAACCCAGTATGGTTTTTAACTGAGAAAAGTGCCACTCCTTCAGCAATGGGGATTCCTGAAGGGACACGCAAGAGCCTCTATCTGGGCAGAGCTGTGGGCTGCTGGCAGGTCAGTGATCACCAGCACTGTGCAAAGCCTCAACATCTTCTTACAAAGAAGTGCTCATGGCAAGCAGAGTGCTGTGTTTGGGTATAGCAGCTATACGTGGCATCTCATTATATACTGTTTCCTTATATAGCTTAACTTCAATCATACAGGTATTAAAGTCAGAGATTTCTCTTAAGCAAAACTGAAGTTCTTGCTATTAAAAACAACCCCTCAAAAAACAACAACAAAAAAAAAAAGCAGCCAACAAAAAACCCACACAACACCACAAAACCACCCCAACACCAAAAAAAACCCAAATGCCAAACATGCAGAAACAAAATAATGTACAACATAGTTTGGGGCTTTTTTTTTTTTTCCCCTCTTGTGCAAAGAGCTCACGGGATGAAGTTTGCGATAAAGAATTATTACCCCAGATCCTGTCCCCAGTCCTTTCTCCAAATAAGCAATGGTCTCAGTCCAATGTCAATACAACTATTTTTCTTGAAATAAAGTATGGCAGGGAAATACTATGGAATGCACCAAGGCAAATGAAAAATGACACTGTGGATTGCAGTCTGTACGTACTTCCCCGTGATTACAACATTAGCTTTGCTTTCTCAATTTATTTATTGGTATTTCAGTAGCACATAGGTTCCTGTGGCATAAAAGCTGTGTCCACGACAATATAGCATGTTGTTATTGCGTACACTGCATTTATTTAGAGGAGAAAAAGCACTATTTACTGAACAAAATTGTTTCTTTGGAACTGCTAACCATAGTCCAGAGCCTTACAGTAACCTCACCTTCACCACCTTTAGTGTTTTGGGCCTTGTGAGATCCACAGGCATGCAAATGGGATGCACAGCACCCAACAAGAAAATTAATTACTCATTAACTTAATCTTATCTAATATAACCCAGAGGAAAGAGAACAGCTATTTATATTTCCTAGAAAAAGCAATGACACAGGTTTTGTTGGCACACTGGAAACCTTTTCACCCAGTTCGCCATCCTTTACAGGAGTCCAACCACCACTCCACAGCCTAATCCTCTAACATCATCACCACCTACCACTTATATAATAAACAAATGTGGAAATACATAAATAATTAATGAAGAAGTTCTTCATTGCAAGGGTGGTGAGGAACTGGAACAGGTTGTCCAAAGAACAAGTGGCTGCACCATCCCTGGCAGTGTTCAAGGCCAGGGTGGACAGGGCTTTGAGCAACCTGGTCTAGTAGGTCTCCCTACCCACAGCATGGGGGTTGGAACTAGGTGATCTTTAAGGTCCCTTCAACCAAAACCATTCTGTGACACTGTAACAGTCTTAGTGGCCCTTTCATTTGGTCAGCCTCTTCATCTGATGTCTTGCTCCTGCATAGGCAGGAGGCAGCATCTCTGGTGCCTCTAGCATGAAGCCTTGGAGAACAGGGCAAGGGAGGCAGCCCTGGGACAGGCATATGCCACAGGAAAGGGGCAGCCACAGGCACTATGCAAGGGAACTTATTTTATCCTGTGTCCCTTCGCTGACTTACAGATCTGGCTGCTAAATCTGCTACCTCCTTTGGCAAGAGAAACTGACTTGAAACTACTTCTCTGTTAGCACAGAGTAAGAAAATTAACCGTTACCCAAATCACATACACATTTTCAGATCAAGGGCACCACTGCAGCCTCACAAAAAAAAGGCCAAAGAGATATTTTTCAAGCTACAATCAATCTGCCAAAGAAATACAATATTCCACAGTATTTTGGGCAAAAAAAAATCACGTTAGCAGCGTGAACAGTAACAGCAGTGGGGGTCTCCCCGAGTAGTGTATCTTTGAGAACAGTGAATCATTTCAATCTCCTTGCAAATGTCAGATGCCTGATTCTCCATGTCATCTGTGGCTCTGAAATGGTTTCAAGCAAGACCTGCTGTCGCTGCAGGGGGTTAGAGAAGCTGTCACAGGAGGGACTGCAGCACATAGTGGTTGGCACAGACAGCAGCCCGAGATGTCTTCGCACCTCGCTACAATCAGCCAAGTGCTGCAGCTGCACAGCAATGCCGGGTCTGTGCCCTGATCTGTCTGTGTAGAAGGAGTTACTGGAGCGCAGCAGAGGGATGTACAAAGCAAGGCGTCATTTTCATGCTGTCTTGAGCGTACAGCACTCATACAGATTCTCAGCTGCAGTACCTGATACAGGTAACTTTGGGTGTCTTGCTATCAGAAGCACTGGTGCCTCCTCTACTCATAGTTACTGTCTACTGATGGATGTGCTCAGACTGAGGTCATCAGTCCAGAGCCCCAGCTGCATTTCCCACAGCTGGTATCATCTATCTCCCAAGGGTAAGGTGTGGGGTCTTCACAACTTCCCCAGCACACCCAACTCGATGAGGCACACGGCAAAAAGACCACTGCAGAATAAGTATCACCAACTGCTGGTCTAACATACCAGTGAAAGACCTTTTCTTTACAAAGCCGAAGTAGGAAGATAATAGAAGAAAAGGCACAGAGATGATCCTACTACAAATTGTGGATATATTTGTGGATATGTAAGAATTAGAATAATCTCCTTCCCAGCTGGATTGTAGAAAAGCTGAAGGTGAAGCTTAAACCTCTTTAGACACATCCTTTAACTTCTACTCCATGCACATTAGATGCCCTCAGGGATATACTGTGGCAGCTGTGCCTGATCCTACCTTCGAGCATGCTTTTTCTTGCTGCCCTGAAACTGCCTGAAAGCAACTTCTTATAAATATTTAATTAGAGGTCACTGACACTGTAACACGTAGGGGCAACAGTCATCTTTATTTTTCCCACCTGGCACACTACACTGCTACCACCCCAAGCGTGGAGCTCCATCCAACAAAGCCCTGCTGGCAGGTGAATGGCTATCGAGGCTGCAGGAAATACCCACTACACACCAGGCTCTGCAGCAAGCAGAGGGCACCCAGAATGGAAGAGGTCCCACTGCATTCACTCTGCTTTACTCCCTGCAAATATTTCAGCTGAAACCATAGGTTAGAGTAGGCAGTATTTTAACCATACCCTGCTTTGCTCAGGGAACAAACAAACAAAATGAAAACACTCAAACCATGTAGACTTTGGTGTGAACTTGTCCTTAAATGCACATGAAGCAAAAATTATGTTCTATGAAGCAAGAAACCCTTTGGTTTTAGAGCTTCAAAACAACATCTCCGCTTTAAGTAACTTCTTATATTGGATGTTTTCTTTCAGTTTGATCACAAAATTCAACACATGAACTTTTTCTCTTCTAACTTTGAAAATTGATGAATCAAAGTGAGTACTAAATCTTTTTTTGGAAAAATATTTGGAAGTATTCATAAAGCTAAGCACCAGCTCTAAGAACAGGCTTGCCAAGGATTCTTCCCCAGCCCCCAGACTTTGGTGCTGGTGACCCATCACTACCCTCTCATCAAACAGGGCCACATACAACCCCATGCGAGAGAAACCTGGGGAGGGAATTGAGCAGGACACCCATGCAAGGGCAGTAAACACTATGCTAAACCCTTCAAGATTTGAAGTCAGGTTTATTTTCCATGTGGATACCGAAGGTGCTATAGTAAAGTTGATGTGAAGAGTAAAGGGAATAGGAGACCCCAAAAATGGGAAGGGCAGGCGACAGTTTAGTCAAGACATAAGGCAATCTTGAGTGTTCAAAGAGCTGTAATTTGGCCCCTTCTTCTCATACCAGATGGGTTTTCTGGCTGAGAGTTGTCTGTAATTTTCCTCATAGCTACTTTACAGAAGGAACAGAGCAAAGAAACCATTTGGATCTGTTTTTCCTAGAACAGGAGAGAGAATATCCCCAGTGCTGTTTTGGATTTAATAAGTCACAGGAGGCACCTTACCCCTTACCTCCCAGGTTATGCATTTGTTGCATTTCTCCAATTATAATTCAAATTTTGCATTTAGCACTTGATCTAAATTCTACCGAAGAGCTTGACTGGGTTCAAAAGTGGAGCTCAGGAAATCTTCAGAAAAATCATCCAAGTTTTTTCAAAATGTACTCTAGGAAACGCATGTGTTCAAGGTCTTCACAACCAGAATATGGGAATATCTGTTTGCCCTACACTTGGAACCAAACCAGCAACATAAGTATCAAACTGGGGATGCTGGGAAGAGACTAGATCCAGACTTTTTTTTCCATTTGGCCTCATTTAGGTGATACTCTGGCCCAGACACAAATGTGCCAAAGTGCTTTGGTGCTCTAATCTGCATTAAAGCCCTTACATACAGCTCTATACCACACTTCTCAAATCCTGTTTTCTCTTCAGCAGGTAAAAAAACCACCCTGATTTTCAGACATTCCAGACATGCTTTATGTTTGATCCCTAAACCCAACAATTACTCCACTGTCATTTCTTCTATGTCAACAGTGTCAAATATCAATGAAGAGACAGGTGAAGAAACAAACAACAAAATAAAACAAAATCAAAACCAAACTACAACAAAACTTTCCACCTAAATGCTATGTAGAAAGCAAACAAGCTAAAACAGTGCTACATAAATTGCTTCCAGCAAACATATACTTCATTGCAAAAAGGCAGAAAGCTAACTAGTAAAAATTCAAGCACTTTCTGCATCTTCAAGGATGAATTCCAATTTTATGGTCTTTGGGAGCATAAACAAAGACCTGACTTCAAGATGTACACCATCCCATGTGAACTTTACAAGCACAAAAAGAGAAAGAATTCAAAGATCAAAAGTGATATGTAAGAAGCATTTAGGGCCTGACTTAAACCTATAAAAGGAAACAGATTCAGAGTAAAACCTGAAAATCTGGGCTGACATGGGCCTAACTCACACGGTTGCGGGCTGGAGGGAGAAGTGGAGGGTGAATTAATGTAACTTCAGCATGGTATTCCAGTCAAGACTTTTTAACCTTAAGCCTGAAATTGCTAACGGGCTCTCGCTTAAGGAAATTCACAGTAATGTTGTTTGGAGGCAACAGGAGAGATGCTTCCCCCACCATGCTCTGCACTCTGTGACCCTGCATACCTGCACGGCCATGAGGTGACCATTGGTTAGCCACTGAGATCTGCCTGGTAGAGCTTCTGTATACACCCAAAAGCTCCCTGATACCCCAGAAAAAAGTTAGTGCTGGTACAGAACAGCTTCCTACAACCAGGTCCAAAGCAGTCAGACAAAAATGGAGAGTTATTAATAAAAATCCCTGTGTTTCATAAAAGCAGCTACAGGATAATTTCTCTACCAAGCTTTATAAAAAAAAAAAAAAAAAACACAAAAAAAAAAGACTCACATTTTTCATGGTGTTATTCCAGTACTGTAGTTTTCATTCTTTTCCCCTAAAGACTCCCAGAATCTCAGTTTACATTAATTTTAATACCACACATTAGTAAAGAGATGTAGTCAGAACACAGAATCCATTAAATTGTTTGGGAAACTCCTGGAAAATTGTCCTGCTACTGAAAGGAACATTAAAAAAAAATTATTAAAAAAAAAGACAGGCCTTTCACACAGACTTCCTGATTCAATCCCTACTACAGCAGTCTTTAAAAAGAAGATACTATTGTAAAAGAAACTTCATTTGTAAAGCCATTTTCAAAATATACAAAAATACTATTTATACTTCCTTCATACCTTATCTTTTACTCATGCTTACAAGTGCCTCCCCCTCAAACATTAAGCTTATCATTCAGTGAAAACCTTCCTAAAAATACAGAGGTGGAAAATTAGCTTGCACTTCATATCTATTGTGTCACTGGGGCAGGGAATGGAGAAATAAAGGAGTTTGTAAAGGCACTCCCAAGCCAGAGATACTTACCTGTAACAAAAACCATGCAAACACATCATCTCAAAGGCATAAAAGCAGTTTAATGATACACATAACATTTTGTAAGCCCAAAACTTTACGCAGTCATTGTAGTTTCTACCCTACCAGAGTTTACAGCCAACAGAGCCAAGGCAATTCCTGAAACTGCAGAGATGACCTCCAAAACTGGCATGTGTGTCTCCCACTCTGCTTCTAGCTCCTGTGCAGCTGGACCAGCTCAGCATCCTCATGATCCACAAAACCCACATGCTCCTTCTCAGAGTGGGCCACCACACGCTCACCCGTGGTCCCTGCAAGGCAGTGCAGGAGCTACCAGGGGGGCTCATCAAAACTTGCATGACTTTAAAGATTAAATGCTATCTCCCAGATTTACTCTTTATGCATAAAAAAAAAGACTATGTATTGCCCCCACTTTCAGGATCAGGTCCTTCCAAGATTCCAAAATCCCCAAAAAATAAAAAAATAAAAAAAACCCAAAGAAAGCAAAACAAAACAAACAAACAAAACAAAAAAAAAAACAAACACATATCATCCCACTATGTAATGACTGCAAACATTGCAATTCTTATCTATGGGAAAACTGTCCATGCCAGCAGACAGCAGCACAGGTCCATCAGCTTCAGCGACCTCACCAACGGAACCGGTTCCCAGATTTATTACAAAACTCAGTTTCAGGTCGGCTTGCAGGAATATCAGCCTTTAATTAAATGCAATAAGAAGGGAATAGGTGAACAAGTCCAAAGCCTCCTTCTTAATAATTGTCTATTTGTTTATTATTACAGCTTCCTTAGGTTAACTATTTGGCCAAGAAAACACTCTTAAAAGTCCACACATTTAAAAAAAAAAAAAAAAAAAACAAAAACAAAAACCAAAAAAACCCAGCCATTTGTTTTTCCAGTGTGGGGTTTACACTAAGTTTCAGCAACATAATGTACCAGATATTTGATGTTACAGATGGTTGTGGGGAACCAGAAATACTTGAGGGAGGCAGGGAAGGATGTACTTTTTGCATCTTTTACTCAGAGCTAATGCCTTGTCAGTAGCTTTTTAGCAATAAATTCAGCAAAATTGCATTGGCTCAGAATAACTTCCCCAAACCTGAATGAAGAGTCAGCTACAGGAGTTGTGCTAAATTTGCTTAAATGCATGCTAATGTTGTGCTGGAAGTTGAACTTGTGGTTCCAAAAGGGAGTACAAAGTTTTAATTTTATTTACAACTGGTGGCATGCAGGACCCTCTTGGCATGTACACTGAGAAGTGCCAAAAGTCAAAGCTGCTTCTTGCATCCGTCCCACCCTGCTTTTGCACAGGTAGCAGGCTCTTCCCTTGTTCCCAGCTCTTCCTCCTTTTCAGTGTTAACAGTTATGACATACTTCAATTAGTATTCCAGCTCTGTGATCAATGACCCATGTGCCTTTGAAACACAGGCAGCAGCAAGGTTTCCTTCAGGAGCAGCTACCACAACGCTCCATGCAGGTTCCAAAGGGTTAATCCCAGAGTGAATTCTTCAGATGTGTAATTTAATACTTCATAACTGCTGAAAATTGGAGCCCACATAATTTATTTTCTTTGGTCTGGGCACATTTGCCTCATGCTTGGCTGTGGCTGACTTCAGAGAGACACACCTAAAGCCCTCAAGTGTCCCAAGTGGCCCATGTCAGCTATGCAGAGAGATTGTGGTACTTGGAGGGAGCCCAAGGATTAGGTGTTCCTGAGGTTTTTTTGGCTCTACAAAGCCCACGGATGTCATGGGAATAGGCTGCACTCCTCCCCTGGCCTTGAAGGCCACCTATCAACGGGGTATCTAACCACTCAGAGACAGGCCTTTGCACAAAGGTATACATTAAAATAAACAGAACACGCGACCAAAAAGCACACAGAGATCGAAGGAGGAATTGCCGAGCAGAGACAGGGAAACAATTGCTTCATTGTGAAGCCAGCAGCGAGGAATCGAAGCGCCGAGCTCCACCTACAGTCTCCTTCGCAAAGCTGACTCCGGCAGCTGCGATCAGCCTGGGCTTTCCTCTTTTGACTGCTCCAGGACTGGTTTTGTGTCAGCGACTTTAATTTACTTTTTTTCAATAATTATTTTCATGGCAAAGACATCTGCATTTGCATTGCAGCTAAATGTGAAAAAAGCATTGTCCAAGTACTGTTAAGGTTAGTTTGCTTGCTGTGTTTTGAAAGTAAATAGCCTGCTTTTTCCTGGTATTTTAGGATTTTGTCTATCACCTGGCTTTCATTTGGACCAGCTTCGTAACGCCTGACAGTATTTCACGTTTTTATTGCAGTTTGATTGCAGTGCAGTAGTTTCATCATTCCAGGAAAAAGAAAATAAAAAATGTTTGTCTAGATTGTACTCTTGCCCTTCTTAAAAAAATTCAAGCTTCAAACATGATGGAGGTTGTAACTTTTATAAGCAGTAGCCAGCCTCTGAAAGAATCAAGTAGAATCATCCCTATTTTCTGCTTACAAAACAAAAACCTCCAGACACTAATTCAATTTTTGACATTGGTGGCACACAACAGTACCTCCTGCAGAAGATAAACATTTGAGGCAGAGTACTGGATCCACATCGGGAGGGGGCTGCAGGCAGCTGATGCCTGGTCACCCTCATGGCCTCACCACATTTTTGTAGAGCTCGAGGAGGCATCAGGGATGACATGAGCACCATGCAACTCTTCCAGCCCTGTGGCAGCTTGCATGGTGGGTTTTCACCCAGGTGACTCCTGCTGTCTCATTACCTAGGCACAGCTCTTCTGCAGAGATTACAATCCCTTCCAGAGAAAAAACAGTGACCTTCAAAACTATTGGCCTTCAGTAGATTATCTGGACGCGTCCCCAGCTACCAGACCAGTCTCCCCACACCAGCCAGGAGAGGAAACTGCTCATTTTCAACACACACTTTTATGAGGCAGATATTTAACCTGTTACACTATGATGTGTACAATCCTAAGTAATGAGTGGGTAGGCTAATCTCACCAGTCTCGAAACCCCTTGTAACATGTGGGTTACCAGGTCTGAATCACGCAGAAGTAGTGCCAAATTTGCACACTGTTTCAAAGAATCATGTGGGAGAAGGAGCACCTAACTAATGAAGAATGAAAGAAAAAAAGAAAACACAAAAAAACACACGCACACAAAAAACAAACAAACAAAAGAAAATACAAAACCCCTGAAACAAGAAAGAGACATGAGTCAAATAAAAGCTATAATGAAAACATAAAGGAAGAATATCCACTCGTATAAAGAAAAGTAGATGTTCAGTCAAGCTTTTGAGAGCTTTCATCCTTGACAAACTGCTTCCCATTTAGGGAGAAGATATATTAATAAATGTGTATTTAATCTTATTTGGAGGGGAAAAAAAAACCAAACCAAACAAACCAACCAAAACCAAAACAGAACAGGTGTGACATTGATCCTTCCCATCACTGTAAACCAGAGACCCTCCCCTATCTCAATCTCCCAAACCGGTACCAAAAGAGATCAGAATCAACTATGGAGTTAATGCTGCAGAAAGATAGATATCAAATTTATCCAAACATCCACCTGTGCCCAGGCTGAGTTGCTACCCTCCAAACTGCCAGGAGTCTTGGGAAGTGATTCTGCCACAAGATTGCACTGCCAGGCCCCACTTTTTTTTTTTTTTTTTTTTTTTTTAACACAAAAAACCCTTAGGAGAATGCATGTGCTGTATTTCTTCACTTCAATACTGATATATCTGATTTCCCTCCAGGACAGACCAAACACTAAATAACACTGAACAGGCTGAGTGCGCAGCTAAAATACTTGCAATGAAAAGTTTTCATTCTCAGCTTATTTCCTGGTTTACAAAAGCTCTTATCAAAAAAGCTCTCTAAATTGGAATTAGTTAGTGATCCAGGTCTCCAAAGCCCAAGGACTGGAAGTGAAGATTTCTTAATTATACCAGCAGGGGCTTGATTTCTATTCTTACTGCAGCTGGGTAATGCCGTCAGGTTCTTACAGAACACTGTTTTTCATTGCCAGGGATAGCCCCTGGTTTACTTTGACAAAAACATGGAGCTTTTTCAAATTGAAGCATCTTCATGTACATGTGTAACAGTGCATGTACACTTCAGACACACACCCAGCCACCTCTTCAGCAGAGCCCAGGTTCCTTTAAAGTTTAATAGCTCCTCACTTGGGAATCTAATCACCAGTCGAAGAATTTTAACTGACCTAAACTTTTTAATTTCTTCTCTTCCCCCCCACCCCTCCCTGGACTTTTGCAATACCTCAGTTTCCCCCTTCTTCCAGGAGGAACCAGCTGCTCAGGTACAAATTCATCCACAGAAAAGGCTACATGCTAGCCCCATAAGAAGCTCTTGGGATCATGACCCAGATGATGAGCTGTATCGCAAGAACTGCCAGTATTAAAAACACATTCATAACAACTGAACTTCTGAAAAATCACTTCCCTCTTGTATTACAAAGATGCACCCAACCAAAACCAGCCTCACACTTTATAGAGAATTAAAAACCAAAACAAAACCAAACAAAACAAAAACAAATAAAACAAAAACAAACAAACAAAAAAACACAATGAAACACTACCCAAGAAAAATCACTACAGATTAAATGCGTAGCTCTAAAATCCTTGAAATACGTTAATAAAAAAATCTCACTGATACAATGCAAAATATAGCAACACATGCCAATAGCTGTATTTTTCAGTGCACTGGGGGTAAGGGGCAGGGGAAGGAGACATATTAGTTTCTTTTTAAGACTCCTGGACAAAATCCAAAGAATTGTGTCCAATCCTAAACTAGGTAATATTTTTTTCTCTCATTAAAATATTTGACTTACACTGGCAATGTTCTCTGAAGAACATTTAACTCTGGACTTTGAAAAAAGATAAACAGCTGTTGTTGTTAAAGTAACTATTTAAGTCTCATAATTTGATGGTTGCTAGTCACCTTCACAAGAAGAGGCTGGTGGTCATCCTCAGTATGTCTCTTTTTTGCCCACACAACATACAAACATACATAGAAAACTCCAGCAGGGCAAGTCAACAGCACATCACAAGGCAACTGGTGGTCACATGCAATGCTATTTTTGCTAAAGGCGTAGAAATTCTGCATCTTTACATTCCTATCTGCTCAAGCTGTTTTATCAAAACCCAAACTTTCTTGCTGGGAAACTGTTCTCTCTTTGGTACCTTTTCTGCCAAAATCCAACTGTAACAACAAAAGTTTATAAACAATGAAAATTCCAGCTGCTTGACATCAGCAATGTGAAGCTTTCACTTCACACTGATACAAATATTTACCCTGAGCTCTGGCAAAGCTTTCCTTGCCCATGTCGCCCTTAATCATACATTTTTCCTTGATTGAGTTATGCTTTCCAGTACATGATTTGCTCTGGTTTACTTTTTAACACATCCCAGAGGCTTCATCAAACTCAGCTCTGTACAGGCCATGTCATTTGGTAGCTGCCAAACATGCTATTCAGAAGGACCTTGGCAAATAGCAAAACAGTGTCTTTCTCTAACTGCTCTAATAAAAGTGCTTGTTCTTTTCTGACCACCATTTATTTTTTTAGATCCCACATATCCATAAAGCAATGAGCCAAGAAAGTAAGCAGAAACACACTCATTTTCCCTTTTATCTACTCCCTTGAGGCAATATGCTGAGTTCTCTTACAGACACCTTATAGCTAAGAAGCTGCAAACTATCAATGACTCACTTTTTATTATTATTTATGAGACAGAAAGGTTATTATCAGAGGGAGTAATAATAAAGAATCATACTATTGCTGTTTTAATACCTGCAAAAGTAGATATACAGGAGTCAGAGCAAACATACATCTACCTGAACAGATGGGATCACACCACAGACTACTTTGGCAATTATAATATGTTCTTCCAAAAGAAATAAAAATTGACAGCTTTCTCAGTTACATTTGTACAAAGCCAAGTGCAATAAGGGAGAACATCTCATCCTCAGTAGCTAAAATGGAGAGGAGAAATTTATTTCAACCTAAAATATTAATCAAGATATTTTTCTTTCCTGCCCCTTTCGATGCCAGTCCACATCCCACTTTTCACTGGGAGAAGAAGAAGGAAAACAACAAAGACAAAAGATGTTGCAGAATTCTGGGCCTTGGGCAGAAGTTACTGTAACTTCTGGCTTATCTCATCTGCAGGGATGATCATAGACCAGTCTCACTGAAGCAAGATGGGAATTCTGCTACCAACTTGAACAGGATTTCATTTGGAATGTGTCTTTACTTGACATAGTTGGCTGTAAATATGATTAAACGCAGATTGAGACAAATTTCTTGTTTGTACATTTTTTTCCCCTCAGTGTCCATTTCATAATTACTTTTCTTTCCCAGAACTTAGTCTGACATTATACTTGCAAGAAGAAACAAGGAGTTAATTGTTATTACAAAACAAAACAAAAAAAACATTTGGAAAAATAAACTTTTAGATGCTTAAAAGTCAAATCTAATACCCAAGTCCATGCTTAATATACTACCACATGATCTGAAATAAGAAGTCAAATGTATGAGTCTGCTCCCAACTCCTCTTTAAGACAGGAGTCATCCTTGGGCAGAGACAGATAAACTGTATCTGAAGTAGTTCTAAACCATTACATGTAACTAGCAGCCTATAAAGTAAATGAGTGACATTTACAGGTTTCAAGTTGAGAGAAATGTGAAGTTTACATTAATTAACAAAAATGAGGGTCAAGGATGAAAGTAAAGAACTTACTGACCCACCTGAAAAATAACTCATGTCCCAAACTTATAGAATCACAGAATCATAAGATCATCTAGTTCCAACTCCCCTGCCAGGGGCAGGGACATCTCCCACTAAACCATGCCACCCAAGGCTCTGTCTAATCCAGCCTTGAACACCGCCAGCGATGGAGCATTCACAACTTCCCTGGGCAACCCATTCCAGGGCCTCACTAACCCTCACAGTAATGAATTTCTTCCTCATATCCAATCTAAACTTCCCCTGTTTAAATTTGAACCTGTTACCCTTTAACCTGTCACTACAGTCCCTCATGAAGAGTCACTCCCCACCATCCCTATAAGGTCCCTTCAGATACTGGAAGGCTGCTATGAGGTATCCGCACAGCCTTCTCTTCTCCAGGCTGAACAGCCCCAACTTTCTCAGTCTATCTTCATATGGAGGTGCTCCAGTCCCCTGATCATCCTCGTGGTCCCATTCTGGACTTGTTCCAACAGTTCCATGTTCTTTCTATGTTGAGGACACCAGAACTGCACACAATACTCCAAGTGAGGTCTCACGAGAGCAGTGTAGGGAAGCAGGATCACCTTCAACCTGCTGGTCACACTCCTTTTGATGCAGCCCAGGATACTGTTGGCTTTCTGGGCTGCAAGCGCACACTGAAGCCAGCTCATGTTCATTTTCTCATCAACCAACATCCCCAAGTCCCCCTCTGCAGAGCTGCTCTGAATCTCTTCTCTGCCCAACCTGTAGCTGTGCCTGGCATTGCTCTGACCCAGCTGTAGGACCTTGCACTTGTCATGGTTAAACTTCATCAGGTTGGCATCAGCCCACCTCACAAGCGTGTCAAGGTCCCTCTGGATGGCATTCCTTCCCTCCAGCATATCAACCGAACCACACAGCTTGGTGCCATCAGCAAACTTGCTGAGGGCACACTCAATCCCACTGTCCATGTCACCCACAAAGATGTTGAACAAGACAGACCCAACACTGATCCCTGAGGGATACCACTCGTTCCTGGTCTCCAGCTGGATATTGAGCCATTGACTACAACTCAGCTGGATGTGCGGCCAGCCAGCCAGTTCTTTATCCGCCGAGTGGTCCACCTATCAAATTGATGTCTCTCCAATTTAGAGACAAGGATGTCATGTGAGACAGTGTCAAATGTTTTGCACAAGTGCAGGAAGATGACATCAACTGCCATCACTCTGCCCCTGCCCATCAGTTCTGTAGCCCCATCATAGAAGGCCACGAGATTGGTCAGGCAGGATTTCCCCTTAGTGAAGCCATGCTGGCAATCACCAACCACCTTGTTGTTTTTCATGTGCCTTAGCGTGCCTTCCAGGAGTACCTGCTCCAAGATTTTGCCAGGCACAGAGGTGATACTGACTGCTCTGTAGTTCCCCAGCTCATCCATTTTCCCCTTCTTGAAAATGGGGGTTATAGTTCCCTTTTTTCAGTCATCAGGAACTTCACCTGACTGCCATGATTTTTCAACTATGATGGACAGTGGCTTAGCAACTTCATTTGCCAGCTCCTTCAGGACCCGCGAATGGATTTCATCAGGTCCCATGGACTTGTACAGGTTCAGGTTCCTAAGATGGTCTCGAACCAGACCCTCTCCTACAGTGGGCCCAGGGTCTTCACTCTCACAGTCCCTTTGCCTGCCTTCCAAGACTTGGGTGGTGTGGTCAGAGCATTTGCTGGTGAAGACCGAGGCAAAGAAGTCATTAAGAACCTCAGCCTTCTCCAAATCCAGGGCAGCCAGTTCTCCCGATAGCTTCTGGAGAGGGCCCACGTTGTCCCTATGTCATGGTTTAAGTCGTAATTTCACTTCTCTCTCCTTCCCCCCCCCCCCACTCTGATGGGGGGGAAATGGGAAGAAGAACCGAAGTAAATGTAACTCCCACGGGTTGAGATAAGAACAGTCCAGTAACTAAGATACAATACAAATCACTACTGCCACCACCAATAACAATAATAATGACAAAGTAAATACAAAGGGAGAGGATACGACCGTTTCGCCGCCCGACCGAGCCGAGAGACTGCGCGGGAAACCCCTGAGAGCCAGCCCCAAAACCACACACTTCCCGGTTCCTCCTCCCCCCCCCCCCCCCCCCCCCCATATTCTACATCCTGGGCATGACGTGCTGTGGTATAGAATAACCTCATTGGTCAGCCTGGGTCAGGTGCCCTGTCCCCGCCTCCCCTAGCTTTCCCCTTCTTCCCAGCAGAGCATGAGACTTAGAGGAGGGGGGGGAAGCCGAACCCATAACACCCTAGCCTTTTATTTGCAATGTACCTATAGAGTCCCTTCCTGTTATCTTTGTCATACATATCCAGGTTTAATTTTAAGTGGGCCTTAGCTTCCCAGACAACATCCCTGTATTCTTCCCAGGCCACCTGTCCTTCCTTCCGCCTTTTATAAGCCTCTTTTTTCCTTCGAATTTTACTCAGCAGCTCCTTATCCATCCAAGGGTCTCCTGGCCCTCCTGCTGCACGTCCTTCTAGTAGGGATGTATTGCTCCTGGGCTTGCAGCAGGTGATCCTTGAATATCAGCCAACAGTCTTGGGCCCCCCTGCCCTCTAGGGCTATATCCCATGGAATCTTACTAAGCAGGATCCTGAAGAGGCCAAAGTCTGCTCTCTTGAAGTCCAGGGCAGTGAGCTTGCTGCATGCTCTTCTCACTGTCCTGAGGATCTTGAATTCAACCATCTCATGATCACTGAAATCAAGGCTGCCCTGGAGCGTCACATTTCCAACCAGCCCTTCCCTGTTGGTGAGCACGAGGTCAAGCATGGCACCTCTCCTTGTCAGCTCCTCTATTACTTGCACAAGGAAGTTGTCTTCCACACAATCGAGGAACTTCCTGGATTGCTTGTGCCGGGCCATACCATCCCTCCAACAGATATCAGGGTGGTTGAAGTCCCCCATGAGAACAAGGGCCTGCGAGCGTGAGGCTGTTCCTATCTGTCTATAGAGTACTTCATCCACCTGAGTCCTCTTGGTCAGGTGGTCTGTAACAGATCCCCATAATAATGTCTCCCATCGCTGTTCTCCCTTTAACCCTGACCCACAAACTCTCTGTCGACTGCTCACCTGTCCCCAGACAGAGTTCCATACTCTCCAGCCTACCTGTAACATAAATAGCAACTCCCCCTCCCCAGCCTACCGGGCCTGTCTTTCCTAAAGAGCCTGTAACCTTCCATTCCAACACACAAGTCATTGGAGCCAATCCCACCATGTTTCTGTGATGCCTATGATTTCATACCCCCATAGACGTGCACACATCTCTAATTCCTCTTGTTTGTTCCCCATACTACGGGCAGTTTGTATAGAGGCATCTGAGCTGAGCTCCAATTGAAGCCGGCTCATTGGCTGGAGCAGCTGAAATATCTCTACATTGCTCTGAACGTTTACTATAGGTGCTGGCCGTTATTTTGATGCACACATTACATGACTTAGGGTCATATAATCACTAGGGTGCCAGATAAGTTGTTTGAAACCCAAATACCTTAGTTCTGAATTCCAAGGACAACTCTTTTCTCCTTTACCTCTCATCTCCCCCTCCTTTTTTAAAGTTTGTTTACTACTGGTGTTTCACATCGAAACTAAGAAAATTTCAGAAAAAAAACCCATTGTGTTAATAAGTCACACTTGGTCAGGTTGCAACTACACAGTAGATTCATAAATTGTCATGTAATCTTTAGCTAAAGATTAAATAGTTCAATAAAACATTAATCCTATGAGAATTTAAGTATTTCAGATTTAATTAAGAAATTTTTCTTAGTTCATGTAAGAAAAAAATACATTGAGATATGTATTCATAAGTCCTGTGACCCTGGTATCAGCTACAGTTTACCACTAGGTCTTTTAGGAGAAGTGGCAAAAAAGAAAAGCAATCTGGGATGACTTTTCTATGTCAATTTGTTAAGCAAATGACAGATTCACACTTCAAGCTGGTCACTGCATATGACTGAAGTACAGCATCTGCAGTGAATTTTCACCTCTGGCTGAAGGAGAAGAAACATCCAGGGTGGCCCCTTTTCCAGCCCCAGCATGGCAGGAATAAAGATGACTGATGCTTGTTATGAAAATCAAATTAGAAAAATCAATCTGGAAAATTTAGAGTACAGACAGAATTTAATCTCTCACATTTTGCTACCATGTCCCAGCTAAATCTAACATTTGCATTACCTAGCTTCAGTCTTTAAATAGAAAATATTTTGAAGTTGCTAGGTACATGCTGAGTGTTTTGAAATCCTCTAGTAAACCCACATTTTAATGTCAAAATCATTTAGGAACCTAACACTCATATACCTCTAATCATAATATATATATATAATTTTTTTTCCAGAATCACATTAGGGACATTTTACTGTTTTTATTAAGGCAGTATGACAGGAATCCAATAATTGTACATAATGCACTGCTGTCAGCCTTACATACATGTGTTTTCATGGCTTGAGTTTTGGGGCTCATTTAGAAATAAAAATATTCTGACCTGATACTAGGCTGCCAGAATTCCCCCAAAGCAACTGGAGAAGTTAATTATCAGAAAGAGCTAAAATTTAAAGAATATAAACACCAAAAAAAAAAAAAAAAAGAGTCCCAAACACAGCAACATAGCACATGTGTCTGAGAGTAGTCAAAGCGATGTTTTCTTTACCTAACAAAGTATCCACGTCTCAGCTGGTCATTCTGAATACGCTTCACAGTCAACGGACAGAAAAGGGTGCCTCTAGAAAGTAATTTCTTTATTGTAAGGAAGAAAGGTAGAGCTCAATTCAGCGACCAAAACCAAATTATCTGTGGGTCCTCCAAACTTACATGACACAGGGCATACATATGGAGCACACAACCACCAGATCTTGAAGCAGGAGCCTACACAGGAACTTATTAGATAGATACTTGTGGCCAAACCACCCCCAAAATGCATTATATTAGCCACACCTTAGAAGCCAATATTGTTTGCTGACCACCAAGGTACCCCAGCTTACCTACAGGCATCCACAGGACAGACAGGTAAAGGCAGGGAAATGAAACCTAACCCATGCGCCTCCCACTCAAAACATGCAACATGTCACAACAAACTGAACTGCAAAGGAAAGGGGGGTTTCACATGACCTTACAGGTAATCAACTCAGACGATTAATAAACGGAGAAAAATATACAAGAATTAAATTTTTCTACAGATAAAAAATGGTAGTTCAAATGTACCACCAATAATCTAAGGACAGATTTACCATCCCCCCTTGCAAAGTTCCCTGATTTCTAGAATCCATCCTATCAGCAGTCACTGATCAGAGGAAAAACAGAAAAAACACCACAAACAATGGCTGAGACACGGAAGTGGAAGCCACATGCTTTATTTCTCAATATACTGACATTGAAATTTTTAAAGTCACAAGTGAAATTAACAATTTGGACTGAAATCACCTTCCCATGTCTCCAATGCTCCTCTATCCCCAATTCTGTTGGAGTATAGAGGCAAAAAAAAATTCTGAAACCTTTAATGCTTCTGACCACATTGAGGAAAACAACAAAACTGTACTCAGATAAGATGCCTTTGTTGAATCAGTCATGTTTTACACAAGCTGCTTTCAGTCAACAAAATTGTTAAGTCAAAATAGTCAGGAAACCCTTATTTTAGTCTTACATGCTTATGAGTTCAAAGCTTTTCTGTCACTGGAGTGACAAAAATTTCATATTGGCTCCAACATCCAAATTTAACTGTGGATTTCAATAACTGCTCTGAAGAATTTACTGAAGTTTTATGCACCTGATGCAACAATTGACACAGCTATTCTTTGCATACATTGTGTACTTCTTCCAACAGCCACTGACTTATTTTTCCTCCTGTGTTTCCAAGACTAAAGAACTAAAGTGGAACTGGGCAACTCTCCTGCTCTTTTCTTAATGGTTAGGTTTTTTCTCCCCACCCGGGTCAACAGGACCATTAACTGCTCTAGCAGTTCTGTTTGTCATGCCAGGTGCAGAGTCAGTAGAGGGAGCACAAGAGCCCACAGAAAAATGTTAAAGAGCTAACAAAAAAATCCTTACTGACTATTTAGCCATCATTATTTGTACTGGGGGTGGGAGAGAGGTATTTTCTTGAATATGCCTATCTCACCATGTAACAAATGCTTAAAAATTCTGCAAGGCAATCATGTTGCTCTGCAGGAAAAAAAAAAAAAAAAAAAAAAAACCAACAACTCAAACCCAAACATTTAGCATTATAGAATTGAATGCTGGAAAGTGCTCTCTCACCAAGCAGAAAAAGCAGCTTCCTTAAAATAGGCATCTTAATCATAATGCTGAATAACTTCCTATTTTAGTAACTGCCACAAATTATTTCTGACCACATCTAGTGCATAGCTTGTAATAAAATATAACGATCACAGCATAATTCATCAGGATTCACCAGAAGTTAGTTCTTTTGAGACCTTGGTTAAGATTTTGTTTATTACATAACTGAAAACAAGACAACTTTCTTGGGTCCTGATTCTGTAATTAAAGACAAATCTCAGTCCACGTTCCTCCAAAATTTGCTGAATTCCCAAAGTTTTTCAAGAATCCCTCACATCTGGTTGCTGGAAATCTCTGGACTCAGCTTGAGAGAACTTGCAGCTATTTATGGGTTTTTATCAAAACTATGGGAAATTCAATTATTTTTCATGGTTTTGGCTTGCTATCAAATACAACACTGCCTTTCTAAGTGCGCCTCATTTCAACTTTTCAGTTTTATTTGAACCTCAAAGTAAGATCAAGAGGACAAAGTCTTTTCTTATATTATTGAATGTAAATCCAGAGTAATCACAATGATTTTATTGGTGCTATTCCAGTGTTACACCATTTCAAATGAAAACTTTCGCATGCATTTCAGGGAGGGTCAAAAAAAAGATAAAAAAAAATACCCAAACTAAAATCAAACCACCAACTCTTTCCATGAATCCTTGCAAACCACCAAACTGAAAATTCTTCCCATTACTGTGTATAAGTCTGTGTTACATTTTGAGGTACAAAATCCTACCAGAGTATTGAGCACAGTTACATAACTAATCATATGCAAGACTATGCTCTTCCATGTCATCTCATGCTAACTTACATGAAATTGTGTTCATTAGTCATGACTGAAAGTTGTTTGAAGACCCAGTTACTCATTTGGAACAGCTTTAAAACCCCACTCTAGATTCATTTTCCCAGAGTATAAGATCCACCAAAATATCTTACTGTTTTATTTTTACTTCCTATCCAAATCAACCAATTCTCTGTAAAATAGAAGATACCAATCTTTTGCTTCTTACATTTTCACACATTAAATATGGAGTGCTATGGTTTTGAAGAATAATAGGGATACAGAAAGAAGAAAAGAATATGAAAAATCAAAAAAAAAAACCAAAACCCACAACCAAAAAAACCAAACCTCTCAACTTTGTACATTAAGTCTAGCACTCATTAAAGTTCTGGTGAGCTACCCTATAAAACCAATTGATTATTTCCTTATACACTAACACAGCTCGCATCCCATGTCCGGAGAGAGGCGTTTCACCATTTAAAAAAACAGCGATCCCTTCCAGTCCTTCCATCTTCAAAAGATTTTCATCTGGCCACAGAGTATGCCAGCAAAACTTTTCTTCCTTTTGCTCATTGGTGGAGCATTCCAAAATCAGAGCTCAAATATACAAACTCAAGGGAAGGCCTCACAGGAAAGTCCAACCAAGCATTCAAAAGAAAAGAAAAAAAAAAAAAAAAAAAAAGAATCTTCTGGAATATTTGAATACCTTAGCATTGCCAAAGACCATGAAAATGCCTAGCAGTACCTTTCACACAGATTCCTGCATTTTATATGCTGGCTATCTGGGGTCTTAACAGCTACCACAGGACTTCCAAGAAACTCGTATGTAGTGTTTTAATATTCTTTTGAATTGAGTTACTGCACTGCTCAGACTGTATTTTTTCATTCATGAATTATTTTTTTCTGCTGTTTCCCATCTCGTGTGAGGTGAAGCTAATATTTGCTTATCTATATTCAAATATTTATTTATATACATCAGCAAGTATGAATCTGCTCGATTGTCATTAAAGCACTATATTTCTTGCATTTGTTTATAAGTAGAGACCCATTCCGAAAGGTCAGAGTGTATAAACAGTGTGTTTATTGTCTTCCAATTCGCTCTATATCACATTTGTGCAGCTGAAAGTTATCCTTCCAATAGCTAAGCTTTGCAAAAATCAAGCTCATTATATACATCATGTTATTATCATTATTTCTTATAAACCCACAAGACTACCTTGTCATATCTAGGTCATCACCTTTAAGTAAAGATTCCTGTGAGCTTATTCCTTATATTAGGGTTCTACTGAAGATTAACATCTACAAACTGGAGATGCACAAACAATTTTAGGTACTTTCAATTTTCTGCTGTCACAGCACGACACCAACATCAACAAGAAACTAACTTTCTGAAGATGATAGCTAAAGAGTTTTATGAAAAAATAAGCTCCTCTCCAATAGTCAAAAATTAGCACCCAGAAATTGAGACCCACAGTGATTTAAAATATCATTGTTTTATAAATGAAGTGAATAAATGGCTTACATACCACAATGAAAGCAGAGATAGAATTCTGACTGATAAATCCTGCCTACATTAAACTATATTTCAAATAATTAAACTAAAATAACCAGATTATGACTGTTTCTGAGTTACAGAAGACTCCAAAAAGCCCTGCTTAGAGAACAAATTTCAATATTATTTTTATTACAAATAATACCAAAACTATAGTGCTGGCATTTAAAAATGCTAAACCAAGAGTATTGAGGCATCACTGATTATAGCAGTATCTGTGTACATAGGATACCTTTGTAAAATACATGAGATGGCACCAATAAAAGATACAGCTAATCTTACTTTACGGAGACTTGGAGAAATGCACAGCGCTGTACTACTGCACTGTCGGGTCATCTACTGCCTTTTTAAATAAATCTAAATATTAGGTCTAGGAGGGATCAACCTGAGAAAAATGCTAAAATGTAACTGCTAAAGTTAATGCTTACTTAACACTTGCTTTTTTACAAGACTTAAAATGAAAAGGCTTTCCAACCGTTATAAGATATACACTCTTAATCTACATTTCAATAAGATATTTAAAGGCAATGTTGAAACTGTCAAGGACCCTTTCTTAAGCCTGAGAGAGGCCTACAAAAGAATGCTGACAGTTTCATTTTCTGTGACACGGAAGCATTATTTTATCAAGAAAATGTTATTATATTCGTATTCATTTTAGCACTTCTCTTTGCGGACTCTCCAAACCCCCAGATGTATTTGGTAGCACAAATTCTACAGTACCACTTGTGTTGTCGGGAGCCCTTAAGATAAAGGTAGATGAAGAGATTAGCATAAATGTATGTTCTTCTGTCACGTTTTTATACAGAAAGGTTAAAAATGAAACTAGAATGAAGTTTCTCATAAACTGTAAATTTACTCTACAAAGGAGTCATTTAACCTGTTGTTTTTTTTGGGGGGGGGGATTAAAAAAGAATCTAGAGGGCTTTTAGAAGAGATCTTCATTGCTATGATTCACATTTATCATTACATTAACATATATATTCCTGCTAAATATGATTTTTATATTTTTTACTTTAATTTTTGTTGTAAACTTTTTAAAAATAGCATATGAAGCACCTTGTTAAATTATCTCTCTCATTAATAACATGGCTCCAGTTAGAAAAAAGTTTTTCTTCTTGTGTGAATGTATACATACGAACCATAAACAGTTTCTAACTAGTCACATGTGGATTCAAATGCAGACTTGTATGCCATAAACCAGCACTGAAGTGTATAAGAAACTGTCAGTCAGATCAAAAGTCAATCCAGAATCATCCCATTTGCAGGGCTGAGATGCTGTCACAGTTAGTTAGCCATAAATGTTTAAAACAGCAACCAAACTTTTATTCTAATTGAGCATGAGTTGAAAGGCTGCACACTTTGATGTCTTTGCTTTTATCATTTGTATATAGCTAAAAACAGCAGGGTTTTTTGTTGGTTCTTTTTTCTTCTGCTAGAAATAGGAGACATTACTTCTTATTGAAAATATACAGGTAGGTCAAGCTGTATTTGTGGAGCCAGTGTATGGGTTTCAATCATGCATGTAATCACTTGCAGCACTGCTCCTCAAAAGTGCAATTACAGTAGTTTCTCATTACTATTTAACCTTTTCTTCCTGTCAATTGTTGACCAAATCATAAAAAAATGCATCTTTGGAATATTATCCGGAATGAGATCCTACATCTTTTAGGGAAACTGATCCCAAGGACTTTAACAGCACTGTCATTTTTTCAAACCTCTAATTTTTCAGGAGGGGAGAGGGCAGCAGAGTCTGTTTGCAGGAAGTGCATTTGAGCAGATGCCTACAATCTGAGAACATGTTAACAGAAACTTGAGAGGCAGCAATGAAAAGTCCAGGCTTAATCTTATTATAGAAACACTGTTATATGAGGGAAATACACACAAAATGCCAGCATGGTGGAGGAAACAAAGCAAAGGAATCGCTCACTCCTATTCAAGGCAGAGCACAAACACACCCAATGCAGGGTGTCCCAGAGCCCCCCTCCTCCTTTTTAGGAGACAAAAAATACCCCCCATGCAACATAAAAGTTAACATTGTAACATTCACATCTCCCACTTCACTGGAGACACACACGACACACACACAAAAAAAAGGAGGCAAACAAAACCCCGAGCTCTTACTACCTTCAACAGGACCCTACAGAATTCCCAAAATCCATCACCTTCCTGACAGCCTTTGCCTATGCTGGATAATACAGGGCTTAAACTTAATTTATGCTGTCATAGCATGGCTGAGGCTGGGCAATATCACTGTACACACACCTGGATTTGGTGCTCTACGAGTACAACAGCACGCAAACCTCTGTCAAAAGCTATGCTGACTGCACCAATGTGCATGAAAACAAGGGGAGGTAAAGGGCAGCAAGGAGACAAGGACTCTTCCACAATACAGGGGCTTCCCCCCCCCCCCCCCCCACTGCTGAGCAACACATCTTGGATAGGACAGAGTCTGCAGATATTCGGCCTTGTCCTGAACTCTGGTGTCAGTGTAAGCCTCATTACAGTTAGATCAACTGAAGAAAACCCACAAAGATAAACTTACTGCACAGGATGCATGGCCTACTGGCTTTAATTACTATAGAATTTAGCAACAGGACAGGCCCACTAACAAGCCACATCTCTGATGAACTGGCTCCTCCTGTACTTTCTGCAGCACTATCTGGCCTGATACAACATTACATCCCTGGGGACAGAGCTGAAAATGCTGTCCCTGAGGACAGCCACCCTCCTCCAATCTCCTCAAAAGTTCTTGCTCCCAAAAAACCCTCACCACTCATGTGGTGCAGCATTTGTTTAAATTTCAACTCTTTCTCCCACAACAGGAATTTATTGCAATCTGAAGAAGGCAGCTTCAGCATACTTGTGAATGGAAGGGGAAATTTAAGGAAGAACCTCAAGGCAGCTATTCCTCAAACTGGAATTGCAACCTTCTGTATTTTGTGCCAAAACTTAGACAGGTGTATGTGTAAGCAAATCATTACCAGACCTAACCCATGCTGACAGAAAACAAAAATTTAACCAAATTCACAAGAGGGACTAGCAACTGGAGATGTCAGGAGAGGAAACAGTGCACAATCTATCCTTAAGTCTTCACAGAAGACACTTAACAAGGCAACAGCTTCTCTTGACATAAATTGCCATAAAGTTTCTATAACTCTAAGGTCATAGCTGGGACCAATAAACCACTATGTTAGGGACTGCATGAAAACATGCTAAGGCACAAATTCAGGTACCTAAACAAACAGATTAGAAAGGATTGAGAAAATTATGACTTACTATCCAGATGACGAATTGAGGAAAACGAGACCTATTTTGCTCTTACCTTTTTTTTTTCCTTAAAGAAATACTGTAACTCGATCGCTTCCAATAAGAGATAAAGCAATCTTTGACGTCCAAGGATGTCCCAGAAATCCACAGCAAACCTGGGAACTGCACACAGCCAGATGTCCATTCATAACACCATTCTAACTCCCACTGTTAGTTAAAAGGTGATTAGAGAGGGTATCCCCAAACATTTTTCACATTGAAACAGTACCCATTATACTCCCTTCAGATATACTGCATCACAGCTTCTCATCTCCCTCCCTTCCTGCCTTGCTGGATGGGGGGCTAAATATACTGGGCATATGGTAGCAGTGTGGAAGGTAGTAGTCTGTACAACTTAGCTTTAGTTTGAAATTGAAAAAAGGCTGCAGGATCTGTGGGAGCAGGGTATCTAGCAGTGATTGTGGCCATTATTTTTCTCTTTTATAGTACTACCTTTTAAACTACTCTTGAGATCTTTGTTGTTGTCTAGTACCCTGTGGCACTGGCCTGGTGTGAGGAGGCTTCAGTGAGATACAGAACATAAAAGCATACACTGTAAGTGTGATGAATTGCAATGACAGGGTTGGGTTGGAGGTAACTTGTGAACAATCTAGTGAATTGAAAATGCCTGCATGCACTGCCTAGTAGCAGTGAAAAGAGAATATGGGCAGTGCCAGTTGCATGCTACAGGCAGGAGCCTTGCTGAGAACACAGGAGAAACACACCATACCTGATTAACATACCCAGCTTCTCAATGAGCTCTTTGGAAAACAAATATATAGCATCAGCAATCAACCATATTATTATTAATAATGCAGTTAAAATGTGTGGAGGAGGTGAATTTGGTATGAATCCAGCATTTGAATTATGTAGTATTAAAATAAAAATCTCTGCTTAGGTACCCAGAGAGCACAGACATTGCTATAAAAACCCAATACGCAGCATACAAAGGCATGCAACTAAAACCCAGATCAAGTCATGAATAAAAACAATGCAAAAATTCTTTGCACTCTAGAGCATCTTTCAAAAATCATTCTGCATGCATTCCCTGGTAAATACAACATCTTTGAAAGATAGATGAGGAACAGTATCCTGGTTTTCAGGACAGGAAGCAGAGTCAAAAATAATCCCACACCCCATCACTGGTGGAAGATTATTGATCACAGCACACTACTATCATGACGTACTACCTTTACCTGCCATTTTAGCATAGCCTTTGAGATAGGTGTCTCTCCAATTCCTCCCAGAGGGGGAACACCAAAGTACCTTTCCTTTCCCTAGGCCATCAAAATAGTGACACTGAGCTATCATAGACACTCTCTTCCTTTATTTTTCTTTCATTTTGTCACCTCCCCTTATGGGTTTCATTTCCTTATTGGCATAAACCTACACAAGTAAAACTGTATAGCTTCTGTGATTAAACAGATCTCAGTTTAAATCAAAACTTGAATTTATCATCATAGAGCTCATGGCGACACACTATGATAGGAGACTACAAATTCACAAAAAAAAGCATATAGTTTTTGTTGTTAGAGTTACTTTCTTCAAAATGCAATTAAAACCAGACTTAAACCAAAACACATTGTTGTGCTTCACTGTTTGCTGCCCCCCACCAGCCACAATGTAAAAAACAATAGTATGGGATAAAACACAGCTTATACGTTATTACTGTTATAACTTACATAGATCTTCTTTATGGTGTGTCATGTTCAAGACCTGATTTCAACTTATTGCACCACTGTAACATTTGAGATATTTTTCAATAAAAACTGAAGTATAAAATGAGAATTCCACATCTAGCCTAGAGTATCAACTCAGACATTCATTATTCCAAATGAACCCCTACCCCAAAACACTTGATAAGCTTTTCCTGGAGCACAAATAAAGCATTGCAACTCCAGGGAAGGTCTGGTATTTAACAACAATCTAATATCATGTATGTGTTATATTTTCCCAAAGTTGTTTGACACCTTTACATTCCCTCCACCCAACAACCAATAGGCCAATATCCTCCTTAAAACTTAAATACTACAGCTTTTCCTCTATTTAACCACTACTGTGGGATTTAAATGACTTCCAGACGTAATTTTAACATTAGCTCACTTCAGATTGAGGCCTCTAGATACTTTACCCTTAATCTTTTTCCATTCTGCTGCTGATAACCTCATCCCAATATATGGATGAACTCTGTCCAGGTCTTTCTATTTGATCTATGAGATATAAGTTTACCTGTTTTCAACTAGAAACTTGTTGTTCAAAAACCATTCTAAAGAATATTCATCTAAACCATGCAATCTGTAAGCAACAACCAAATAATGGTTTCATTATTCCGCAGGGTGCTTGCCTTGAAGAAACACTGTCTATTACTAGGTACCAAACAGTTATTGCCTTTTTCCTTGACCTAAAGTGAAATTATATATTCCATTACAAACTAGAGAAAAGTAAACACTGCTAGACAGTGGTTTAAACAACAAAGAAACACTAAAGAAACACCAAAACCACTTGGTGCCCTATTCTGTTGAGGCACTCTAATATAAGCAGCTTTATTCCCTCACATGGAAGCACAGGGCTCTCATCTTTACCTATGTATGTGGGCACAAGACGCTGAGATCTGTGTCATACAGTTGTAAATGAAGACTCCAGCTAGGTGCTTGCCTTCCACATAGTTTCACAAAAGGAGGAGAGAATATCATGGACACTAAATGAAGAAAAGTGTAATGAATAAAAATCCTCTGCCAAAAGTGGAAGATTCTGTGAATGCTACAACAGTTTTAGTCTAGCTTTTCACACCAGATTTGAAAAACAGGTAGTTGCAAGTGGAAGCCGAGTATAAAAGTATCTGCCAACCCTGAATAATGAGATTTACCCCCATTGGGTGTCACACTTTTCTGTATGGGGAAGAGGCTCTTGAACACCATGCATCCTGCTGGTTTACCTTGCTCAATGTGCACAGTGTACTTGACCAGGTCACCAACTGAGACACCTACATCTCTAAAGGACACTACTTGCTATTTAATTTCAAAATAAAATTATTTTTCATAAATTAATGGAACTAGGAAAAAAGAAAAAAAAGAAAAAATGCACACCCACCAAAAAAAAAACAAAACAAAAAACAAACCAAACAAACAAACAAAAAAAACCAAACAAACACCCACACCAAATCCCAAGTATACGTCATGAAAATTTTTCCAGAAGAAACCACCTACAACCCTAGATGTCAGAAGACAATATCAAGGACACAATATCAATTCCTTCTGATTATTAGGGGAACATTTACCCAACTGGGATAGAGTCCATTTTTTAAGTAAGACCATGAATAAGGAGAAAGAGACCTTTATTTTCAGTACATTTACTGCTGATCAAACCTCTTGCATATGAGACCTAAACCCACAATCTTTTTTCCTTTCTTTTATTAATACATTTCAAGCTGATCTGGATAAGCCACTGAATTACAGAATATTTGTTCTAGCTAAACCGTTGTCCATTTCTAGACTGATCTGCTGGGAGGCTTTCCTGTTCTTATTTTTAAATGCAACATGCCTATTATGGGACAAACCTTTTTTTCTCCTCTATTCAAAAATTCTGACCTACAAATTGCTGTAAAATGAACAGTAATATTTCTCCCATCTTTTTGTTATTATAAGCTAAAATCTCTCATACCTATTGATTAATTATGCTAATCAGTGGCACTAACATCTGATTAACATCAAGAATGTGTTTTCTCTATTAAAAAAAAATGGCTTATACTTTAATGGAAGCATCAGTCAGAAGTTATACTCCTGTATCTTAAAATTTGAAGTATTCTGTCAGGCAGAAAGGGAGAGAAAAATATGTTGGTGTTCCCCTCCTTGCTCTTCATACAGCTGATGAAAGGAAAAATATTTCCAGTTTTGTTGTACATTTTGCTATAAACTTTTCACACATCTCTAATCATTTCTACTAAACGTGGCGACTAGTTTCAGTGACAGCTTTGTTGGGAGAAAATCACAAGCCTAAAAAAAAAAAGCACATTTTATTAGCTTCTTTTTGAAAATTGTTATCATTGCTGCAAATATGTCTCCATTGGAGAAGTGGAACACTAAGGAAATCATTTGGAGGAGGAGGAGGATGTGAGGCATCTTATCGCAGCAATGAGTGGGAATGCTCCATCGTTGGCGGTGTTCAAGGCTGGGTTGGACAGAGCCTTGGGTGGCATGGTTTAGTGGGAGGTGTCCCTGCCTCTGGTAGGGGGGTTGGAACTAGATGAGCTTAAGGTCCTTTCCAGCCCTAACTATTCTATGAATGCATTTCCTTGTGGCCTTTTTGTTAAGAATTAACACTACTATTACAGCAGCTTACAATGATAATATCTAGAAAATGGCACAATGCTCTGTAATATAACATTAATATCCTAGTGCAGAATGATAACCAGCTACAAACAAAACAAATTAATTTGTAAAAATTATATGGCCTCATTCTGCATTGCTTTGAAGTTCATAAAATCACCGAATACTTTGGGTTGGAAGAAATCTTAAAGTCCATCCAGTTCCAAACCCCTTGGTGTGGGCAGGGACACCTTCCACTAGACCAGGTTGTTCAAAGTCCCGTCCAACCTGGCCTTGAACACTGCCAGGGATGGGGCAGCCACAGCTTCTCTGTGCCTCTGCCTCACACTCCCACAACTTGTAACTGCTACCCAGTAACTGATCAGAGAGTTTAAAGCCATTTCCCCTTGTCCTATCCCTACCTGCCCTGTAAAAAGCCCCCCTCCATCTTTCTTGTTGGCCCATTTAGGCACTGGAAGCTGCTCTAATGTCTCCTTGAAGCCTTCTCTTCTCCAGGCTGAACAACCCCAACTATCTCTCTCAGCCTGTCTCCACAGGAGAGGTGCACCAGCCCTCAGAGCATCTTCATGGCCCTCCTCTGGACAATTGATGAAAGCTTCAAACCAGGATTTTTTTTGAAGCTGTGGGTTTTTTGAGGTTTTTTTTTTGGTTTTTGGTTTTATTTTTTTAAGAACATCTGAAAAAAGAAGAGCTTTGCAAGAGGGAAGTTCCCAAATTGCCATTTCAAGTGTTTTGTTTTGTTTTCAGAATATATTTGACTTAGGACAAAAGGAGAACAAGAAAAGTCTAAGTAGCACTTTCAAGTAAAAAAGGACAACTGGGAGGGCAGAATTTTGGTTGAAGACTTCTGTTACATCCTGTACATCCAGTCTCCAGGCAGAACTGGGGTGAATGAGCCAAAATGCTGAACTCTATCAATGCCACTCTGGCTTTTGAATGAATGTGACAGTGAGAGGCTGTGGGAAGCAACTTAACACAAATGGAAAATTTGCAAGTGAAGAACTATAATAATTGTCTCCCATAACAGTCAGGTCAGGTTTCAAGGGGTTTTTGTTTCCTTTTTGTTGTTTTTTTTTCCTTCCCCCACTGTTGCTGAGTGCAGTTTAGCTGGCACATTTTGTTCAGGATACTTACGAGAATGACTAACAATTTGCTGCTACTGATAAATAGGATTAGGTCACTCAGACTACAGCACAAACAGCCAAACAGCAGCAAGAGCCTCAGAGAACTCCACTGATTGCCATGTATCTAGAAAAGAACTCAAGAAGTTATGGAAAATGTATCTTTTAATTATTTCCATGTCCACAGCTGCTGCAAATCATAAGTTTTCTGTTGAATTCATCACAGCAGTAGGAACTCCCCCAGCTGGGAATAGCAGCTCTTTCCCTCCCCAGGCATATGCCTCTGTGCAACAAAATAGCTCTACTGCAGACCTTCAGCACCCTTGTGTCAAAGGTAAAAGACACAGGGTTCAACCACCCCAGCAGAGTACCATACAAAGTAGGTCAACTAGAGACAAATATACCACAGGTTAAATATTTATCCTGTAGTAGCAGCTCAGGTGCATCTGTAGTGATAGTCCATACCATCTGACCCCACTTTCAGGGAACTACCATAGAAAAGGCTAAAAGTTTGTAAGCTCACATGCTAGCCTACCTTATTACAAGAAGTTTAGACTGCTGAAACCTTTACAATCTCTAGCATGACAGTCCCATGCCCTCTGCCCCAGCCAAAACTCAACAACAGAAATATTTAGTGTAACACATGCAGCTTAAAATTCTACAGGTTATTCCTCTGGTTGTAACTAGCACTTAAACCAGTTGATCTCTTCTGAAATAGGCCCTTCATCCTGGTAGTAGTACAACACCATTAGCTTCCATCAGAAGCAGGCACTGCACCACATTCAAGAACACAGTAACCCCCTGACCCAAGAGTCATCTCTCCTCTTGCCAAGCTGTATATTCTCATGTTGCTGCAGCTTCCCCATCTCTATCACAGCAGTGCTCTTGCTCTGTTTACAGCTGACAAAATGACACGTAGACAGAACATATCTCTCATTGCTACAGCACTTGGGCGAAACTAAGGAGAAATTAGGATTTTGCAAATTTTTGAAGTTGAAATTGAATTTAATGCATTTTGCCATTAAACAATTAGTAGTAACTAGCATTAATACATTGTAACAAATTCCAAAGCCATTAGAAACTGCAAATTCATGGTGATATTTGATTCATCATTATCTATCACTTGCATCCTATTTAGCAAAACCAGGTTAGATGTACATTACCATTCTCACCTACACTGAAGCAGCCTACTGCAGGAAAATTAGGAAGAGCAGTCTAGAAGGGCAGGTTTGATTTCCTTTCCTTTTTTCCAGGGCAAGAAACTCAAGCCTAGTTTTTGTAGAGATCCCTTTTCCTGGATCTTCAGCTTCATACCCAAAGTTCTTTGCATTTCATTTAGACTTTTGGCTGTACATTTTCCATTCAGAGTTGCAGGAATAACCACTGTATCTCTGTTCAAACTGGATTCAGCCAAAATATCTTTAATATTTCAGGTTTTTAGTTGACAAACTCAAGCTCACAATGAACACATTAAAGTAACCTTTAAAGCAACATATCATGGAGAAACCTCAAGAAAACATTTGGGGGACAGCCAGACAACTAAGCTGGGGCAGAGAAGTTCAAAGACGGGTGGTGATGTTACAGAGAAAGACAAGGGGGACACAGGAGGAGCCAGGAACTAAACCTAGTAGTGGCAAGAAAATTTCCCAAAAACCTTTTCAGCACTGCACAGAACAACTCCTGAGAGTCACTTACTCAGCCAAAACCAAGCCTAGAAGCAAGAAACAGCCAACAAGTACACAGTAAGCAATCATTTCTGCCTTCCATGGCTACTCTTAAGGTCTCCATTTAAGAGTATCTCCAGTATTATTATAATAAAACCTGGCTTTGCTAAATTTAAAGCTTTTTGGTCCCCAGAGACCACACATCAAAGAAGAAACCTGGGCAAGTTCACCACAAAGTTCTGTCTCAAGGCCATACCACAGCTTCACACCACTCTGTATTATTAACACTGTAAAAGTTTAATCCAAATGCTCCAGAATAAGACCAACCACCACACTGAAATCCACATGATACACCAAAACCATCAGAAAAACAAAAGCTGCATTGAGCTTACCTTGACAAGCCATGAAGCTTCAAGTAACAGACAATGAGATGGTGGCAATGGCTCTCTAGGACCTTTTACACTCAGGTGCTACAGAGGCCGTACTAACACACAGGAGAGCTTTTTCAGCCATCCAAGAGCCACACATTCAGCACTACATCCATCCACAGTGCCCAGGCTGGCTGCACTGCAGGAGATAGTAACTGCCCACCAGTAACCCCAGTACCCAGGTGCTGCTCATATACCATCACTCCCTCAGGCGAGCAGCATCCCCCTAGGTCCAGCCCCAGCCTCAGGTAGCCCATGGGCTTTTACTTCTGATGTACTTAATTTTGAGTTCCAGAGTATATTAACCACTTTTTCCAATTCCATTAGCAGTCAGGTCTGTAAACAGTAAATGTCCTTCAGGTGTCTATGGAGCTTGAGAGGGTTTTAATTACCATAGCTGTAACAAAGTATTTTTATATTCTCCTAGTTTTTTATTCTTTTCTGCTAGCAGTGACCTACTTAAAAGCAAGAATAATCCTTTGTAGATCAAATAAACAAGGCCACAAGCTTTTCCTATGCAGTGCTAGCCTGATTCCTACTTATATAACAACTTATGTATGAAGTACAACTGTTGAAGTGACCCATCTCCGTGCATAACACTGGAAAGACTTCTGTGCCATACACATCCATCTCTGGGGGCCATGCTGCAAAACAGAGGCAAGGACATGGCAATGAATTTGAGGTGGGGTTACAAAAATGACCCACAGCTGAATCTTCGGGACCTCAGCCTCTTCATTAACTCCAGAGAGGGCCAGGTGGTTGACTATTGTGTATCTATACATTAAATATGTATCTGATAGCATGGAGGCGTACAGTCTCCCCAACAAATGCAGTGACTGACAGCGATGCAGTGAAGTTGAACTGTGACAGAGTTTTCTCTGGACACCTTCTCTGGGAATGCTCCTGGCTGCTAGCTGAGGCAAGAAAGGAAAATAGAAATTTCCCCAGCAGGAAGAAGCTCTCTTCTCCTCATTAGCTGGGGAGCACGCAGACAGTGGTGTCACTCATTGCTCCTGTGTGCAGACCCCTCCTTTAGCTGTTTCTACCCTAGACTATCTCCTGAGTTATTTACGTTTTCCTCCTTTAGCCCTGTTAGGTTCTTTGTAATGAAGATTTTTTTTTTTTTTTTTCAAAATATATCAGCGGTATCAAAATGCCTTCTATAAACATCACACTTTATAATACCTACAGGGGTTAAAAAATTTGCATATTTTCCTTTGCCATCTACCTCAAGTGCTGAGTCACAACCTTTTTTCTCCTCTTTCTAACTTTTTCTTAAGGAGCCCACTAAATGTGTACATGTACAGTGACTTGTGAGATCACTGCTGGGGCATACAGTAGCAGAAAAATGTTTGGTATCAGTCATCTCCCATGGTTTTTTCCCTTTTAAGTAATGGAAAATTGTCTCCTTTATACATATCCTGTTAGGTCCCCAAATCTACTGGATATTTTCCTGCAGTAAGCAATCTGCCTATTGTGTTTCCCCTACTATTTCCTAGAGAAATAAGCCTGTCGTGATCTACCTCTTAGCTTCTACCTTACCGCAAAATCTTTTTAAGAATCTGTATTGTGGGGAGGCTGAGCTTTTACAGCTTCTTTTAATGCTCAGTCCAGAGGACCCTTATCTGCAGGAGGACAACTTCTATCTCTTTGTCGTGTTTTTCATGCCCCCCTGCTCTTTCACAGCATATGCATTGGATGAATCCTGCTATTTCATGGCAGATAAGACTACTTTAAAAGTGATTTAACCTATTCAAAAATTTGTTTAATTGAGATAATTTCAATAACATTACCCCTGTGTTTTACACAAGTCCTGGATTTTACTATCAATGGCTTTCTAAAAAAATTTGTTTAAAAGCATTTATAATACTAAAACCTCTTCTAACACAGTTTACTCCAGCTAAGCTTAATAAAGTGTTCTTCCTTCAAACTGACAGAATTGGTCACTTTTCTAACAAGGCTCCCATAACATACTTTGAACTAATAATGCTGATTTTCCTCAGTGTCTCCATATAGTATGCCAGTACCCTTACTATGCCATCCATCACATTTTCAGCATCCTCTTCATACACCAAGGAATACCGATGTTTGACCAGCTGTCATAGTAAGTACAAGCGCCATATCTTTGTCTGTCTTGGCTCCACCTTTGAGCTGAGTTTTGAGATCTCTCTGCTCTAAGAGTAGACTGCATTTCCCCCCTGCCCCAGGATATGTGTGATTTCCCTTTCTTAGAAAAGTTTAACCTTTCAAAAAGTTAATTCCAAATGTTCTGTTTTCTTTTTTGTATGATTTTGCACGGTGTCAGTCTGGTACTTTATGAGTCAGATCCCCATAACTGCAAAATGCAATTAGCACAGTTCAGAACACCCATAGTTTCATTTTATTTTTGTGCCTCAGATTAAAGACATATTTCTCATATACTCTATTTTTACATGGCATGTTACATTCAAATCTCTGCAGCACTGTTTTATGGTTATCATTCCACAAAGCAACTGAAAACAGTCAAAAAAGTACAGTGTTTTGGAACTCTTATTCAAAAAGAAAGTGGCTTTGGTTCCCTTTGTTTTTCCCTGCACTCATTTACTCTTAACATACAGTGTTAAGTTACAACTCTGAATCACCTGCCATGAAAAAGGTGAGCTATTTAGCTATGCATTTCCATTTACCTTTGCCCACCAGAACTTGTTTTTCCTTTTTTTCCTTTTTTCCACAAAATTCCTGCAAAAGCACTTAAAATAAAATTGCTAATACCACAAAGGTAGTCCGAATTAAACTTAGTTTTTACCTGTAGAAACAGGACCTGATTCCCTTTTAGGAGAAGGTGATATGAAACTAATACAGGAAGCCAGCAACTGGGTTGTAAGCTCCATCTTCCAGCTTTACAAACTCACAAATGCTACTTGGATGCATCTTACTGGAAAAAAAAAAAAAATGGGTGTTTAGAAAAAAACTTCATACATAAACTATCAGACTGATAGTGGGACTGGCCAGATCCCACCTGAGCCCAACCTCCTTGTGGACCACACCACCTCCAAGTGCCTGGATCATCTCCCTCCTCGAAGAATGTGATTGCTGCAGGAGTCACTAAGTTCCTGCTTTGCCTCTATTCAGAAATAGTGCAATACGGTTGATAAACCAACTTTGAAAACGCCCTGGACCATTTAAAATGTTTTGTTTCCTTCTTAATTGCAGTAAGTGTATGAGCACGAGCACTAACACTTAGAAATGTACTGCTAAACTAGACTTTCAACCTGCTAAGCCCAATTGTGAGATCCTTTCAAACCCTCAAAGATTAATTTCCATCCTGTGTTTGAATGCACAAGGGTAAAATGTAAGACAGAGAAGAAAAATCACCTTAAAGTTAAATATCTACTAGCTTACTCCACAAATGCCATCTTTTTAAATTATTAATAATCCTTTTATTTCCGAAAATATTTTCTAAAACTTAAAAAAAATATTAGGTGGGAAATGAAACATATAAAAAGGTAACAGTGCACAGTCATAATGCACTTTGAAAAAGCATCCCACACTAGTCACCTGTCTTATCAAAGATACAAGTATGGCAGAAAGTAGATGGATAACAAAAGGATACCACTTAACTACTTAGCTAATCAGTCCAAATTGGAAAGAAGATATTAAAACTCAGAGACACTGTTTAAATAAAGGAATATGCATCATGTTTTTCAAAACATCGTATAAAATGCCATGTTAGAAATGCTAATATTCTAATAAATCGATATATCTTGTCTCATATTCCTTTGGATTTAAAGCTTTATAGAATTAGAATATGCTAAGTTACACAGGGCCACAGGCAGAGGTGACACAAATGGTTGTGCAAATTTCACATTGGCAAGTGTGTGCAAGACAAGTGTGTGCAAGATTCGATGATTCGCAGCAGAGAAGGGAAAGTGCAGGGCCAAGAACACATTACAATAGGTAGCTGCTGTATAGAAGCAACAGGATATAAATAAAATTAAGTAAATAAATACTATGCGAATTTGCCAAGTCTTTTCAAATGGCAGTGAATTGCATGATATTTATTTCGCAAGACAAGTAATTGTCAAGTTCTTGGGTGTGCTGTATTCAGGGGGCTGGTGCAGGGTGAACAAACATCAGGGCTTATTATTTCGACTGAATTTAGAATGTAAGTGTTTTTTCAGGTAAACAAGCTAATGCCTGGAGAGAAACACCATAGTAATATGGCTAGAAAAGTGCAAAGATAGGTGTCATGCAATGACACTTGATTTAAGAAGGGTGAATATTTTTTCAATTATTTTTAAAAGCTGTAACTGAAAATCTTGTTTTTCTTAGAAACACATTTGCAAATTAAAAGCACACATCTTTAAGAATATTTCATTGTTTTGTCTCAAACACTTTGAATAATGAGAAACTATTTCCTGACCAGCTCCCCACTGTGTAAATAACTTGAACAATGGCTGTTCCATGAAGAAACCAAGATGATGGGAATAAAACAAATCTTCCAAGAACTCCTGTCAATTATTTGCTGATTGTATTGACTACTGAGGCCAGAATTCAGTTCAATAAATTAACTGAGCAGATTATTTCATTCTTCTTAAGGATAAAAATTCAGGCAGTGCAACACATATGTATATCATAGCTGAGTGTAAATAATTTACAAAACCAAAAAGCACTCCATCTCCTTCATGACAAAAATTAAATGTGTACTTTTACAAACTCTTTGTCTCTCCCTGTCTTACGAGCTCCTTAAAATGCAACAGGAACTTCTTATTAAGATCTGGAAGCAACAGAGTTTGCAGTGGATCCTGCAAGCTACTAGAAAAATAGCAGTTCTTGGGTTACATTTTACATCAGTAACTCTGCTCCTTTTAATCATCCACTGTTTCTTGCTAGTCCTGTAATGTTATATGCCTATGTTCACATCCATAGATGTTTGCATGAAGATTTTGTTCTCTTCTGTTGAAGTAAACATTACACAAGTACCTTTAGGGTTCAACCACAATGTTTTTCACTAACTATGTCACTAAGCACATAGGTATGCCTAGCCACTAACCCAACATATTCCTGTCGCTGGGGACAGCAGGTTTCTATCTTCTTAATGGACATTCCTCTACGAATGTCTGTGGCCTACCTGACTATAATCCTTTAAATTTTAATTCACTTTACATTTAAGTCGAGTCATAAATACCATTTAGGTACCAATATTCTGCTTTATACAATCCCTAAGGTGGTGCTTTTATTTTAATGAAGCCATTTGCAACTTAAGAGGAAAAAATATTCTATCTTTGATTGAATATATTTGTCAGTTTTATTCCCGACTGGCATTTTATGTGAAAACTTGGAATAAAACTAGGGGATAGCTGCTTACCAACTGGAATAAAAGTTTCAGTGTGTTTTTTCCTTCAAAATTACCTGAATAAATGGTCTTCGAAATCCTTTTTTAAAACATCAAAGTCAACCTCAACCACAATAAAAAATAAAATACAGAATTAAATTATGTTACAAATGAAAAATTTCTTTGGTTATTCGGTATTTTAGGAGAAATTATACAACAGCAGATAATGGACTTTTCTATTAAAAATGTTATTTTTAGTATTATAGAAAAGCAGTGACTTACTGCACTTCCACAATTATATCACAAGACAAATACTGGAAGTGTTCTAATTTTATTCATATTTTTGGGGTTTTTATTGTGCAGTAGTTTGTACCTAGTAAGTGCGTGCCATTTCAGTGGATGAGAACATGTGGTGATACAGTAAGAGGACTAAGGCAACATTGTATAACTAACAGCAAAGTTCCTAACTTGAATCTCTGTAATTCCCTCATACTGGATAATTTGCTTTTCCTATTTCTATGGCTCTGGTGCAATGGCATTTACAATAGCAAAATGCCTTTTCCTTGTTCACAACTAGCCAGAGGTTGCCTTCCATTGAGAATCTTGCTGTATCAGGGTAAGCAGGATTTCATCATATCATCATGGTCACAGACCAATTTGAGACTTTTTATATTAGAGGAAATTGTAACACTTCAGTTCCAATCACGTTTAGAACCATCCAGGTTATCATTAAAAATAATTTCAAACAGAAATTATCACAGCATAATATTCAGGCCAGTTCTGGCCAATGTAGTTAGTGCTTCAGCTGCCTCCTGATTCCAGCTGCAGCCTCCACACCACAACAGCTGGATGTTTTTTCATACTGATGTACAGCAGCCAGGGACACTCAGGGTTGTCTGATCTCTGACTCTGTGAAGCACTGCCGGCATTAGGGCAAACAAATTAATACTGAAACAACCAAAGTAAGAATTGCTGATTTTCAGTTTCCTTGAAAACATACTAAACAGTCACTTCACATATCCCTCAATACAAAAGTTCAGCAACAGAAAATGTTTTCCCAAAAAGATGTTGAAAATTGTGCTGTCAGAAACATTCTTAAAGGCAATCCTAGCTTTACTTTTATCCTCATAAAATTTCACTGAGGCAGGTAAATGGCATTATTGCCATTTTGTAGATACTAAATTGCATCATACGTCCCAGAAGGCAGTGAGATTCCTAGCTTCTGCTGAAATCAGTCTGAGTTAAGCATCTGGAAATACTACAAATGCTTAATACTGTGCATAAATGAGATCAAGGGTCCCTAGTAGTAGAGGAATGCTACCTATCTCAAGGTAAACACCACCTCAGTGAGGAAGAGATGCTCCAGAATTAGAGTTATTAACTCAGGCAGAACTATTATTAGGCTTTATTAACTGCAGCCATTGTATAATTCTTACCAAAAAAAAAAAAAAAAAAAAAAGTTATTAAGGGGATAAGAAACTTTTAAAGCCTGTTTTATAAAGGTATTACAATGCAAATATAGGTGATAAACTGGATATTTTTTCATTTATCTGGATACAGATGATTTACCTACCTAATGTTATAAAATGGTTTCAGGTCAGGACTTTGTATGCCAACCTAACCACTTACTGACACTTACGGGTCTGTGTGCAAGCATGTGTACCAGCTAAATGTATACTGCAGTTCTTTTCATGAGTACTGCAAAAATGGTTCTATGGATACTTAAAAATTCACATCCAAAAATCTGTCCAGCCTTTTGGTTTCATCTTGACCCAGGCCATTGGTCGTTGCTGCTCTTTGGGGAAGGGGCAATGCTGTGAAAACTGAACACCTCCTACTTAGCCAAAAGGCTAAGAGTGAGAACCAATTTGTATCAGTTTCCATGGAGGTACAAAATCTGAGCACTGTCTCTCAAGGTTTGTGAGGCCGCAATACCCCATTTTTGCCAACATGATCACATCACCACTCAAGCATTATTATCTTGTTTCCATTAGCCATTCAAATGGAAAGGAACACTAATGTTAATTACCTGTTTCAGGAAACACCTATGAAAGTCATTGCTTTGAGCAGTAGAAAACTGATCCCACGTAGTCTACAACACTTGAGTCTGATCCACAGCTCCTGAAGTCAGTAGGAAAAAATGCAATTAATGTCCAACTAATTGATGGATTGGATCAGTGCTCCAGTATTCTACATACTCGGATGTCTATTTTTTCATATCAGCCGAAAATGTTAAAGGTTTGGTTTTAATTAATTGAATGATAATGAGTACTGCCAAACTCACAAGAGCAAAATCCTCTTTCTATAATTTTCTTGAATCCCATTGAAACACAAAAAGGCTCAGCTCCAAGGAGTAACTGTGGCACAGATCTGCGTTTAGGGCTGTGTGGGCACCAAGGTTTCTGGTTAGACCAGGGGCTAGTCATGCAGAAGCTACTGTCTATTCCAACATTTAAAGTGTATACAAAAGTCTCTAGCAAAGGGATTTAGGTCAGTATTTACATATTTGTCCAGTGACATTATGGGTGCTGTCAGCTAATACAACAAATGCATTTGTTGTTTTGATTGTTTATAGTTTGGTTGCTTAGGGTTTTAGTTCTGTTTAGATTGTTGATATCTAGCAATACTTATGCTCAGAATAAGGGCAAAGTCAAGGTCAGTGCATTGGCAGATTCATTTCAGACCTTAAAGTCTGGATGAGGAGTTGCTGGATATTCTTGCGGCAGTTCCTATACCGACGGATGTGCTCAGGAACAGTTTCTCTCATTACTAGTGTGAGTCAAAGTTCTCATCAAGAAAGTATTGCTGGATGGTAAGACCAGACAGCAGGTTTTTTCTGATATGGATCTTGATTTATTGAGATGAAGGGAAGTGTACAATATAACTAGTGCAAAAGTACCAGGCAGCTCTAAGAAAATAGTGAAATGTTCCTGCATATTCTTGTGAGTCAAAACAACAACAAAGCGTTTATAAGAGTAATTATTAGTCTACATCACTGATTATTTTTGCTGTTAGATGTTTTCCTCTGCTACAAACTGGAGTTGTAGGTCTGGCTGACTTCTATAAAACAAGGATATCTAACTCACCAGCAAATCTGAAAACTTTATAGAGGAGAAAAACGTAACTAATTTTCCCTACTTTATGGGTAAAATGAGACACAACCAGGGTGACCTGACTTGCCTGATATCATTCCACTCAGCATGGGTTTAGATACAGCTGATTGCCTCACACCAAGCCAACAGTTTAGGCAGTAGGTAATACTGTACACATCTCTCATTTAACCAGTTGCCAGGTTTATCTTATCACAAAGATGTTTATAAGACTAGATTATACAGTATTATAAGACTCTGGTCTAGCTAAAAAACTTTGAGTATCACTTGATCTTGGCTGCGCTACTCATTCATTCTTAGATCAGGTTTGAGGTAACACAGACCATATGCACCTGCATCAGGTACTGAAATGAACCGTTATTTAAAAAAAATATATAAAATAAAATAGAATAAATAAAATAATAAAATCTTCCTAAGCCGTCCTTTCCATACACTCCACCTACAAGCATCCAAACTTAAGAACATCTCAAAAACATCATAGTACAACAGCCACTCAGGGCCATATCTCATCATTGTGACTTCATGTAATTTCCTATTGGCAACCATACCTAAATAAGGGCAGAAAGTTTTCACCATTTACGGCTTACTAAATGTTCAGCTAAGTAATCATGGACCAGGCCTGGATTTGTCAAATATAAACATATCTGTTTTGAAGATCTGACCAAAGAGTGCAACTACCAAGATCTGAAACCACTTTTAGATCTCTGGCTATTTTGGTTAACTCTTAATTTATATGAATTTATAACATGGTTTTCTCAAATTTTTCTCCTTTTTTTTAATATTTTTTCTATTTATCTATTTTCTTTTCTGGATTTATAATCCCTTTCATTCTTTCTTATTGCTGCTGCACATTAAGTATGAAAATTTACGAGCTTTTTCATACTGACTCTGAAAGCTCTTTTGTGGTCAGTATAGCAGCAACTTTCTACTTCCTGAACCATTTCTCTTTCTGTACTACAGTGCATGGATCATTTAGTCTACCTTGTGTGCATTCTGTTGCATTTTGTCATAGTCTTGGTTTTGACTGTACTTTAACCTCTTCTGAGCTTAAACTTTCTTTTCTGCTACCTGTAACTTGCTTTTAAATAAGATCTTAGTCCAAGTGGTCAGTCTTCCACTTATGCCCCTGTAGTCCATGTTTATAGTTTCAGAGTTTAAGGACAGAAGTAAATTTCATCTCTTTTCTAATCTCCTAGAGATCATAGACCATTACACTATTACATTTCCTCCTGGTGCCCATATATTGTAGCAAAAAATTCAGGTTAGAAGAACACATTTTAGGCCTCAAGAAAATAAATGGCTGTATGAGAAATGAATTGTCAATAGTCATTAGGAAAACCCATATGATGGCCTACAAGAGAAGACATTTGTACTACAAGATGCTGAGACTCCGCATCTTCAAGAGGAGTCATAAAGGGCGGTTCCATACAAAGGAACCTAAGAGGAAAGGTACATTTTTACCTGTTTACTTTTTAAAAAGGCATGTTCATCCTCCAAATTAACATTTTTCCCCCAAAAAATGCACATAAGCATTACCATGTTTCTTCTACATAATGATGGAGCAACACATCTGAAAGTAATGTTCACCACAAGTAGCATCAAAATGTCATGTATTTGGGAATTCCAGTGCTAGAATTAGTATTTTGTGAAAGGTGTCTGAATGAAGCTGGGGTATGTATGATACTTCATAACAAAGTAAGACAAACAAAGCTAGTCATCCCCAAAGTCTACTTTATCTGTCCTAAACAAAATTAACAGTGTGTCTGAGTGCACTGTAACATGCATACCACACCACATGCCACCCTTCTTTTGAAAGCAAGTAGATGTAGTAGAAATCCATACTCAGAACTTGTCACTTCAAATTTTAACAAACGTCTTTCCTAATTTCTGCCTATACCAGACTTCCTCTCACAAAAGACCCTGTGTCTTACAAAATGTAAAAAAAGAAGAAATGACAACTTACTGTAGACCTTCCTGAAAGTTGACAAACATCCTAATTCCTTGGAGATATTGTATTACACAGCAGGCATTAACATGCCACTGCATTCCTGTTGGCATTAACTTTGTCTGATTTATTTATACTCATTTCCTTACACCACTCCTGATGGCCCTTTCCTCAACATGTCCATCCCACAGAAGGCAGCCTGCAGACATCCACACTAGTTTGACATCAGTTATTTAGGACCCGAAGGCAACCTAGGCACAGTGCAGGCAAATTTACAGACCTGGAGCTTGGGCACAGGGATGAGACACAGGATAACCACAGACTGAAAGATCATTACATATCCGCTGAAATGCTATGCCCAATATGCATGTTCTTGGGCCATCTCAGAGGAGGACAAAACAAGACTTCTTCCAAGTTGAAGGTAATACATTTCACCTTCCAGCCGCCACAGGCTATGAGGGTGCACCAAATCGGTTTCTGGGGCTTGACTGATGTCTGTTAATTTGTCAAGCCACAGTAACTCAATGACATAGGCAAACCCCTAAACAGTCATTGCCATTATGCTAAATGCCTTATGCTAGCAATCAAAATATGGTTATAGGTATTAATGTACCATCTTAGAAGCCATGTTCAGCTAATAGAGAAACACTCAAAAATGTGCCAGAGAATTTTTTTTTTCCCTGTGCCTTGGTGGCGGTGCATATACTGGGGGATTCGGCTACGACCCACTGTAACACCTTAGCACAAATGGCAGCGATTCATCTAGGAATGCTCGTAACTAGGATCATCTTGCTCAGACAAGCACACAAGACTAAAGCAGGGCACTGACTGATCGCTTACAATTATGGTTTCAAACTGAAGCCTTGAGTCCATAGGAGAACTCTGCTACACAGCATTTCTGCCTAGCCATGTCCACATAAGTTAGAAACATGTCATGACCTTTTATATTCACTTTCCCCCCTAGGAAAAACAAACACAAGTCTTTTTTATTTTTCCTCTCTGATTTAACAAACATATTTGAGACATTATTAGACAGGGCTTTCTTTTTTTTTAATTCTACTTTACATTTCACTGTATATTGCAAGTTACATATTCAACTAAATATTAAAGTTGCCTTTCGTATTCGGGCTAGTAAAAGCATCCTAACCTTATAAATTCAGGACTTTTGTTTGTTTTTTCTTTTTTTGGTCAAAGCATGTACCACACTTTTTAGCTCTTTTTAGGTCATTATTTTGAAATACAATCCATAATTGACTGAGATAGCACAAATAATTCTTATTTATACAGTACCTTGTGTGTAGACACAAAAGGAAGGCAGACCAGGATCTCTCCTACATGTTGCAGCAGAGTGTTGATGCCAAAACTAGCATCGTGGATACTTAGAATAATATTCCTGTACACTAACATTGAAGACCATCAGTTCCTTTAAAAGAGCACGGATTTCCTCAGCTCTTGATTTATTTTCCTCCCAGCCTCCTCAAATTGGTAGTAAGGAAGTTAAACTCTTCTGGGAGTGGGATGCTAGGGTGGATTCTGCAAACCGGCCTAGACACATCTTGGTTTAACTTTTGGCTGATGAGCTTTCGAGAGGGCAGTGGGTACCGCTGAGCTCTCCTGGAAATGTCATGGAGCTAGGCAGGCCTAGTGCAGGTGTAAGAACAATTTACAGAGCAAGCGTCCCACAGTTATTTTCTTGACACACTGCTTAATACCAAGATACTGAACCCTAGATAGGTCACTAACCAAACCAATATTTACTGTAAGGCATTTCAGCTAATACCTGTGATTAGCACTGTACACAAGCCATTAGTGGCAACGATTACCTACTACATGTATGAGGTATGACAAGAACTAAAGTGCAAAATTAAGCTTTTTACTAACTTAGGGAGATTTCTGGTTTAGGTGCCTATATAAGGGTGAGGCATAGACTCTGTTTCACCTAATAAAACATTAAGGATCAGTAAGACATGCCAAGACACGTACAGAGCCTGGGTGGCCTGGCTGATATGAAATAAAAGCTACTTTATAGCAGATTTTCTGTAAATAAATAACATTAATTATTCGGAATTGAAAAAAAAGATTGCAAATTACATATCATAAAATCATAGAATCACAGAATACTTTGGGTTGGAAAGGACCTTACGATCATCTAGTTCTAACCCCCCTGAAAGGGGCAGGGGCACCTCCCACTAAACCATGCCACCCAAGGCTCTGTCCAATCCAGCCTTGAACACCGCCAGCGATGGAGCATTCACAACTTCCCTGGGCAACCCATTCCAGTGCCTCACCACCCTCACAGGAAAGAATTCCTTCCTCATAGCCAATCTGAACTTACCCTGGTTAAGTTTGAACCCATTATTCCTTGTCCTATCACTACAGTCCCCAATGAAGAGTCCCTCCCCACCATCCCTATAGGCCTCCTTCAGATATTGGAAAGCTGCTACGAAGCCTCCATGCAGCCTTCTCTTCTCCAGGCTGAACAGCCCCAACTTTCTCAGCCTATCTTCATATGAGAGGTGCTCCAGTCCCCTGATCATTCTCATGGCCCTCCTCTGGACTTGATCCAACAGTTCCATGTCCTTTTTACGTTGAGGACACCAGAACTGCGCACAATACTCCAAGTGAGGTCTCACAAGAGCAGAGTAGAGGGGCAGGATCACCTCCCTCAACCTGATGGTCATACTCCTTTTGATGCAGCCAGGGATACGGTTGGCTTTCTGGGCTGCGAGCACACACTGCTGGCTCATGTTCATATTTCTCATCAACCAACACCCCCAAGTCCCCCTCTGCAGAGCTGCTCTGAATCTCTTCTCTGCCCAACCTGTAGCTGTGCCTGGCATTGCTCTGACCCAGCTGTAGGACCTTGCACTTGGCATGGTTAAACTTCATCAGGTTGGCATCAGCCCACCTCACAAGCGTGTCAAGGTCCCTCTGGATGGCATTCCTTCCCTCCAGTGTATCAACCGAACCACACAGCTTGGTGTCATCGGCAAACTTGCTGAGGGCGCACTCAATCCCACTGTCCATGTCACCCACAAAGATGTTGAACAAGACTGGTCCCAATGCCGATGCCTGAGAGACACCAGTCGTAACTAGTCTCCAGCTACACAGTGAGCCATTGAGCACAACTCTTTGCGTGTGGCCATCCAGCCAGTTCTTTATCCGCCGAGTGGTCACCTATCAAATTGATGTCTCTCCAACTTAGAGACAAGGATGTCATGTGGGACAGTGTCAAATGCTTTGCACAAGTCCAGGCAGATGACATCAACTGCTCTACCCCTGTCCATCAGTTCTGTAGCTCCATCATAGAAGGCCACCAGATTGGTCAGGCAGGATTTCCTGTTAGTGAAGCCATGCTGGCTGTCACCAACCACCTTGTTTTTCATGTGTCTCAGCATGCCTTCCAGGAGAATCTGCTCCAAGATTTTGCCAGGCACAGTGATGAGACTGACTGGTCTGTAGTTCCCCAGCTCATCCATTTTCCCCTTCTTGAAAATGGGGGTTATATTTCCTTTTTTCTAGTCATCGGGAATAACCCTGAATGTTATTAAATTGTGGACCTTTTGACAAACTTAGTAAAAGGTTGCACAGTAATTTCAATGTAAAATCAGCCTCTTCAGTGGAAAGTAATGGTGTTAACGCTTACTTTATTTCTCTCTGGCAGATGTAGACTATAATATAGATAAATCGTCTCACATTTGCTTTTTGAAAGGTGACAGGGTAGAAAGCAAATACCCCCCACCTTGTCCTCATCCACAGTACCCAGCCATGTGCCCTTAGCCTGTAGTAGGAGTGAGTCTATCTTCCCCTGACATTTGCTTTGAAAGGGATAGTATTAGTCAATCCTGATAAATTTGGGATCCAATGTGATTCTCAGTAACCTGACTGCTACACTGGGCTGTAGATGGGAAACAAACATGAGAAAGATTTCTCCCAGTCTGTCTTCCCAACAGCACTGGAGGCTTTTCTGCTCTGAATCTGCTGTTCTGGAGTTCCTTTTGCTGTAGGATATCCCCTGCCAAGATCTGCACTTTTAGGAGGAAAATATCCTCTGGAGTAAAAGCTGAAGCAATCCTCCACCTAAGCTTTAATCGATTGACAGTATGATTAACTCCTACACAACAATGTTGCCATTAAAGGCGCAATAAGAGATACTCACACCTAGACAATAAAATTCTAAATAAATAATCTAAATCTACCTAAATAAATTTTTAAATCAATGTTATAACACATTATGAAACTCTATGTCTATGTAGGTGGTTACGTCTCTGTAGATTCCCCTGGTGAATACCCATAAATCCATGACACAGTGGTCACGGACATTAGCATGACCTAGTGCTTAAAATTTGTGAGCTTGGTGCAACTGCAGTGTATGTGTGCTTTTGCAGTGCTTGGATTAAATTGGCCACAATCTCAAGGCTTAAATCTCTGTTTCTGACAATGTAGATTTCACCTGGAAAAAATATGAATTGAATTCTTACAAATGCTAAATTATTTGCATCTCTAAAATATGTCACTACGTCACTGGTAACATGGTGAGTTTTAAAAAATCATAAACTCGGTTGTTCACATGTTGACTGGTTTCCTTTGGAAATAAATATACAAGCAAATCTAAATATGATTGTCTTTTTCCCCAACTAACTCAATTAGTTTGCATCTTGAGGTCTAAACAGAACACTAAAAATGCATATAATTACAGCCACTTTCATCAGATCAGTCTATCAGTGACTATATAACATCCTTTGATTTTGACATCTTAAGATATGGGTGTCCCCTACATCTGTATCTTCCTGAACACAATTGCACAAATACTGCTGATTTTTGTCTCACATCATCCTAAATGTTAAGCTCCCCTGTTTATGTGCAACCACTTCTCATGGTTTCAGCTGTACCACTGCCTGAAGATACATTAAAATTTAGTGCCCTTTAGCAATAACACTAGTACTGTAAATCCTCATAAGACCTTTAAAAAACCTTCCCCAGATTGGACAAAATTCCGTATTATATCCTCTTTTGCTTTCTGGTGGTCATTAATGAGATTGAGCCACACTGCCTCAATCTCAAGCTACTCAGCACTCACATCAGTATCCTAGACCATCAGGAAAGGGCAGACCAGTGTCACACAAAGAACAAGGTTTTAAGTGCAACACGTCTTCTTTTTTTTTCTCTGTTAGAAAAGTCCATCCACTGTACAGTCAGGTTTTAGCCTTCAGAGTAACCATTCAACAAAGGTTTACTGATGATAAAACTGGCATCTAGCGTGGTCTTACACAGGTGAACTACCTAATAAGAAGCAGAATCCCTGTGCTAAAGAGATTACACGTTGAAGCACTGAATGTAATAAAATGCTGTGTTAGATTAAGCAGGTGCTCGATGTACATTTATTAAGTGATTATTCCCTGTGCTGCTACTTCCCTCCTCTCTACTTTCAAAACCTTGAGCTTCCTTTTGCAATGATTTTTCTTGTGTCTTCGAGCTCCCTCTCCACTGAAGAAATTCACTGTTGCTCCACCAAAGACCCATATATCAGGTTATTACAGTTAAGAGATATTTTGAAAGCTTAAACTGTGGTTGTTGTGGCTCTCCACATGGGAATGAATTTCATTTCCTGAATACATGCACGTTGGAAGGCCCTGCAAGGCTTAAGACTCTTAAATTGTCTTTTTGTTCTGATGGCTTTTTATTCCATGTGAGGTTAAGCTCTTGTGTCACGGCATTTTTGTGTTGATTATAGAGGGAAGGAAGCGCTTCTAAAGCATTACTGTTTTCTCAATAATTCTAAATAGATATTAAGAAAAATATTCTGCATAAAGTGACTGAACCTACTTCAACCACTTCTGACTTTTTTTATCATTTATGCACATTTATAAGAAAGTTAGCTTAATTTTGCTTCATTTAAAAAAAGTGATTGCAGTTACACAGATGCACTGTGTAGAAAAAGCATCCTCAGACCAATCTATTTTTACAGACCTAAAACATAAATGTATGGCTCATTGCAACAACCATTTTTTTATTAAGCAATACAGCGTTTATTCTGTATATTAGCATTCATGTGTATTTATATTATTTCATTAATGATAACTCAGTACAGCTTCCATTTTTCCTTATTCTTTCCTGAGCATAGTGCCTAAGCAATAACCCCATGTGGGATTTATAAATACAGGGTTGTAGATTTACCTATAGCAGCACACTTATTTGCTGCTGCTGCAAGCCAGGAACAACAACAAACTAACAAGAACATCAAATTTAATCACAATAACTATTTTTTTTATGAGAATTTTTAGGAAGGAAAGTATTTTACAGCTGTCATAAGAGACTTCACCTATAAAAGGCTGAGATGCCTGCATTCATGCAATACATTTGCTGCACCTTCCGTTGCCCAAAGCAACTCCTTATATACAAATTTTTATTAAAAAAAAAAAACAACACCAAAACATCCTGAAAAGCAGAATATAAAAATTCCGTGTGTTCTTTAGCATTGCTACAGGGGTTAAATTGTTAATGCTTTACTTTCACTCCAGTTTTCTATCAAACTTTCTTTTTTCTCTCCCTGGGGATAAACAAATGGACAGCTTTCCTCTCTAGTATTCCTCCTTCCATTACCATCACAGCAGAATGCATCTGAGACTATAATAATTCAGTGATGAAATACAAAATGTCGCAATGCCATCTCTCTTAAAGTGAACTGAGATTTTGTTATGCCATTTTAGGTGCACTAATAGCTCCTAAAGTCCCATGGAGTATCTTAATGTGAATTTAATGAGCTGATAGCATACAAATGACAGTACTGTGAGGGTGAAGGTGACATAACCTTTTTCCTTCTATTTGATGTTTGTCTTGAAAAAAATACAGATCTTTTCAAAATGTACTGCATTATTTCAAAGTACTGCATCATTCAGCGAGGAGGCTACCATTGTTTTATCATTTAAAAGCCCTTTTTTGCTCTCTTCATGGTGCAAGAAACAAAAGCACTATTTAGTTCACCATTAAGGTAATTAAAAATCTAAACACTTTCCCTTTCAGCACAGTGGCAATACATGGAAATAAGTATTGCCAATACACTGTGATTGTGGCCATACTGTGATGTGCGTATCCAGTGAAAACCCACCATTTTTATCATGTGTTCATGCCAGTATATCAAACCAGTAAAACTGTGCATGTATCACATGCAAATTATCCGTCTTTATTTCCTGGGTGTCATCTTTTTTTTTTCCTATCAAGGATAATGCTAAGAGGTCTAGTCATCATTGCCGACGCCCAAACTCCATGTGTCATTACCAGAGCTTTGCCATTTATAACGAGTTGCCTCCCTTCGCTCAACAGTGTCACACCCCATTGTGCATCCAAATCCCAACCACCTTCTGTGCGGTAATGAACTGTGATCCTATGAGCACTAGCTTGGATCAGCCCTGATGCCGTCGCACACAGGGGAGGAAAGGACTGATGGTAAAAGATAAATATATTGGTAATCAGATAGTAGCAGACGTATAGAAGATGTAACTGGCAGATTAAGGAGGTAACCAAATGTATGAGGTTATTAAAGTTTGCTAGAGTGTAGCAATGTAGCTTTTCCACTGCATTTTGAAGTATTCTCCTTAAAACTTTTAATTCAAGCTTAAGAAATGGCATCTCAGGGGATTTTTCTTTCCCCTAACCTAAACACTTAGAGACATAAATGGCAGCCAATGATCTGATTACTTCTATGCTAAATATTTTGCAACTCAAAAAGAAAAATTATTAGCTTTCACTTCTCTTTCACCAGATATTACAAACATATTCCTCCTAAACAATGTATAGATCCCAAAAATTAGTATTTAAAACTTCATCATGAGCAGGATTTATGTCTTTTAATTTTATTCTGATTAGGTGAATTAAGGTCAATCAAGCATTTATTGGTTTGTTAACTTTAAAACATGGGCAGGACAGATTATGAATTAGTTCTGAGGATGGCATATTTTCTGTATTTTCTTACAGTCCCAAAGCTGTTACATACAATATGTAAGATTAAGTGAATTACATTTATATGAGTTATTTCTTCCACCAGTAGAAATTATAATGTTTACATGAGAAAGATGTACCTTCGGCTGCATTTGACAATGGAAAAATAAATAAATAAAAATAAGCAGCTTACACATTTCAGAAAGTTGGAATTTTGGCAATGTATGAAATTTGTTTAGAAAAACCTTTTCGTTGCCATGTGACAAAGCAAAACATATCACATATGCTTAACAACCAGTTTGTACATATTTTGTCTTTCCAAGGTTTCTAGGGCTGGTCAGGCACAATGATGCATTACAGCTGAAGGAGCTTCCTGCAGGGACAAATGTTTGTCTCCCTCCAAAAGAATTTTCCTAATCCTTAAGAAAAACAACTCAATATTTCTTATTGTTTAAAGACTGAGTAAGGATTAATTCTGTTCAAAATTCATCATATTATGAGTCATAACATATATATCGTCTTTGCTGAGGATACATACTACTGTGGGTTTGGCATATCTTATTTGTTAGCATTTCATGGTATAGTACAAGCAGTAGTTCTGCTAATACATACAGATTCCTTGCAATAGTCTGATATGTTATCCCTTTTCTACTGTCAGACAACACCACAAGCATTGTAAAAACATATGGATGACTAAGGGTCAATGATACTAATGTGTTAAAACTTATATAGCCTACAATGTACAAAAGCCACTGTTACCATAGTCCAAGCACCTTAGGATCTCTGATGTTTCCATTTCATCAACATTTTATTCCACTGATGAACAATAAGATCATAGAGGAAGGTGATGAGAGACAGAGCAGAAAAAAACTCCAACCACCCTGCTCTCAGATTCCCCTGAAATTGCCCACAGTCACCAGAAGCCCACCCTTCCCATCTCAAAACGCAGGTCTTCATGTGAACATTTACACATATCCCATGCCCTGTAGGTGGAGTTACCAGACTTGACACATGTGAAATTAATTTTGGGGGCAATTCTGAAAATATTACATTCTCTTGGAATCCCAGGCAACAACTATGCAATAAGTCATGGTGCTGCTTGTGTTATAATGATCATTAGTAATCAAATGCAACTGCATATTCAGCCTGTTTGCTCACTTAAAGTAAGGATATTAAAAGGCAAAAAGAGTCAGGTTTCCAAGATCTCATGTTCTGAACATACAAGATGGAAGAGAGTAGACAGGTCCTCTGCATTCAAGCATTCCATCCTTGCTGCAATTATAAACTGTGCTGTGCCATTGTGCAAATTTTAATCCCAAGCTCTCTTAGAAAAAGTGTTTTATGTTCATGCCTATATACTTCAAGTATTTTGAGGTGCCTTTTTTTTATATTCCAATTTTTAATGTCCCTCAAAGGAAAATTCAGCTTGACTCATGAGATTAAAATGTTGTTTGTTTGCTTTTTTTTTCTAATTACAGTTGTCAGTAGAAAGTGATAAATCAGTTTTCAACTAGCATCACCGATTCATTTAGAACAACAAGCCATCATTTCATTATTTCTATGGCATAGAGAGGCTGCCCTCGTCTCCTCTGTACACCCAGCTAAGCATCAGCTTTTATACAGGTTGAGTTTGGTAACAGTAATTTTTTTTCTCTCCACACCAATTTTTACAAGTCTGCCACTCCCCCTCCTCAGACCTTCTACATCTACTTCCACTTACCCTGGGCAAGAAAAACAAGCACACAAAGAAACAACACTGAAAGTTTTTTCTTCTCTCTATTGAAGAATATAACTTTTTGAATTAGATACCTGGTAGGAGCACTTGTGCCTGCAAATTCCAGTTTGCTCTCCCTGCCAGTAAAACATGCATGCCAGCAAACCAATTTCCTAGAACCCTCATCAAAAGACAACAACAAAGGGCTATAATGATGGCAAAATCAAATTTATTTAAAAGAAAAAAGAGACCATATACAAAACCTTTCTGCATTACTGTCCAGATGCACTATGCTTCTACCTGCAGCCATTAATATTATTCACTGGCCCTCTAAGACTTTGCCTTTTCATTGTAGATTATACCCTGTTGCAGAACAAGGCACACACACATCATAAACTTATACTGTGAGATATGATCCCAGATGAGGTATTGACTCAAAGAGAAAATGAAAAATATTCCATGCATTTTAAACATGAATCAAAGATTATAAGTTACACAAACACGTAATGCATTTCTGTTATTCTCTGGCAGGAAAGAAGAACAAAACTGGCAGCTATAGCTATTGTATAATGGTAATTATTGAGAGAAATAATTATACAAAAACCTGTTCAGGATGGAATGACTCAAGCAAGAAGAATGTAAAATGATAGCTAGTATTTCAGCAAACCCCACTCTATGACACCAGTCAGCAAAATCAGGCAAACAAATATATCTCCTACAATCTTCCTACCCTCTGAAGTTTGTAAAAAGTAGACAAAAAGCAGCTGTTCTTGCTTGGTGGTGTCCAGCTGCAGGGATTCCAGGATGTGCTGGTTTACTGGGGAGGGTCCCAGCTGTCTGGGGCTCTCCACAGCATCAGGGCACAAGGACTCCTACACAAAGGAAAGCAGGAAGGCCTAACACAATTTTATTCTGAGCAGACTGCAGTAACTTGTTTATACTTATATACATTCAATAATATCTGTCCTCCCTCAGCCACAGGTAGGTTTAGAAAATTAAAACATTAGAGATGAGAAATGGAGTGAGATGTTGTGGTAGAGCCAGTTAGCCCCAGAGCTCAGAGGGCCAGCCTGAATTGTCACCTGCATCTCTAAGACATTTCTGCCTGTATCCAAAAGCTAAAATTTCTTGATCAAGATGTTTTCATCTGCAGTTCTGATTGCTGCAACTGCCTTCATTCCTTCACCCCAATGCCTACATCACTCCTTAATGAAACACGCAGTCACTGAAATTACCATCCTTGAAAAGTCAAGGAAAACTCACCACATATTCTCTTATTTGCTGAATCTCCTTCTGGCTTTCTCACACTACATTCAAGCTTCCTGTTCTTTCTTCTGTTCCAAATCTTGCTCAAGTACCTTTCCCTATTTTCAAAACTTCTGCTTCTCCTTCAGCCAAGTTTGTAAACCTCTCTCCTCACTTCCAACAATTGAACACCTTGGCCAAAGTCCTTCTCTAGATAACTGGGCTTTTCATTACGCTCAGATAAAGAATATAATGATCCTTAATTTATCCCTATTAGCTACAAACATTTCCCCAATTATTTATTCTAACCTGTTATATCATCATAGGTCCATGTTGCTATATTGTTTCCACTGCATCACGTCCTATTTGAGATTGGTGTGACTCAGCTGAGGATTACAGGCTTTTACATGTACTGTAAACAAACATTTGAATACTACATGTTAAATAATATAGGCTATGAAATAAAAGTACTATTGATTGCCTAGGGTAACAGTTTAGCAACAAGGAGAAACCAGACAACAAAATATAAGTTCAGTTTATATTAAAAGTTTCTCTCTTTGCACAGACCACTCTTACAGGCAAAGCATCACAGGCACCGTCCTGTATTAGTAGTAACTTTTCAACATATGTATTCCAACAGCTTTGAAAACCAGCTACTAACGAAAGTTCATCTTCCAATGCATCACTGGTCCACCAAAACTTTCTGTGTAAATTACACAGAGCTTCAAGAAAGACGTCAGATAACCTAGGCTTTTCATGAAATACCTAAAGCACCACTTTTCAAAGATCAGTAAAGAGCGAACTATTTTGTGTTGCTGAGTCCATTTACATTATAAACAACCAGATTCTACCTTCAGTCACGGTCCTACCACTGGATCCTCATTTGCATCTGTACTAAGCTTGCTCCAGACAGAGGAAAAATGAAATCTCTGGTCTTTACGTAACTGATGCCACAATTAAATCATATGTTGAACAACTTGCATCAACTTACTTTCTACTGAGTTTACCATTGAAAAACTTCTGTCATATTTTAACTTCACTCTACAGTCATCAAACATATAATCTGTTCATCAAGAGTTTCTCTTTCATTTTTGAGGCATACGAAATGGGAACAGTGTGCTCAAGGTCTCAGGAAATATTGCAGAGAGGATTAGTCCATCAGCTCTTACTCCACAGATGTTCTCTTGTCAAATGTTACTATTTGCCTTTGAATTCTTTTCATAGACCATTTCATTGTATGGCTTGAATTTTAGGTCTGGTTCACAGTTATGAACACTGTACAAAATTTATTCCCTAAAATTCTGATTCCAGTGAAAATGTAGTAAGAAAAATAACAGGGCTTCAGGATACAAGTGAAAAGTGCAGAAGACAGAAAAAGACTGTTCTGCTGACAAAAAAATTATTGACTGTGCAACTTATCCCTATCAAAAAAGTTGCCTTTTCTGAAAATAAAAATGTTAATATTATCTAATAAAGTTTACACAGGCTTTTGGTTCTCAAGCCCAGCCCAGAAACATGACAAGGTTGGGGGTTTTTGTGCAAGAGGGAAGAATAGCAAGGAATTAATAGGGTTTACAGTTAATTCTGCCAGTTCTTTCAGTATTCAGATACTGTATTTATTTGTTCAATGCACATCATCAGCTCACTGTGTTGTTTCTAATTAAATTAGCTTCCATTATACAGTCCTTCAGTGTTACAGTACTGTAGGAAACAAATACAGTGCCATAAAAGCAAAAGCCCACTATGGACTCAGACAGATGGTTACTCAAAATTTAAATTAGGATGGTATTTGAAAGAAAGTAATAATGTATATATTTTCAGGTTTAGGTCCTGAATATGTTGTTTTCTGTAATGGTTTTACCCTCTAGGCACCTCTATAAGATAAGGTGATGATATTACCCCTGATTTAGGGGTACAAACCTGGAACACAGAGTACAGCTGATTTGCTCAAGGTGACATGGAGCCTATGACAACCCTGGGATGTAGCAACAGATATCCCACATCTTACTCAAATATCCTACCCCTGGGACTCGCTGTCCTTATTGCGCAAATGAGGCTCTCCTGGAAAAACTGTAGGGGATCCTTTTTAACAACATTGGCAAAATCAGGTAAAGTACTTGTATTCTTACAGAGTCAAACCCTCCATTCAGGAGAAGGCAAGGTGGGAGAAAAGGAGCCCCTTGGAAGACCCCCATGAGAGATTCACTGAGGTCTCAAGATTATGAGCTCCATTTAACTTTCTAAATCTTGTCAAAAAAGTAAGAAGCACGTTGGCTTTTCACTACTTCAGCCACTCTTTTGTCAGCCATGCACTTACAGCTGTGAAAGGAAATTGCTGAGATTTTCAACAATGGAAGAAAATGCAAGGATTTTTACTTCACTTTTGTTGAAAAAAAAAAAAAGTAACTTATACATTTGGGAAGATGAAGCTTTCATTCCAAGGAATCAAGTCATTAACTTCTGAACCCCAAGCCAGGAGCTCTCACATTGTGGGTTACAAGGTCATCGATGAAGCTGTTAGCAGTGTTGCTATTCCCACTGCCTTTGTTAGGGTTAACACTTTCTGCAAAGCACAATCAACTTTTAAGGCACGATATAAAACTTTATAGTAGTCATAATTAGTGCCAACAGTGGTAGTTTCTGTGATTTCTACAAGGGCCTTAGTTAGGGACCATAAATTCCATTTCACTTGGGTCAGCCATCTATCAGATAATAACTACTGTTTCCTGCTACCTACCTCCTGGACTGGCTGCAGCATGAAGCTGCAATTGCCATCAAACACCACTTATTCTTACAACCTATCATAATAGACATGTATTAGCAGGTTATAGCTTAGTATCAGGGCACAGACTTCTTATGAATGCTGTTGTGCGTATTTTATTATCACATTGAGCTAAGTTGCTTGGTAAACTTCGCATAAAAAAATTAATGACACTAGCATAACAGTGAATGGGATTTACAACTTATGCTTCTGAACACCTTTACTGCACAAAAGCTGTTTATTACCACAAGTTTTCCCTTTGTATGTTGTGTTTACTTGTTTCCCAGCAGGGTCTGCCGATGTTAATGGACTCACAGCAGTACATTCTACTTCTGTTATTACAGGTTTAATTCAGTCATTAACATTTCATTAATGGACTGGCCTCCTAGCTGTTTGCATGGCTGTCTAGATATTGATGAGCTTTCTAGTATAGAAAACTGGTATTTAAGGCAGACTTTTAAAGATTTATTAAAATGCTAGTGAATCTTCATAGCATTCTGTCATTTGTTTTAGAAGATAAAAGCGAAACCTTTGAACAAATTTGCATTGCAAAAATTTTTAGCATCTGAATATAAAATACTTTCATGCAAAAATCATGAAGAGAAGAAAAGAAGACTCCACAGTTGCATCACCTGGATAGAAGTCTTCAGTTCCTGCCTTAAAACCAATGTGGCTCAGCACTGCCAAGTCCACTATGCTCTCATCTTGGAAGGAATTACATTTCAGTGGGATACAAATTGATTCACTTTTCCACCTCATGAGGGTGCTCTGCAGATCCTCTAGCTCACATTTTCAGACTATGAGCTGGAACTTGTAATCCTTCCCACAACCTACTCCATCGGGAACAGCCTTACTGGTACCAGTGAAATTAGTCTAACTCCAAAGACTGCTCAGAATAGCAAAGCAGTAGTTTTGGGGACCTTAGACATTATAACTTATCACTTTAGACTTCAGTAATTTTCTAGCTATATCAACAGTATAGTGTAATCTAGTTATAGAACAATCTAAGTAATATCTGTACACCAATGGAAGGTAAGCATCCTTATGAAACAGTTAAACATTGAGTTATGAGTTATGAGGTTATGAGTGTGCTTCCTTTTACTGCATCTCTGTTTTCTCCCCATTAAAAGGAACATGTATTTTCAGGAACCACAGAGAATTGAAATATACTGCATCATATCTAATGCAAGTACTTTGTAAAAATTACTAATTTGGTATCATAATTATGCTTGTAATAGAAAATTATTAAGCAATGTCATATTGCACAGTAAATGAAACTTATATTGATCTAATAAAATGTATTTCAATTGCATTACAATCACTTTATCATATTCCTTAATAGTACCCAGAGTTAACAAAAATAAGATACAGCGAGGAAAAACACTGTTGATAAGTACCCTATACTACAATATTAGGTCACAATAGATATAATTTGTGAGCTTACTTATGTGCTTTTTTACACTTATGAACACCTGCAACTTGTATTTTTTTTTGTTAGGAGAATGAGATGTTAAAAGTAGAGGCAGGATTAGAGGATAGTAAACAAAATCCCTAGTGTAAATTCCCTTGATAAATTCATCATAAATTCATAGATGCCTTTCCTTCCTGCTTTATAAATGGAACTATAAATATTATCGATCCTAAATTCATTTTTTTTCTTAGGGATCTTACTATTTCAGTCAAGTCAGGAATGCACCAGGATGACATGAAAATAGATCTCTTATTAGAAAACTTGAAGCTTATTATCTTGATAAATGTAGCTATGTTTGAGAAATCAGAGGGCAAGAGGTAAGAAGAGGAAGGCGGGACAGTGTATTTTAATAAAAATAAGCTCAAACATTTTTCACCTCTGTAGAAATATCACAGCCCAGAAAGTATGAACTGAATATTTACCACAAGGGAAGGAAAGGAAGAGAGAGAGGGGAGAGAGAGGGGAGAGAGAGATGAGAGAGAGAGGAGAGGAGAGGAGAGGGAGAGGGAGAGGGAGAGGGAGAGGGAGAGGGAGAGGGAGAGGGAGAGGGAGAGGGAGAGGAGAGGAGAGGAGAGGAGAGGAGAGGAGAGGAGAGGAGAGGAGAGGAGAGGAGAGGAGAGGAGAGGAGAGGAGAGGAGAGGAGAGGAGAGGAGAGGAGAGGAGAGGAGAGGAGAGGAGAGGAGAGGAGAGGAATGCCAAATCCTCATCTAAACATTTGCATCTAGGTTTCTTTTGTCTGTCAGGGTAAATAAAATGAAGAAACAAACCACAACTAGAGGGAAAAAAAATAGAAAGAGTCAGCTAAAATGTCATGACTTGCTTCTCTGCAGGTGTCAACTTGATTTCACTGAAATGGCATACAACTTTGATTTTCTCATCAGGAAAGAATGTTTATTCCCTCTACTAGACCTAACAGATAAGAATGTACTGTGTGTAACATTGCATGTTTTGATATTGTGGATTTCTGTGTATAACTATTCTTGAGACATGCTAAAATTATTTTGTGTGCTTTGCCTTGAATTGTTGTCATTAATTATTAAATAGAGCTGTTATTTTTTCATTACACTGAAAGTCTTAATAATTTAAACACTGGTCTTTAAGACACTTACTGTATATTGATGATCTTCACAGGAAGAAAGAGAACCTCCCAATTATTTTGTCTTGAGCTTTTTTGGTTTTTTTAATGCTTTGCATGACATATCATGCATTACTATATGCCTATATTATTTTAGCATGCCAGACAACATTTCTCTACATTCGATTTGTCATTGAGAATTTAGCTGGCTTTTATTCCTGTAGCCAGTATTTCCAGTTAGGGGAAACTCATACTTTCTCAATGTTCAAGTGTACCTCAGGGGTAAAACTTCAATGTACTCTAGAAAATGAGTTAAGAAATAACCTTCAAAGTTGTTTCATGTATGTGTGTGGCAGTTTATAGTGAACCACTGGTACATTTGAATGGCAACCTTCTTGCACCCGAGTAGTATCTGACACTCCAAAGCTTTTGTTTTTAAAGTTAATAGACATACAAAAGGATTTGGAAACTACAGCCTGACTTCAATAAAAAAAAAACTTCTCATGTAATTTGAACAAGAAAAATGCTCTTGTGCTGTGGTGACAATGGCTGAAAAGGAAGGTTTTGGAAAATCTGTTGGCAATGCACTGAGTTTTGTTACCACCTAGGCTTTAACTTTGATTACGTTGTGTTGGGTCATTTATGGGAGTGGTTAAGGACCATTTCACTCCCTTCAGACATGTGACTCAAGGACTGATGTTGATATAATGGTCAGCAGCATTGGAAACAATTGCTCTACCATCTTATCACAGCTTTGATTTAGTATCTAGATCTCCCATACCCCTCTGAAGATAAGAAAGCGGTTACAGAATTTTTTAATGGAAATTTTTCTGTTCAACTACTATTAGAACTTTTTTGGAAGGGGATGGTTCTGGGGTTTTCCTCCTCAAGAGCTGGACAACTTACACTCCCGGGAAGCCCCTTAGTAAGCTTCAATCTTTGAAAACAATTCTGCACAGTTTTCTATGAACATAAATATGGATTTCATTATCTTGAATGAATCTACGTGGATTTCATGATCGCAAACCCTGCAAGTTTGCCCCCATCCCCACAGAGCATATCCTAAAGTACCTCTAAAGGTACTGTGAAGTTGTTGTCTTTGTAAACAACTACTTCCTTAGGTGGAATGTATTAAAACCCTAAAAGTATAAAAGTGATTTTAAAGATTCAAGTCCTTTTACTATCAACAATGAAAACAGCTTTGAAGCTAGAACCTGACACAAAAATTTCAGCAGTTATTCATCCAAACTCAAAACAGAACAAATATAGCAGCAGCAAAGCCATAAGGTAATACCCACTCTCTCCTAACCAGGAAACTCATCCTTAGCTATCAGAAGGACAGCATTCATTGCAGGGTTTTAATGACCATTCTAGTGGGTTTTGGTATGAAAACCAGTGTAATTTACACAACATCATTCTCACCAACATAATTCCAGTTGACCCTCAGAAAGTATTTCTTTAGACTTTCCTGTCATTTGGTTTTGTCTCTCGAGGAAGTAAAAACTTGCTTCAAAACTGTTGTTTTTCTAACCAATTAAGGGTTCAGCCTGTTTCTCATCCCTGAAATGGTGCCCACCAGCAATTAATTTACAAGACTACAAGAAGCATATGTAGATATTCAGATTTCAGGAATTTTTATGACAGCTAATTAAAACTTTCAAAATCAAATTAATAGATTTCTTTGTCTTTTAGAAATAACTTTCCTGCCAAAAAAAGTAGTCTGAATTGCAGAAGAAGAGTCTAAAAGTTGAAATGGTTCATACATGTAAGAATAATATATTGAGTCTAATGAGGAAACAATGACTTAATAATCTCTGAAAACTAATCCCAGGACAGACATGATTTGCATTGGTGCGTTTACCAAATACATTAATCTCTTGACCTTCACTCAATTACACTGCAAAACAATGAAGCAAGAACTGTTTCAAAATACCACCCCAAACTCAGAACAAACTCTCAACTCTTCATAGTCTTTCTGTGGTAAAACTAGACAAAAATCAGAGATACGGGGAGTCAGTTGATGTTTATGACCCATGGTTATGTCTTACTTAGTGACACCAATGCTCATTTTACACAGCACAACAGTACCAAGATTACAAAATATTAACTTCAAACATCACATAAAGTATGAATAATCTTTATTGCTACAAGTTTTTAAAATGTGTCATATTTCTTTCCCATATATGTCCTCATAGCCTCATAAAGCAAACTGTTTCATTCTATGATTATGGGTTTGTGTACACACATCACAAAATGTAAGCTAGTGTAAAAAAGTAAGAAAACAGATTTTGACATTGGAAAATTATTTTTCTACTCTCCTGTGCCTTTGGATCTAAAGGCAGAGCTACTCAGATGTTTAATCTGGCCTGGGTCCCGGACTGCACGCCATGGTGAGAGATGCCAAGAACAGTGATGCCACATGAAACAGAAGTTATCTTCTACGAACTCAAAATGATCACAGGGCAATTTGTATTTTAACTGGTATAAAGAACAATCTCATCTAGTTTTCTTGTCTAATCAGGAGTAATTTTGGTTTGGGCAACTAAATTTTGTTCTTATTAATAAGACATAGGAAATTCTGTGATCACTTCACTACAGAGTATTTGACAGCCCTTCAACACCACGTCCACTGAAATACATGGCCCTACCTTCCCTGAGCATGCTTTTCAGTCCTTCACTTCACTAGAGGGTCACAAATTGCAATGAACAAACATTAAATATATTTCTTGCTTATACAGACAAACTCTTCAGTTTTGAAATCTAAACACTTATAAAAGCAATACTCTTCATCCAGTCTGCACTTTATTACTAGCTAAAACTGTCTAAGAAACCATGTATGCTTCTGCCCTTCATTGTAAAGTAGCCATACCCTGCCACTCTTCTAATTAATCCACAATTCATGTTGCTATCCTTGTTCAGTTTATTAGCTTCCAAAAAGTTCGATTGTTTCAGATATACTGTATGCATAAAATGGTAGAAAAGCAGTTACAACAGAAAATTTACATATAATACAGAATCATAGAATAGTTAGGGTTGGAAAGGAAATAAGATCATCTAGTTCCAGTCCCACTGCCATGGGCAGGGACACCTCACACTAAACCATGTCACCCAAGACTCCATCCAACTTGGCCTTGAACACTGCTAGCAATGGATCCTTCAAAACTTGTTTGGGCAACCCATTGCAGTGCCTCACCACCCTCACAGTAAAGAACTTCCTCCTTATATCTAAACAAAACTTCCCCTGTTTAGGTTTGAACCCATTACCCCTTGTCCTAGCACTACAGTCCCTCATGAAGAGCCCCTCTCTAGCATCCTTGTAGGCCCCCTTCAGATACTGGAAGGCTGCTATGAGGTCTCCATGAAGACTTCTCCAGGCTGAATAGCCCCAACTTTCTCAGCCTGTCTTCATATAGGAGGTGCTCAAGTCCCTTCATCATCCCTGTGGCCCTCAAATATCATGAAATTACATTTTTATTTATAATACAGAAAAAAAAAAAACAAACAAAGAAAAATAAAACAAAACAAAAAAAAAAGCCTCAACTTTTCATTATCATTCCAAGATAAAATTCCTCCCTACTTCTGGGAATACCCAGAGTCACAATGCTCTGGCTGGGGAAGAAAATGAAGATTTTTGGAGGGCACCGTGCCTGTTTCAGTAGTAGTACAAATCCATTTTTCATTATTAAATATAGTACTGTTAGCAGGTATTTCTCTTTTGGAGTACACAAAACAAGTGAGTTTATTTATTTACATCCCTGATCATTTATTACTGCCTTCTGATGATTCCTGCTTCACAATACAAGCCTAAGCATCCCAGATACACTGGTCAAGCAGTTATTTCATGGTTGTTTGCCCCATGTGAATCCAACCATTTTCAGACTTCTTTTTCTCTGTAGCTGAGGGTCCATACTGACAAACTGCAAAACTCCCCTCATTTAAATGTCAGTAACTGCTTTGCCAATAAAGTAAAATGTTGTTTCTATATTTCCATTTGAAACCTCTCTCTCCTACTTGTTCAGCTTGCACTTCAGGTTCTGTACATGGAGACTGTGCTAATCACTAGAAGTCAGACAATTACACTCTGCAATGACTTTTCAATATTTTACAAGTTCTACAGTCTTACTGGTTATCAACATTATTCACTGAAACAAGGTAAGATCCCACAACTGCAATCAATTATCACAGAGAACTAAGTCCCACTTACTGAAGTAATAATTCTATTTTTGGGGTTCAACAGTAGGCCCTTCTTTGAAAATTATTTCCTGTGAACAAAATGACACAGGAGTCAGTCACATGAAAAGTAATACTTCACCAAATTAAACGTTCATATTATTGAAACATAACACTGGGACATGTTTGAGCTTGGATGAGGTACATCAGATAATCTGTTCAGTGGCCATATGAAAATTTTGAGTACTAAAGGTGGGACATACAACTACTGTGGGAGATGGGAATTAAAAGGAGTTTTCCCTATGATGTATAAAAAGTAGCTTGTCGAGACTTTTACATTCATGCCTCAAGAAGAGTAAACAGTCCAACAAAGGGTTTTCATTATATTGTAGAACTTGGTCAACATTCAGATAATATGGGAAGAAAGAACAACAGTTAGCATACGATAATTATGCTCATTACTATCATCTGATACCTTGCAAAAAAAACAATCCCAATCACACAGAACCAAACAACCAAACACTATTTAAAAGTAATACAAGGAGTTTGTATCGCACCTGCAGTATCTATCCACTTATTCACCTGAAAGTGTGTTATGGGTTCGGCTTCCCCCCCCCCCCCCGCAGGGTCTCATGTTACCCCGGGAAAGAGAGAAAAGCTGGGGGAGGGGAGACAGGGTGCCTGACCCGGGCTGACCAATGAGGTTATTCCATACCACAGCACATCATGCCCAGGAGGTAGGATTCGGGGGCGGGGCTCTCGCGGCACGTGGTCTCTGGAGCGGCGCGCGGTCCCTCGGCTCGGTCGGGAGGCGAAACGGTTGTATCCTCTCCCTTTGTATTTACTTTGTCATTATTATTGTTATTGGTGGTGGCAGTAGTGATCTGTATCGTATCTTAGTTACTGGACTGTTCTTATCTCAACCCGTGGGAGTTACATTTTCTTCCGTTCTTCTCCCCATTTCCCCCCCATCGGAGTGGAAAGGAGCAGAAAAGGAGGGAGAAGTGAAATTTACGGCTTAAACCACTACAAAGTGTTTCCTTTTCAGTGTAATTTTAAATTTGGTAGAAATATTTAAATTATTTAAAGCAGATGACATGAACATTTCCTGATTTGGAGATACTGAAGGACCTCCCAACACAGTAAAAACACCCTATAAGCAAATACTGGCTTCAGGCACTCGCATTTCCTGCTACTTCAGGGTTTAAATAGACAACAGGATGGTGCACACCTGCCACATCAGCCAAACATGGTCTACTCAATACTTATGTGTCCTTGTCTAGTTAAAGATGGCTCTTGCATGACACAGAAATAGGGGTTTAAACAAAAATAGCATGTAAAGAGGTTATTTTACAAGCAGTATATTAATAGATTGTGTCCAACAAACTGTTTACAGCAACTAGATCTTAGATAAAATAAGCAGGTACTTCATGATGCCACATGGGTTCTCAGTTTCCACATTGTAACTACTGCTCTGATCTTCCAACTCTTAACACCCAATACAATCATTTCCATCATTCAAAGCAGACACAAACATAAGTGTCTTCGCATGGTATCAGTCTGTAATGTTATCAATGGGTGTGAAACATGGGAAAGATGTAAGGCTGTAGAAAAGTGGACTCATTAGACAAATGTACAGCTGCACTTCAGAATTGTCCATTTCTGTTGTCATAAATGTACTTACAATAAGAATATAAAATAATCAGAGGAAAATGAAAGAGTGGTACTGTCATTTACTGGATAACTATGCAACCTTCTTGAGATAATAAAGTTTAAAAAAGCAACTAAAGTGGAAGGGAATTACTGATTGGTTTAGTGTATGTTGAAGCTATTATGGCATTTAATATTTTTCCCAGTGGAACAGTGGAAACCTTCATGTAAAATGAGATTCAAGAAGACACTGGAAATATAAACTGAGCATCAGAAGACATCAGAGCAGATGATAACCTTGCAGTCTGCACCACCATATATTACAGCCACACATCCCCCTAGTGCTGTTTCCTCAGTCTGCGCTGCTGCCAGTCCCTCCCCATGGCCATGCTTGTGTTGGGCATCACAGACCCCATTCCTCTCTGGAAGGGTATGAGAAATGCTCAGCCAAGTGCTATAAAGAGAACTCCACCCCCTCTTGACGTGAGAGCACCGGGACTTATATGAGGAGCAAACACCAGCAAGCAAACACAGCTGCTCCAGGCATTAAACAGCTTTTCATCCCTGAACGCTTCAAGGCCTCCAGAAAGACACTCTGGGAGGTTGTAGGGCACCGCACAGGTGGAGAGGGACTATTTTAGCATTTTAAAATGTTTCGCAGCCTCAGGGCTGCATATTGCAATCAGGTTTCACTTCCTAGCACATTACCTCTTTTCCTTTGTATAGAACCGCCCTGCAGGTTCACATACCGTCTTCAAGGTTCAAGGCAAATGCACATTTCCAAAGCCATGGGAAATGTGCTTGGTTTTGTAGAGCTTTTCTATACTGTTTTAATGAAAACTCACTATGGTTATAATGAAAATAAAATACATTCAACAGAACCTGTAGCAAGAAGTACAGAAGGGGGCAGGGTGAAGCCATTAAGTGTGAAGTTTGACCAGTATTAGTGAAACACAAGACCACAGCATACAACTTTAAATACCAAATAACTTTCTCACATCAGATTGCCAGGAAGAGTTAAAATTCAGGTCTCCTGTCTGTGAAAAGTATTACAGCAATATATTCTGAACTTTGCACAGTTGGTTTTTTTTTATTACAAATTAGATACATCACAACATTTATTGAGGTGCCTCTTGTTCAATAACAGTTTGTGGTATTTTGCAGGATAAATAACTGGATTGTTAACTGTATTTGTATAGGAGGTCTCAATACCAAATGGTTCATTCAACCGACAAGTTATTTCAGGTTATAAAAAGATAAGAGATAAGAGTCAAAATGATAACAGTCAAAGGATCAGAATTTCTAGGGCAGACAACATCTGAGACAAATCCAGGTTACCCAATATAAGCATCATTTAAACTCAAAAACCACTTGAAATAGAGGTGGAAATTCCCATGTAAAGTATTTTCCAAGTGAAATCCAGAACAGGACAGTGGAGGCTACTGTTCCTTTATTTCCTACACAGCCCAAGACATCTCAATCTTCTCATGTTATTCAATATAATAAAAGATTAATATCCTTTTAAAATAAAATAATATAAAAGTATCTGAAGATAAACACATAAAATTATTCATCCTGGCTATGCCTCTCAAAGAACACACGAGCAGAGAAAGTTCAATACTTTTTTTAAAAATATATTCTTTGGAAAATATTAACAAGTGAAGACTCTCTCAGTATATTTGTCTTCTAAATAAATTGCTTTCTTTTTTGGAATTGCTGAGAAGGCAGACAGTCTTTGTGAGGTCAATGAGACTTACTGATTGCACAGTGTTATGGAAAATTAGGCTACTTATTCAGGAACTAAATATGGATTTTAAGAGCATTCAGTGAAGTCACACTTTTGAGCATTTTGGAGCTGACCTATATTTTTAAAGAAAAGTTTGAGACACTGAGCAATAACTTTTGGAAGAACAAAAATTTTATCATGTCCTTCGTAGCAATTAAAGGCAATTCACAGATTTTGCAAAAGATATTTTGGGCAGGGGGGAAGTTGGCTAGACTTTCATTTTTTCCTTTAACAAGGTATCATTTTGCAATCCGCTCAACATACTTAGGGTGACTCCAATTCTTGTAAGCTTTGACTGTGAGGTCAAGAGGCTACTCCTAGAGGACAAGGAGTGGGTCGCTGGGATCGTATTTGCTCCACCTGTATACCTCTCACCACTATGTCAGGATAAAGGCAGCTTAAAGAGAAGGGACAAAAGAACAGGATATATATATAAACACTTTCTCTGTTTTAGTTAGAATTTGGTGAACATTCTCTCTAAAATTAATCCTCATATATTTTACCAGGGTCAGTTTATTTCCCAAGTTTGCCAATCCAAGTTTCAGCAGGATGCTGAACTGTTTATATTGTTTAGCAATTTGGTATTCACAACAATAACATAAACTGACTAAATAACGACAGCTTTCCCTCAAATTTTTTTTTAAAACCCTACATAGCAAGCCATTTTGAACTAAAACAACTGCTATTGCTATCAATTTAAGTAATCACTTCCCCAGCTGACAGATGCAAAGCTCTCTGCTCAGATAATGACTTTTCCAGCTGACAAGAGTCAGGGAACAGGAAGTGTTTGTGGGGATAAGTGTTTGGGAATTAGAGGACAGCCAAAGTTTGTGGCTACCTGTATTATCTGAATGAGGTTAGTTTACTTCTACTGTCAGATTTTACCTAAAATCAGCATAAACAAACACTTAAAAATATGTTTAGTACAGCAGTATACTTTCTTACAGTACTAGGCAATTTTTTAAGGTTTTGTTTTTTTTTTTTTTCTGTTTGAGAGCAAAATCATTGCATCAGCCAGTAGCTGCAGTTTTCCACAGTGCTTTTACAGGGCAAGGAGAAATGGTACATGCTGTATTGTTTCTGTCTATGCTTAAGCCAAACCTGTTCCCTGACATTCAGCAGTGTTGGAAATGCACTACAAAAAAAAAGAACACATCTTTTTTAGTAACATGGCCCTTGTAGAGAACTGGCAAACTATGTGCTATATTCATATGATTTACTGTTCTACAAAATATTAAGGAGGTTACCACCACTTTGCAAAAGTTGACTCTCAAGACCTATCCAATACTTCGGGTATTTTTGCTTACTGTAGTTCCTCTAATTCCTCAGTACCTTTGGATGTGGTTCAAAAGATGCAAATAATCCAGCTGTTCCTAAACTGTAACTTTGCCCAGCTCTTCAACAGCATGTAGTTATGGATGTAACATCATCCATTCATCCATTTTGAATGGATGATGTTAGTCAACTGGACATGTCAAAGAGAACATGCCATGCTTCCTTGTCCATATTAGAAAGCTTTATACTTAATCCTGTTCAGAGTAGAGAAGTCGAAGTCGTATGTTTGCTCTCCCTGGAACTGTCAGGAGGGCAAAGCTGCAAATCTGATGTCAGTTTCATGACCCAGCTTTTTCCTGGAGACCAACATGTCAGCTGGCAGCTGCTAAGTTGCCCTAAAATAACAGAATCTCCATTATACATTAAAATAACTCTGCTGGGCTGACGATTATAAAAAGTTATAACCCAACATCATGCTTTAGCATTTACCAGAGAAGGGAAGGCTGGGGAACTTTGGCTACAAGACTGTAAAAGTATCAACATATGCCAACACATATGACTGTCAAGCTGATATGAAATTGAGTATTTCTACTCATAATGTCAGACTGAAATTTTTATGAAGTTTAACCAAACCAGAAACGAAATAATGTGGGGGGTTTGTATCTTGTGTTCCCTATCCAGCAGTATTAATGTTTTCAAACAAAAAAAAAAAAATCAATTATCAATTTTACAAAAAAAAAATAAAGCCTTATGTTGTCTGTTTATATTTCTTATCTACCTATAAATTTGCTTTTTCAAGTTAAACTACCCACAGTCATAACACTCAATGTCTCTGTTTTTTCCTTTTCTGCTTAGAAAACAGTGGAGGTAAAGAACAGCAGTGAGAAAAGTAATACCAGATATGGAAGAAAGTGAGCTAAGTGAAATCATTGTAAGAACTAGAGAGAAAAACTGTGAAATCTGATCTTTTAGAGAAGAAAGAATATATATGAAGAAAATAAATAGCATACAAAAGCATAGGCATGCATGTGTTCCTACTGCACTCTCCTTTTCAGTGCAACTGGCACATCTGCATAGACAAAATTTACAGAACATTTTCTTACATTCGTTTTCACCCTTTGTATTTGTATAGCTTTAGCATAAGTTCAATATAACAATATGATTTTTTTATTAATCTAACTGCAAGAAGAAAGAAGAAGTGAATGTGGCAAGACATGGAGTTTCACAAATGAAATAAAGGAATGTAAAAAAGCGTATCAAACTTCCACAGAATCTCTCAAACACTGAAGGCCCATTCTCTCATCAAACATTTCTTATTAAGGCATAGGGGAGGTCTCACAGCATAAACTGATAGGAAATGCAATCCAAAGCTACACATATTGTTTTATTTACTTAAAAAAAAATTAAATTTAATTGAAAACCTGCTTTGGCCTTACACCCATGGTATCACACGCCAGAAACTATTACTTTCCTTTGAAATGTGCCTAATAAACTTTAAAAGGCTATCCTTCCAAATGCAGAGTACATACAAATACTTAAGGGGTTAATAAACTCTTACAGTATACCAAAATCACAACTTTTATACCTCAACTCTGTACAGTTGGAGCTCCTAAGAGAGGAGTAATTGCATAGTAATGCTGAAGTTTGATTTAGGTTTGTCCATCGACAGAATGAAGTGTGTCTTACTTCTCAGGTGTGAGACTTGGCTGCTCTGTCTTTTGCAATATATTATCCCAATACCGTCAGAAAATGCTCAGCAATGCCAATTCTTACTAAACTGGGTGTGTTATAAATCCAGTGTAAGCAGGGGATTTCTTATGCCAACAATGCTTCTCAACCTTTACCTTATTACCACACTCCTTGGCTGCTATGAGATAAAAATCTTTTAAGCTCTTTCACTGCTTGTATGTGAAATCTCAGATAACACAGCCAAATGCAGGGAAAGTTCAGGGCTGGTTTATGACTCCTTTTTATCAAAAATTTTGATCTACAAAGCCTGAATGCACAGATTTATCCCTGTTGGATGAGGTCAGTGAAACCACACCCATTCCCTTGACAGACCTTCCTCTTCCTTTAGTAGACAACTTTACGTGGGCTACAGAAATATGCCCTGTCAGACGAGAAACACTTGCCCTTGGAGTGAACACAATGCCAAATCAGGATTTTTTTATTCAGCGGACTTCAACGGTGTGTCTACTTAAGACACATTATCTGTGAGGTTTGGAGGTGAAGTCCCTCCATAATGACATTCAGCTGAGCAGGAACTAGCCTAGGAGCACCAGCTGGAATGCCGAGGGCTAATGACAGGACAGGTTTGGCACAGGGGGATGTAAGAAACAAAAGATCCACAGCAAAGATTTCCAGAAAAAAATGTTAATCACTTTGTAACAGGGAAAGTGTGTGACATGGGGAACAGGGATGAATGGCAAACACATGTCAAGCTGCACACTTTATTTACCTTTCATTAGCACATCTTCCTAGGAGAAGCTTAAATACTACAGTAGAGGGATGGGATTTTTCTTAGGTTAACTAATACAGACAAAAGTGAACTGAGATTTGCTTTCTTCAGCATTCATTGATATTAATTGCTTTATTGAACTAGCTGTGGGAACATGGATTTCCCAATGCCAGCATAAAGGATCATTATTTATAAGCTAACTGATCCCACAAATTCTACACTTAGCTCAACATTTCCGTTGGAAATGCTGAAAGAACCTTTTTAAAAATCATTATATTTCATACTTTACACTAAGGCACACCAGCTAAATGATACAGGTTTTCCAGGAAAAGAAGCACAAGTTTTTAAGTCTCACATAGCAGATTCCAAATCAGTTCTGAAATGCTGCATATTATTACATTTTTCCTCCCTGTATTTTTCACTCTTTCCCTTCCCCTGGACTTACAGGTGTCCTTAGTTACAGTCATCAGTAAAAACAAAACACACATGAAGACTACAAATCTGTATTTGTGTACTAATTCATAAGAGTAAAATATCTTGGGTTGCTCCTTCCAATTTCCTTTCCCTACTCAATTCATAATTGCACTGTGGTATATTGGGCTTAAGCTTTCAGGAACTCAATTTTGTCCCAGAAGTTTGGTTAGCAGCAGAGACCTGCAAGTGTGGGTTCTGGCTTCAAGTAAATATATTTAGCAGGAGAGATTCCCAAGCACAATAAAAGTGACTAAATAAACACTACAACCTTTAATCAAAGCATTAAGTTGTCCCTGTAACCCTCTGGAGACAGATACGAATGACTCAGTCCATCAGAGTTCATGCAAAAATAGACCGCAACAGCCACTGACATCAGATTATATTTCTTAGTACCAGAAGTTAATAAATTTCAATGAGAGCCAGGAATTAATGTTAAGTTCTTTTGTTCTAATATACCCTAACTGCTTATAGCATTGCTGCAGTTAAGCTCAACTTTGCTGCTCAAAGATCAATTTAGGGGCTTTATGTGCTGCTTTAAATCACAGCTGAGCAAAACTTGGTACGTAAATTGCAAAATGAGAAATATTTATTTTTCTTATATTCCTTCCTCTTTATATCACAGCCAGAATCTTTCACCAGACCTCCAAAAAAGAATACTTTTTGGCATAATTTAGATGCCAAATATATCATCTACAAAGGAAGAACTAGAATTTACAGTTGCAATCATTCTGTTCTCACAGAGTAAAAGAAAAGCACTTTTAATTGCCCAAAAAGAAAGCACAGTGTCCTTGGAGAAGACATACATGATTGCATTACTGCACAGACTTAGTTTAAAGCAGGTGGGAAAACTTTCTGGCTGAGGCTAGCAAGGCTCCAGGATATTGAGCCTATGTTTGAGGATCTTTGGCCAGCTGAGACACTTCTAAGTTTACTTTATTAACACAGAAAGTATTATTAAAAGATAGATATTTGGTATAGATACTATTTATGATTTGTATAGCAGAAGTGCCTTCTGGCTATATTTATAATCAAAGCCTGGAGTTAAACAGATACCACTGACTGCTGCTCCAAACCACTTCAGAAAAACAAAGTGAATAGCATGTGAATGCAAACATGCCCACTCTTAACTAATATATCTGTTGAGTTTCCAGTTAAGTAACCAGCCGCAAGTATGGAATTTCCAAACTTTTCTGTGCTCAGAAGACCAAACACGCATCTCCAGAAGACAGGGCTTGTCTACGTACAACAACCTGGACTTGATATGCTCTAACACATGATGACCAGGACAAGAAAACAGCTTGCAGAGCTTTGACAGAGAAGAGCATCCCCTAACTACAAAGCAAAATGCAGAGAAACTTCCAGCAAGAACAAAACGGACACTAGGTAACTTGACAATAAACCCGAGTTCAGAAAGCCAGCTAATCATGTTTAATGATTTCAAAGGAGAGGAACTATAAAACCAAATGGAAATATTATATTAAAATATCATAGGTGCTAAATAAACATTTTAAAAAAATATACTAAAGGGCAAAAATTTGTTTACCCAGTATGCAAGAAGGCAAAATAAGGTATGGTTCTAAAATTTCACATAAAGTAGACCTCTCATTCCTCCCTTATTTTAATACAATACAACAATAGCTCTTTTTAGAAATCCAAAATATGAAACATAATTTCAAGTTTTATTACCTGGACATTAAACGGCAGACCATCACCATAAAGGAAAAGAAGCATTTAGGAGCCTCCTCTGTGTTACTTACAAGAAAGCATTTTTTAACTCTTTCCTGTGTTTCCATAGCTTTTCCATTTTGCAGAATATTTCAAGGTTTCAGAATCTGTTTAATTGAGGACTTAATGAGTATACACTGCCAATACATGGTTAAGCTTAGTATTAGTTTTGTATGTGCATGTGCATATGTGCACATACACACTGTAAACTTGGAGAACGACCCAAGGCTTACTTACATGGAACTGGTCTCACTTTGTGTTCAACTGAAATGTTCAAAGGAACCCAAAATAAATCTTTGCATCTCTTATTTGAATTGGGCTGGCATGGAAAATCATGCTCATATTGTACTAATTTGTGGTTTTCTTTTCAGGAATTTTAACAGATGACAATTCAAAGATAAATTTGCTTTAAAAAATAAACGAATAATAGCTGGCTTCTCAGCTCTTATTTCATAATCTTGAAAGTATCTTCAGATTTATATAATTAAAGTAGTTTTCTGTTTTAGAAGTCTAAAAATGAAATCTGTCTTTTTCATTAGAGCAGCCAGCATTAATAGGATTCTTCTTTCAATTCATTTGTTTTCTTCTGCAGCACCACGCTCCTTGCCCAGACAGGTCACCACCAGTGCGGAAAACACGGGGCTCTGACTTGCTCAGACTGCAGTCAGTGCCACAACATGGGAGCTCCAGGCTTCTTAGCTTCTCTGAATTGAGAAGATAGTGGGAAGCCCATTAAACACATACATCTTCACAACTGGACAGGTACTTTACTGAGCCAAAGTCTACCGTTGGGACGCTTTGGACAATTTTTTTCATCTGTTTGTGACCTCTAACCATGGCTTCCAGCACCCATTCCCTTCTTTAATTTAAATGAAAAAAGTAAGACTTGTTTTCTTTCCTTCCTTTTTTAAAGCTGAGGGTGTTGTACTGTAAGTCAAAAATAGTACAAACAGCCAAAATATCTCAAATATGACACTGCAATGTGAGATGTAGCGCCTAAGGTCTGTCTGCAACTCTGAAAATGAGCTGTATCTCTGAAAGACAGCAAATTGCCTTGCTGGACATGGAGGTCAACAGTAAATCTCACAAACTTTTGAAGTCTCCACTAATTCTCTCTAAACTAAGGGTGGCCAAACCTATTTCACAAGTGCCAGCATTCTTCCAAACCCAAATTCAAACTTGTTTTACAGTCTGCTTAATGCAGACCGTGCTTTAATTTCAAACACATGTTGTATCTCTCCTCCTAAAGAGCTTTAGCAAAACCTGAGAATATGGTAGGTGAGTTCCCTCTACCTTTTCCGTCCATCACCACCAACACCAGGCTTTGGGTATGTCCCAAGAAATTAAAAAGACACCAAATAAAGGAGAAAGTGGAACAGCACATACAACAAAAGAAGGGAACAAACCAGTCCTAGTTCAATTTGCAGAACAAAAGAAATCTGTGGCTACATAACACCACCTAGCTTGTTGCTCCTCTGACTAGTGTTAATACAACAAAGCTCACACCTGAAAGCAAAAGAAAGCATAGTTCACAGCATGCTCATAACAGTTTAGAGGCTCACCGAAAGAAGCAATGCAAAAAGAGTCAAGTTTCACCCCTTCATCTATGATATGCCTCAGCTCAACTCCAAAATTATTCATTTGGCCTCTACTCTTTTTACAGCTCTGATGTGTTTGGGCGAAATGTAAATTTGATATGAATCTGGAAAACTAAAAGCTTGTGGTAGAGACATGGAAGCAAGAACAACAATTTCATAAACACCCCCACTCAAAACATAACCTAATAGAAATGAGAGTGTTTATCTCTTCAAAATTAAATTTTTAGGCTTCCAAGTCAATTTAGTGAAAATTTCAGTGAAATTATCATCCCTGGGACTGCCTCTTTCTCCTTTTCCATAGTACCAGCATAAGTCCTGTGTGTTGGCCACCACCTTCAATTTGTCCTTACACCCTTTTTTCAGCTTTACCTGCACAGCATTGCACCTCTCCTGTATTGTCCATCTCTTCTTCAATGATGCCACCCCACAGATAATATCCAACCTCTTCCTGCCACTCCTACACTAATCTGTATTCATTTATCTTGTCCAGTACAAGAGGCTCTGTTCACTTGTTTTTCAGTATCTGTGACTTCCATAGTGGCAGTAACAAATCGGCTTTCTGATGAATGGCTTCAGAGGTGAGCACTTATTCATTTATTGACACATAATTTTAAATTATTGAAACCTACTAAACTGCATATACAGATAATATAATTGAATGGGTGATCTATGAATGTAAGTCACCACTTGTTCCTTGTCATGTTCAATAGTTGTGTCTAGTTTTTCACCAGATTATTGAAATGTTATTTTAAGCCCCTGTCTCCAAGTGTGGGATTTTCCCCAATAGGATTCTGATATAAATTAAGTCTTGGAATCATCAGGATTTTTTGCTACTAATAACAAAGCAAAACAACTGCTTGCATTGGGCTAATCTCTGAAATCTCTAAAAGCCTGGACTGACTACTGAGTACTAGCTCATCTCTTGTTTATGAGGAGGGAACAGTTTTCTGGACACCAAAAGTAAAAGCTGAAACTGAAAATTCATTATCATGTGCATCTATCACCAAGTAGAGATGGATTCCCAGTACATTAAGGAATGGGATTAGCATTTAAAATACCTTCTCAAATTGGAAAAATTAGCTAAAAAAATAATGTTTAATTTAAGAAGGAAAAATGTAAATTTTATACTTACTTAGAAATAACCAGGATGTTAAATACAGAATGGGGGACATTCTGTTAAGACAGTAGTTCTGCACAACAGCTATGCAGATAAGAAACCTAAATGTTACAATGTTATGGAAAAAAGACAATGCAACACCTTAGAGTACATGCAAATATATACAACTGTAAGAAGTGTGAAATAACCTGATGCACTTGTCCTTGATATTACTTGGCCCAGCTGTAGTAATATACACAGTCATGAAATACCCAGTTAAGAAAAGATTTGGACAAAATGGAAAGAGTCTAGAAGAGAAGAATGAGAATTATAAGTCAAGAAAAACAGAATTTCTAGGGAGAAAAAATGATAAGGAATTAGCATTGCTTGTTCTACAGTAGAAGAGCCTGAGAAAAAAAAAGAATGTAAAAAAAGAAAGAAAAAAAGATAAATTAAAGCTTACATAGACATTAATAAAATAGCGTATTACTCTATGTTAGTGCAGAAGTCTGAACTGGATCTTCAAATGAGGCTTATTTAATAAACTACACGGGCTGTTCAGTGACAGTAGGAAAGAAAATTGCAAATCAACAACAAAAACCCTACATCCAGTTTTTCATAGAATCATGGAATGGTTTGATCTGGGAGGGATCTTAAAGACCAACCAGTTCCAACCCTCTGCCACAAGCAGGGACACCTTCCACCAGGTGGAAGACCAAGTTGCTCAAAGCCTCATCCAACTTGGCCTTGAACACTGCCAGGGATGGGGCAGCCACAGCTCCTCTGGGCAACCTGTGCCAATGCCTCACCACCCTCACAGTGAAGAATTTCTTCCCAATATCTATCTAATCTAAATCCACCCTCTTTCAGTTTAAAGCTGTTATCCCTTGTCCTATATCCCTACATGCTCTTGTAAAAAGTGCCTCTCCTTTCTTTAGTAAAACCTCAGAAAAAAAATATTAGGTCATATGAGGGGGGGGAAAAAAAACCATCCGAACAAAAAAAAAAAAAAAACCTTGAAAATGAGAAACATTTTGTGCAATTTCATTAGGATTTACATTCTTTAATGTAAGATAGACTTAGAATCTATTTTTAACCCAAGAATCTTATTAAAGTAAGAAGACTGCCTGGTTTACTACTTGTAGTTGTTTCAAGCAGTGGTGGCTGATGATGCTCTTTATAAATAATAGGGAATAAATTTAAACAAGCTAAAAGATGTTTAATGTAGAAAACATAGCCTGAGAAAAAATATGTTGTTGTGGATTGCATATTTTACATGCAATTTATGCTGCAGTTTCTCTTCATTAACCACATCTTGCAGATTTTTCAAAGCAACAGCATGAATATTATTAACATGTGTTAAAAATATGGTTAAAATAATGTATAAAGCTTTGTGTTTAAAGCAAAAGTTTAGGTATAATGAACAACGGTGTCTGCATTTTATGTATTGGTTTGTACGCATGTTGATATATAAACCAGGCTATGCGTGCACACATGCACATATGTATTGCTTTACAGTTCGTGTTTTAATTAAACTGAACTAGACCTTAACAGGAACATCCAATTCATAATTCTCTCACTTCATTCTATAGATTCTTATTAGTTAAAGCAGATATAATCCATTCTGAATGTGACATGTAGAAATTGCTAGCATCTCCTTTTGTTGTGTTTTTTTCCTTACCATCAGTTTCCTTTTACTACAGGAATCTCAGGAAAAGTCTTGCGGCCTTCAGTTGTTTTCTGCAGTACTTCCGCTTTGCATTCCTCTTCCAAAACTGGTTTTGACATCATGGTATTTATAGAAATTGTCGATAATGGCAGACACAGGACTTGAAAATTACAAAAACCAAAAACTTCTAGTCTGAGCAATTGACAATACTCAGTTTCACTGCATAATTCTGGTCTCAGTAACAGCTCCAATTCAGTGTATCTTTTCAGTTATAATGCTTACATACAACACCTTCACTGACAAAAAAAAATGCAAACAAAATACCAAGCAAAAATAACTGCATAATCAGACTCAAATATAGCATTATGAAGTAGCATCTTTTGGAAATTTTTAGCATAAGACTTTGAAAAAACTCAGCATTGATTAAGTTTATGCCCACTGATGTAGATGGGATTATTATTAGGTCAACAGAGCTCTTTCACAAATCCTATCTTACTGTCTAATGTCAAGGACTAGCCTGAGCTCTTCATCACTCGCATGCCAGGATTTGGTTTATACTAAATTTGTCAGAGAGAGTAAAAAGTGTCTGTGGACATTTTCTACCTTTCGATGAAGAAAAAACTCTGGGGTTTGGCTTTTTTTTTTTTTTTTTCCTAACTTTGTTTCTCATCTCAATGAAAACAAAAACAAGATGCATTACCCTGAAAGGCTTTCAGAGTGCCTAGATTAATTCTCATACACTTTAGATACTGGTATCAAGCTACATGAAAAATTCTAATGCTTGTTTTGAAGATACCTGTGCGGCATATTGTCTAGTTAGGATAACATTAGCCAAATGGAAGTTTTATAGTGATAAGTTCCCGTTGATGACAACTTTCATTTTGTGATAGACATACAGTGATATATTACTTTACTTAAAAAAATACAAAGTACAGCAACTATAACTCAGTACCAGCAAAGAACAGAAATAATTTTATAAATGTATCACAAACAAACCATATTTTCCCTTGAAGAAGAAGGCTGAATATAATAAAAGGCACTTAAAGGACATGAAACTCTCATTTCAAATACGAATAAAATCCTTCTTCTCTTCCTTTATGTTTCCACTGAACTGACACTGCACTGTATCTTTCTTTTTTTTCCTGTGTATCATTTCTTGGAACAGGCTTCCAGCTAACACATCTCTGCTTTGACATTTGTTACTCATGTCTACCTGTTCACTGATTTGGCAGAATAACAGCGGCATTTCATCAGCTTTCACTGCTGCTTATTTCATCTGCTGAATGTTCGTATTTCCCTTCTCCTAAGTCATCCAACCATATTTTTTGGACTTGGCAAAATAAGCTTATCTTCAGGAGACCATCTTCACATTACCGCTTGATAGTTTGCATGCAATGTATGTGAAAATAGATTAACTAGCTGGAATAGATTTTACCCATTTTGGCACAGACAGGATGAGAATAACATTTGCTGATAGTAAATGCTTCACTTTTTGGACATATAGTATGAGTTGCAGTAACTCCTTGAAGATGTGTGGTGAATGCCTGATACATCTGCAAGCATGAGCAAGGGTCTGTTAGTAAAATAAAATTCCATACCTAATTTTTAGGCCTCCCAGTTTTCTCCTTCCTACTAAACCATTTTAGCTCCTGCACCACAGAAAGGTACAGGCCAACACACCAATCCATATTGCAAGTCTTATCTTGGTCCCTGTCCTAACTCACTGATAATCTGACAAAGCATTTGAAGACCCAAAGAAGAGCACAAGGAGGGCTCTGTTTTTGGCAAGGGTTGTGACCAATTTGTAGTAAGTGTGTGGCACCAAGCACCCACAAAAATTACATGCAGTGCGTGTTTTGTGTCACCTCTGCCCAAGATGATTTGTGAAGCTCGGTTATACCATGATGTACCCTGAACAGCTTAAACAGGAAGATACAAGAGTCACAGTGCAGTGCGAGGGCACGACCCAAAGAGCACAATAGGAGTAGTACTGAAGCATCCATTAGGAAAACCAACATTTTATTATCAAATATTTATGTTCTGAGGCAAAATGGTTTTGGTTTCAGGTTTTGCCTTAAAACTTCACATTTCACACAGCAGGAAAAAAATTTACAATAAGCTGAAATTTTGGCCTAAATATTGAAAATCAACTCCAGTTATTTAGGTTTTAATAATGTTCTGTTCATTGTCCCAAGAAAGGAAAAAAGATTTCCCGCACTTCAAAACTAATGGCTATGTATCTCTGTTAACCAGGCAAGCAGGGGTCAGGGGTTGGGATTAACATAATACCTTCTGTCCAGTCTTCCCCTTGCTCTTTATTTAATAGATAGATTCTTTTTTTCTAACGTGCCATTTAAGTGCAGTCCAAAAATATTGCTCCGTACATAAATAACTATTAGAAAAGTGCAGCAAAACAAACTCAAGGAGGGTTCTTACAAAATGAGGAGTGCACTGTCCTAAATGTCTTTTTCTCCATAAGCAAGGGGAAGAAGGATTGCTTGTTTTGTAATCTTCTACTTATTTTATGATCTTGATCTTAATTGTATCTATTTTAGAAGTTGTTTCCAAAATTTTCAGCTGGCTGGATTTCCTCTTGCAATGGGAAGGTCGGCAAGCTCAGAAATGCTACATCTTGGCAAGTGAAGACCCCAAAGCTGATGTCAACTACCAGAAAGGGATGGTCTGCTTTGAAACCAGGGCTTTCAGAGGCAAGACCCCAGAGGCTCAGTATGTAAAAGTTTCTCTTCTTAAAAATATTTGTAATCCCATGTGCACAGAAACTCATTCAATAAATAACTGAAGCAGTGCTGAATGCGTTTTGAAGCAGTGCTGGCATTAGACCTATGCATAACTGGAAGCACCAGTCTAAAACAGCCAGAGCTCTTTAAAATTAGCAGGGTAGCGCTGGAAGTGCTCCTAGCAAACCAGGGCGAGGACACTAAATTAGGGTATCACAAGGCTTCATGGGATTTACACCTGGATTCAATTCTGAATCCAGAATTCAAATGCATCTGCTGTGCAGTTATAATACATCCATAACTGCTTACTGGTAGCTGTAAATGAGTTTCAAAGCAGCCTACCACAGCCAGGCTGTAAAACATCCTGCACTTCTTCTCACTTCGTGAACCCTTCTTCATTCCAAGTAAATCACAGCACAGAATGAAAGTCCAGTCCAAATTAAAACACCACAGATGAATGATAGCCCCCAGGCTTGTGCAGTTAGCTGATTTTCCTTAGGAACTGAAGCTCAGTCTCATCCCATCCTACTTCAGACATTTAACAGTGTCACCTACATTAGAGGCCTACAAAGTTTGGCCTCCCCTGCTATGGGCTGGAAAAGGGAAACACTGCTCATGGGTGACTGGCCATGGGTGGAACCCAGGGGTTGTATTTCAATCAGCTTATAATTAAGCAAGGCAGGGTCTGTGGCTGGGCTGTGAGGGCAAGAGACATGGCAGCAGATCGCACCCCTATGACTGCCTGGCCTCCCTAAGAGCAATGTGGTGTCTGTGTTGTGGAAGAAACCTTGTTCCTATACAAAGCTGGGCCAGGGATGGTGCTAAAAGTGGAGGGTAACTGTGTCCCAAACACACACCTGGGGAACTGGGATAAGTAGCTTAAGCATTGGCTGAGGTTTCTCTTTGCAGAAGGGTGACAGACAGAAACCAGGGAAACCATAATCTTAATTTGGGTGACTTGCACAATTATGTTGATGCATGATTCAAAAGCCTGCTGAATTAAGCAAGACTCTAAATAATGATAATATTATAGAGCATATTATTACTTTATTATTTCCTCAAACGTGTATTAACTCCAGTAACCCTTGCATACTATAAATCAATTAGCAATGCTGTCTTTTGTTCTGCATTACCCAGGCAGCATGACTAACTCTGGGCTTGAACAACCAGTCTGGGTTGCTTAAACCAGGATCATTCTGAGGCTTCACCCGTGACCCTAGCTTCAGCATTAAGTATGAACTGAATAGTAGAAATGAAAGGATATTTATTATAAAACAAGAGCGTTTGTTAGTACCAGCTTGGACATGTGACATTATTTGGAGAAGTGACAAGTCTTTTTATATGAAGGTTTCAGTGCTACGCATTGGAGTTGCCTACTGAACTGCACTTCTGCTCACTCCCTTATCATTTAGAAAACAGACATGATCCAAGTCTCCCAAGATTTTTTTTTTAACATCCAAATGTATTATGCTGCCAAAACAGGCACGTAACCAAAGTTCACACCAAGTCATCAGCACAGATAATATTATTTTCTCTCCTCTTATTCAAACATCACAGGTATCTTTGTTTCTGGGCTGCAATGTTATTTACATAGTTGTACATTTCTGTCCTTTAGATCAGGGCATGTTAATCAACAAGATAACAGCTAAAATTACTTACTTTTCTCTCATCTACCAGTAAGCAATCAAGTCTATGAGGTCTACATGCAACCCCAAATTCTTAAACTGAAAGTTAAGGCAGTTTTTCCCCAGGGAAAAGCTAACTTCATTTATAAAACATATTTGATTTCCTTCTTCTAATCTCTCCATAGCCTTTTTACACTGCTGCGTGCTTTAATTTTGCTTTCAGTCAGAAGTTTAAAAACTTTAGCTTCTAATAACTGGAAAAAAATGGTTATTTAAAGATAACTGCAACTTGCTTAACATGCCAGACTATCATATGCTCACTGCTTTGAAGCTGCAAATTAATGACGAGCAGGAACAGTGACTATCTTTCAGAGGAAACTGACCTCTTTCTAATGGCTCATCGCTAATGTCATCTGTCTGCTGCATCTCATTATGTGAATTTCATGGAGTAAGAAAGTATCTTAAGGCTGTGCACAAATAAAAAGGACCTTCTAGTATTGAGCACTTTGAAAATTTTTGATCTCTCAAAATACCTTCCTTAGATACTGGTTTCCCCTTTTGTGCATGGCACGCTGCTTATGTCATCTATTCTCTGTGACTAATTATGTTAATTTTGTGCCATAAAAGTAACTGAAGGCTGTTAAGGAATAAAAGCTTTTGAGTGGCCTTATTTCATAAACACCCCTTTTGAACAAGGCACATTTAGTCATATTTGCAGTAACAGAAAGAGTCTTGTGCTAAAAATACAACAAAGGCTCTTGAATATGGCCATTTATTCCTACTTTATTAGGTAATTTATGAAAAGTATGAAGGGAAGCCTTTTTGTTACTATAATTTGCATAAAGCTGGTGCCCCATTAATGAGATAACTTCCTGCCTTTTGTGCACCACCAGCTGGAAATAGAAATATAGGAACTTTTCTGTCTCCCAATTACTTAACCTGCTGAGTTCAGAGTTGGAAGAGTAAACAGGATTCATATCAGCCAAAGAAGTTGATTTCTGCTGCCCTATCTGAAATATTCTTATTTAATTAAGGAGCCAGTGAAAGTGAAACATTAAAAACATACTAAATGTCTATCAGCTTCATGATATCAAGCCTTTAGACCTGTGCATCAATTTTGCACCTTTGTGCTGTCAGTCACAATTAGTTGTGCTGCAGACTATATACATCACAGAACAAGGCAGACATCTAAACCCGACATTTTGAAGGCATCTGGGTGCCAAAGGATGAAGATAGATTCTAGACATTACTTGAAAGATCACCTGGAAATTCGACTTGCATCCAGTGCCCAGACACTTTTGAAAATCCTATTAATTGCCTTTCTGGTGCCTAATACTTTAGGAATTCTGATCTGGATAGAACACCTCCAGCTCCAGAAGGAAAAACTGAGCATTTCTTAATGAGAATAAATTCCTTAACTGTAACACTGATATGTGTGCCGAAAGTTCAATCCACCTTTGGATTGGCTCACATGATGCAATGATACATGGTACTCCGCTTCAAAACAGAGGTATTCCATAAGCGAGGTTTTTTTTCTTTCAATCAGTTTTCCACTTTTAACAGCAGCATTTTGACTGCTGCATGAATTATACTGTTTATCAGTTTGGCATCTGAGAATCATTTATACATAAGGTGATGACTTAGCCATAAAATCAATGGACCAGCTCCCTATTTAGATATTTTCACAGTGTTTACAATCTCTGAATTTATTTCAAGTGACTTAATTATAATTAGGATAATGAAAATTCCTTTAACAGTGGGCTGAAGTATATTCAGGTTACAAAAAAGCTATGTATGTAATACAACTTTAAATTTCAGCTGCACAGTTTTTGTGTAGTTTGAGCTCAGATTGCTCTGTGGTCAAATTGCTGAATTAGCTATACCTGCCTAATCTGTTAATCTGAATAAAAGGCATCTGTTACTGTGGAATAGTGTGTGTGACAAATTTTTACTCACCATACCCTGCTGCCACTCTTTGGTTATACTTTGGGGGTTCCCTCTTTTCCATTCCAGAAAATCTGGTCTCATCACCATGCAGCTCTAAAGAAGAAAAAGGCAATCAACATCACCTTTCAGAAAATAAAATGGGATTCAATCCCATTTTAAAGAGTCCTTTCACACTACCCTGTACATCGAAACATATCACTGAAAATGCACATAGTAATCACCTCATCTAGTTAAAATATGGATATATATATATATAAAAATATAAAAATAGCTGAAATATAGTTGCCACCGGCATTTTAACTTTGAGCTAAACCAGGACTACTGACAGGCTAAAGGCTGTCACAGTCAAGGTCGTAATTACTCTACAAATTGCCACTAGATGATCTAGACTCATCCCCTCTTGCTTGAGGCACTGGGCTGGGAAGCAAAGTCTCCACTGGCTCCTTTCAGGGGCAGTAGAGACACAGGGACGCCTCTAGATTGGTATTCACAACTCATGGGCCAATTCATTCCCAGTTTAGGGAGTACACGCTTAGGAGGTACGAGCTGAGACTCGGTTTATTTTTAGATTATCTTGCACTTTAAGTAACACATTTCAAATTGCATCTGAAGGGCTATCTGAATCTTCCATTAGTACATAATCATTTAAACTGCTGCACACTGCACTACAATTGCGCTGTTTCCACCTGTGGCAATCAATGGAGACCACAATTTTTCCCAGTTTGTACACAGCTTTCAGCCAGATTTTTCCCTGACACATTAGTGACATCTAATATTTTCTGCATCATGATTTGTTACTAGAATAGGCTACTTTACTAAAAGACTGCATGAAAGAATTTTGTTTCAAGAACCCAATAAAGACTTGGGAAAAGAGGAAGAGAATTTATTTCCACTATATGGCTCTTGCTGGACCAGTATGTTTGTGGTGCAGCAGCTCAGGTAGGCTGGAAGCATTTAGAGAAGTCAGTAGTGTTTCTTCTCTCTCCTATATGTGAAGAATTCACAAGCAAAGAGCTCCTCCTCTGCTGCAGAGAAACCTATGACACCAAACTCAATTCTCAGGAGAAGTTTACTGCTGGCCAGAAGCAGGGTACAGCAGCTGTCTGAATAGCTGTACCACCTAGAAGTGACTATTTTCAAACAACCTGCACATTAATTTATATTGTAGTGTTACAGAGGCAAGTAGAAAACACTGCCCTTCTGATGATTCCTGCTTGAAAAGCAGAAATGGAGGTGGGAGCCTCTCACGGTAAAGTTGGAGCATAAAGTTATGTTCTAGACTGACCATCAGGCAAAGTCACATAAAAAAAATTTTCTCACTTCTGACATTGAATAAATAAATGTCATTAATTCAAAGCTTTTTTTTTTTTTCCCCCCAAGATTTTTTCTTATTGTTTTTCCTAGGAAGGATAAAGGCAATTTCCTTTTCATATTTTTTTTTCTATTGGTCTGAGTTATTGGGCTCAGAAAGGGCTGGTCTAGCTCCCCAGAATAGGAGGCTCTGTATTGTCCCTCCCACAGGAGCGGGGAGCACAGCAGATGCCCCTGAAGTCCCACTCCCCAGCTCACAGTCTGTGTGCACCATTTGTACTTAAGACAGATTCCTGCAGTCTCCGGGCTGGCTGCCCAAATAGCCAACTCTGTGGGTTGGACCCACATATCATTCCCCCAGTCCTGACAACAGTGTTACCCAGACAGAGAAGGAAACAGTAGGGAAGGTGGCGCAAGGGCATGCCTTCTATTCGCTGCTGCCCACAAGGTTGCAAACTTCAGTCACGCACATACCTGCGGAAGTATTTTTGCATGTAGCTGGCCCAGATTGGCACCAGAGCTTTCCCCAGGTACGCTGCAATGAAAGATCAGATGCTGTGGAGAGAAGGGAAAAGAAAAATAAACACATTGTTATCCGCAGGAATGAAGAAATAAGCCTAAAACCACTCTGGATAGCCCATATTTAAGATTCAGTGGAATATGAGTTTGTATAAAACTCTAAATAAAAGAAGCCCACTGACCTATTTAATGGGACTAGTCATTAAAGCCATGAGAGCTAAGGAAAAAGCAGTCTAATGAGGAATTAAAAAATAAAATAATAATTAAAAAAACCCACAACCCTCTCTATGCCCACTAGCCCAGGGCTAGTTTAATGTCAATGTAGAAATCTGCAAGAATAAAGAAATAAACAGTTAAATGTGCTATTTTTATCCCCATATTCCTGGCTTCTCATTCTCTGTGATTGGTTTAATTCTCAAATAAACCAACAGCCTCTTGTTTGCTTTCTGTTCTCTGCCTAATTTGGATAAATATAAACTTTGCTAGGCAAACACAGAAAATAAGTTGTTACCCTGAACATGAAGCTCTGATGAACATTGTTTTGTGATTCTGCTAATTACAAATATTTATAGAATGTGGTTTAAGAGGGCAGCACTAATTGGACAACAGTTTCTGGACTTTTTTCTCAAAGCACTTAAACTATAAATCATTCACTAAAGACGGATAATATAAATAAAGTGATAGATTAGCTTTCTCTCTCTCTTACTTTCTTTTGATTTACAAAACAGCTCCAACGAGCCGTCTGCGGCCAGAATGCCAGTATTACTATGGAGTTAGAACATTGTCATGTCTGTTTACAATGATTTGGGAGACTAGAGGGGAAAAGTTTGAATCAACAAATATTTTCTAGTCCGTTTTCAGGGTAGGCTTTTTTTCCCCCTCCTTGTCTGTTACAAGTTATGATGTGTGGATGAAGGCTTTTTCCCATGCAGTAATGACTGTACACTGAGATTTCAAGGGGCTGTTCATGACAATCCCATTTTCTGTGTAATTTCATGGTTGTCTTCTTGAATGAAGATATTGGCTGCTCTGAAGCAGGAGGTCAGATGCTCCTGCTCCCTTTCAGTATTGTTCCGGAGTATGTTTCCTTTCAGCTGATGAAAAGTAATTCATCATTTACACCCTTGAATTCTGCCAGTGTTTTTTTGAACAAGTTTTCTTTCCCCATGGTACCTTGGGCCCATGAAAGAGATAAATAGGTTCAATACAACACCAGGTCCCGGATCCTGGGAGCAGGTTCGGCCTTCAAGGCCCTAAGCTGCCCCTTTCTCATGATGGAGTTTGTCACCTTTCTACCTCTGGAAGTCAAATCCTGTCGACTCAGCCATCTCTCAGCTTCTCTGAAGTGGCTTTGGCACCCACTGGGGCATGTGAGCTTAAAATTGATTTTTTTATTTTTTTTTAAGATCTGTCAAGTTCCCTTAAGGGAGCGGGCAGACAGCCGGCCGGCCCCGCAGCCCCTCACAAAGCACTCAATGTGTAACAGGCACCCGAGCGGCTTCCTTCACCGGGGCAAGGGGCCCCTAACTCCCAAAGCCTCAGGAGGGCAGCGTTGCTGAGAAACTGACTCTCCATGAGAGAAACCTTCCTGACAGCCTGCCTTCTTTTGCAAGCCTTGTAGCCTCCTTTTTCCTCCAGTGATGCCTCCTGGCCTGCTGCATGGCACCCCATGGCAGCTGCTCACCTCCATCTGGGACAAGGGAACAGCATCTGCTGCATGCCCAAAAATGATTTGTTGCAATGCCCCGGAAACCCACAAAAATCAGTGGGCAGGTAGTCACAGCCAGGGAAAGTTTCTGTGCAAAGAGAATAAATGGAAGATTTTTCAGCTGTTGGTATTAAAAAAAAAAAAAAAAAAAAAGAGAGAGAGAGAGAGAGAGGAATATATTTAGACAGATATTCCCTTCTTTAAACAGCTGCTGACATGCACAGCTGCAGCAAAAGGCATCTTAAAGCAGGGCTGGTAACTGGAGTAAATGACACCCCCTTTGCAGAGTGAAGCTTCAACTCCTGAAAATCTAGTTCCCAGAGACTGCCTTGGCACTGCACAAAGGCCAGCAGAGACTGCAACCTCCTCACCCCGGTACTATCATGCAGCCTCGCAGGCATCTCTGTGAGCATTTCAGAACCCAACCAGGTAAATAAAATTAATTCTGAAGGAGAGGACTGTCAGCAGATTAGATCACTAGAAAGCGAAGAAAAGCTTGTTACAGAAACAACCCTGAAAGGGGCTCAGTCTAAAGCAGTAATTTCAGTGCAATAATTCTGAGGTATTCCAAGACATGCATTTAAGCTTTCTCAGACACAAAGAGGGTTAGTAATATAAGCCCTTGTTTATTTTTTTGGCAACTCTCTCTTGTTTGGAGCAATCTTTTAGAAAAGTAAATAATCATACCACTTGATAATTTTTGTGGAAGCTTTGCTCAGCAGATAATACCGTTGGTGTCTAAAATATGGAATATTCCCTGGGCTGACTTTTTTTTAAATACCGTAAGTCTCCCTCCTCTCTTTGCTGCAAGTGCTTGTTTGTAAAAAATATTTTGTACATCAACATTATCAATACGCATTCACAGTGAGCAAAAGGATTGGTTAATTTGCTACTGTAGTGACAGCAGGGGGAGCAAAAAATCACTGCATCATGGGGGAATCCACAATAATACTGGCTATTGAAAAAACACTTATTAAAAGAAATAGACATTCTGAAAAAAACAATTCTTGTATGTATTAATTATTGTCAACCAAACTAAAGCTGTAGGTTAGCCTAGACTTTGCTATGCAAACCATTAACAGAAGCAAACAGCAGCTAGGAGAAACTGCAGGTTTGAAAGAAAAGTAGTAAAAGAGCTGAGCTCTTTTTGACTCCTAAGGGGACAGCTGGAAGCCCCTCTGGAAGCAAAAAGTGACAATGAAGATTCATAGCTTGCCATAGGTAGTATCTTTATTTTATTTCAGCTCTATGTTGTGCTGCAGCCCACCCCAAGCCAGGAGACATGATTGGAGCCAGACCTCTTCGTGCCTCGCCTCTGACAACTTCAGCTAGAAAGGGGACTGGTGGTGGCACAGCCCTGGCCCAAATACAGACCCAGAAACAAATAATAAAAGACTAAACCAGCTAGGAGATTAACTAAATTACCCCAGATACTTGAGATGTAGCCACACCTGCTGCACACCCCCTTCTGCTCACACTTTCCCTTTGGAGTTATGGGGTACCATGTGGGTTTTGTGGGTCTTAGTCATAATGAATGCTATCAGTAGGCCTGGTTTTCTTTAAAATTTGACTGACTCTTTGAAATTGGACTGATTATTTACATCTCAAGAGTGTAATGAAATTAATACTGTGATATCTGTCATGCTTATCTGTTCCCCATGTGAGGATGCACATGTTGCGATATAAAGCAAAATACTCCCCCTATGTTCAACAGCTCTCCATCTGCCTGCACATCCATCCATCCGCCCACCTCTGTGTATTCACATGCAAAAATAAAACCTGCTAAAAAAAACCCGCTATGTCTTTGTTGACACTATAATGATTTGTGGATCTATTTTTTCCTTTCAATTTTCCATATCTTCACAGGATGTTACTATCATCTCAAATATTTTTTCTGCAGTTAGAGTTCAGTATTATCGTGGTTTAAGCCCAGCTGGTAACTCAGTATCACACAGCCGTTCGCTCACTCCTCCCCTCCTTCTCCCCCCCCCCCCCCCCCCCGGCTTCCAGAGGGATGGGGAAGAGAATCAAAAGAATGTAACTCCCACAGGTTGAGATAAGAACAGTCCAGTAACTAAGGTACAACACAAACCCCTGCTGCTACCACCAACAATAATAATGACAAGGAAAACGACAAGGGAAGAAAATACAACTGCTCACCACTGGCTGACCAATACCCAGCCTGACCCAGCAGTGATATTACCCTTCCGGGTAACTGGCCCCAGTTTATATATTGAGCATAATGTGCTGTGGTATGGAATATCTCTTTGGTCAGTTTGGTTCACGTGTCCTGTCTCTACTTCCTCCTGGTTTCCTGTCCTGCCTCGCAGAGCATGAGACTCAGAAATTCCTTGGTCAGAGTAAACATTACTGAGCAGCAACTAAAAATGTCGGTGTTATCAGTGCTATTCCCAGGCCGAAAGTCAAAAACACAGCACTGCATCAGCTACTAAGAAGGAGAAAAAAATTACTGCTACTGCTGAATCCAGGACAAGTATTTCCTTTTTGCTTTTCTAATTAGCCTCTAAGTTTGCTTCTGCTTATACCCTTTCAACTGCTCCACCTTAACAGGTTTTGTTGGGTTTTTTTTTAAACACCTTGTGCTTATTGCTTATCTTACTCTTTACTATATAACCCTACTTAGCCACATTGGGCATTGTTACTTTCATCCTTCTTTAGACTTAAACCAGGATGAATTTCAAATGTCCTCCAACTGTTTCCGAGATATATTCCAATTTTCTTCAGTAGATTTACCATACATTATAATAAAATCCTGATAAAAATTCTTTAGCACACTTTGCATTCCCTCAAAGTCAGCCTGCCGTAAGGCTTGCATTGCTTTTTACTCCTCAACAAATATTTTAAATCAAATGACGTTGAGATCACTGGATCTTTCATAACTCTTAAGTTCAACACCCTTTATTACCCTTGGCACAAATGCCTGAATTAATTCAAATAGTTTCTGAAAGACAATTCGATAAAATGCACAAGAAACTAGAGGCAATCCTACTTTAGCTTTAGAGACATGAGTATTCCCTCCCTAGTTTTACTTTATTGCAGTCAATAACAGAGTAATCAAAAGTCATCTTTATCAAAGTTCTGGCACTCTTGAAGGCCTATCTCGTCTGTATTCAAAGACCTAAGAGTTCAAAAAATCATTCAGAAAACCACCTACTACCTTTATTGTGCTTAACTTTCATCAGAATTGATGTTGCTATGTCAGCCAAAATACTTGGCAGCATTTCCCTCTGAAAACACTCATCTCCCAGGAATCGTGATAGGGCTCCTCCTCCATTTACCCTTTCTCTCCACAAACCCCAGACTAGTATCTCAAAACCTCAATTTCCTGCCTCAACCATATCTGTGTTATTCCAATAATATCATGCATATATCCTTGATACCCATAGTTATCAATGATAAGTCTTTGATGTAATAAATCCTTGATATAGTATCATACTTACCCTGCTATAAGATACAATCAAAAATGAAAGCAGAAACTTAAGATACAGAGCAAAATATATTACTTGCCAATTTTCCACAGTAACTTTTCATCATTACTCCAAAATTACTTTTTAATGCAAAGAGTAGTTCCAATCACATACAGGCCCACATGATTCAGATACTATCATAATCACAATTAGATTACATTACTGCAATCAGGAATGGAGATCATTAAGAGAAAGAATATAAATTGCTTTAGTTTTACAAGTACTGAGCTAGCAAAATTATAATTAATCTCCATTTATAATCTTTTCTTTCATAGAACTGCAAAGCTTGCTACTTTTTTTAGGCCATCAATACAAATTAGAACTAAGTAATAAAGCCCTAACTACTAGGACTGTGTGGTTCCCAGTCATAGAAACTTTCACATTACATACAGAAGGCTTTTCACACAAACAGTGCCCTCAGCATAGAGGGTTTTTTCAGTGCAATAAGTCCAGCCATTTTTATAGTGAGTTTGCTGTTTATAACACAAAATGCAATCAAGACCGTCTATCCTTCTTCTGAACAATGGATATGAAGTCTGCTTCTAAAATTGGATGATACACTCGCTGAGAGATGAGACAATAATGACTTAGCAGCAGAAGCAAAAGATGCACAAATACTAGATTTCACACATTTTCAGCGTTTCTACTAAAAACCAAGTATGCAGTGCTGTCAGGAGTTGTGAGATGACAGGCAAGGCCTCAGCTAACTCCAGTACGTACTGCCACATTGAATATACACAGCTCTGATAGACTTTTAAATGTTGTCATGTATGCTTTTTCTTCATTTTAGTTCTCCATTTTGCGAAACAAGAATAATAAGAACAGTGGCAGTCTTGCCCACATACAAAATATTTTTCTAAATCCAAACCACACCATCCCTAACCAATGAGAAAATATATATGTGTGTATATATGGCAGAAAAAAAGGAGAAATGGGGGGCAAATGTGGCTCCTTTTTAAATGCACAAGTAACTTCATCTCTTGGTTACACAGGGAAGAGGGAAAGAGCAATGCAATCACACAGAAAGTAATTGTTGAGATTTGCTGCCTCAAGAGAATAAATGACCACCCCTGCACAAAATCTGCCTAGTGGTGGCTATATGGCAAAGGAATAAGTTTTAAATCCAAGTGAAACAAATCTCAAAAACCCCTACTGAATTCCCTTAGTTAAGTTCTCCCTGTTCTCTGAAGTTAAGTTCTTGGGCAGTAACTGCAAGAGAAGTCCCAAAAAACTAAGAGGTTCAGAACAACTTCCTTGCAACAGGGACATTTCTACAATTGGAAATATGGGAACTACCCTGTAATCATGCTGACCTGTCAAAATACATCCTTCCTTCATCTACTTCAAATAAACACGTGTCCTGCCCCATCGCGACCGGAGGGAGATACCATTCTCTGCGCGGTTCGTGGGAAAAACCGTAGGCCCTCAAGAGGTTGAAAAACGAAGCAACAATTAATTTTACTGTAAACTTCCCTAAAACTATAGCAGGAGATGGCAGGTTCTTATTCTTATAAAATAAACGAGGTAAAAGGAAAGAAAACAGAAACAGGCTCACCGCTCCGTAGATCCAGCAACATCTTCTCAGCGAGTGGAATACTTTCAGGTTTAGACCTTGTGGCCCTTGGAGTCAGTGAGTCTGCGGGGATGCAGGGTAGCAGGGTGCGCCCCCATGGCTGCAGAACTGATGCCTTTCTATAGGCCAGGCTCTCTTGGAACCCCCTCACAGGTCAGACTCACTCGCAGGGGATCTGGTGAGGCCTAGACGTTTTTCATGTTGTGCTCCGGTGGGCACAGGAGCATCTGTCACTCTGTCTCAGGGCAGTTTGTTGCCAGGGTAGTTGATCTTCATGGCCAGAGGGCAGACGACACAAGGAAGCATCCCCCATCTTGAGGAAGCAGGATCCCTGCTCTGCCTCCTGGCCATTTGCCCAATCGAAAACGACCTGTCAGTTCTTCCTTTTGGATTGTTTTGAGGCAAACAGGAAAAGGGCTTCTTAACCATTACTAGATAGCATCTAGGAAGACTTGAGAAGCCATGCAGAAAACCAGCAATTGAAGTCCACTTTCGCAGGGAATGGGACCAATGGAGGGTTGCATGCCTCCATGGAATGGCTGGCATTGGATAAAGCCAAATGAATTATGGCTTTGGATCTGCATGTTTTGTAGACTTCACTAAGATAAGAAATCTAGAAATAGCTAGAAAATTTCCAGGGGTGGGGGGGGGGGGAGTTACACGGGGGAGAGAAAAGCACCTCCGTGTTCTGTTGTTTACATTAAACCACGACCACATATAACTCTCAACTCTATCTCACCCAGTCCTTATCCAAACCACCAGTGAAACAATTAAATACTGTCAGCCTGAAAACTAAGACTACATAAACTGACACTGGATAATTTTTGTATTACTTTAAACACTTGTCCTCCTAACAGCAGCTTATTCAAATCTAATCTGAATACACTAGCACTTTTACTCTGTACATCCTACACTCAGAACCAAATGTTTTATTGCATATAATGTATCCGCTCCACTGCTTCCTTAGACAACAGAGCACTTACTTTGTTTGAAGTGGTTTTACTGTAAACCCTTCAGCTTCGGGAGTCTGCTCTACTTACTCAGCATCACCAACAATTGCTGAATGTGGCCTCTCAACATGCATCAACTATAATATAAAAATACAGTCAATTTTCTGCCTTCCCTGCCATTTTTTTTTTTTTGCAACTCTTTGTGACCATAAGCAATATGCATACTGTCTCATTTATGTAATGATTTTCTACAACGCAGGTAGGTATGAGCCATTCTGTGTGACAAGTGGCTGGCACAGATATACTCCTGGGAGTGGTATGACTTTAACCCCCTGGCAGCAGAAGGAGGTGCATGGTACCCATGGCTACAGCTGACTGTGATTAGATCATCAGCTTCTCACAGCTAACTTGTTTTCTCCCCACAAAGGAGCTCTAAAGCGTAAGGGTGCTATCAGGCTTAAGTATGTGTGAACAAAGGAAGTTTTGGTTGACAATCTTGGTGTAAGGCCTTTAAAATCTTTGTACACTCTATTTCAGATATGCAAATGCACGTTTGGATATGGCCCTTGATCAAGTTTTCATAAACATCCACATTCCTATGCTGAAAAACTTGAGAAATCAGTCACCTACCAGACCCAAATGGAAATTTCTTGAATTCAGTTTCCTTGTCTGCCTTTCCTAAATGTCTGAAATTGTCTTTATCATCTCTGTCTATGCACTACTTATACTAAAACATTTTTCTTAGGTCCTGTGACCAATTCAGTTTGGATCAACATTAAAACCATTCCACTCACTTTGAAGAGATCCAAAAGAATACAAGAGAAATCTAAGGAGAAAACTATCAGCATTAGGTAGCATCCAGGAACCAGTGTAAATCCAACTTTTTTCTTTTTTAGTTAAACAGTTAAAAGTATGCAGTAGTGTACAAGCAAAACTGAGCAAACAATATTTAACCTACTAAAATGCTAAAATCTGGAACTGGCAAAACTTTTGATAAACATTAAAAATGCAATTCACATGCTTATGTTAAAAGGGATGGAGGGGTTACACATGTTAGGGGTTATTCTGCCTTTGGTTTGTGGGTGTTGTTTTTTTTTAAACCTGCCAGCAACAGAACATGATCTTAGTGATATGTCAGAGATGAAGTTGAAACACCAGAATGCCCCTGGCAAATTCAGGGAACAAAGACTCACTCATACAGAATAAGAACGAGCAGTTATTTATAGCATAGTATTAACTCAAGGTGTCTTTAAAAAGCAAAAGTGCTGAACAGCAGCATACATACAGACATATATACATGTATTTTCTTACATGTACAAGTTTTCTTCCTGATGAGGTGGAAAAGGAGCTTTTGAGCTACTACAGTGATGGACATATAGCTGGAAACCAGAAAGAAAATACAGTGCCAGAGTGATCCTGTGTACAACAAGGCAAAAGCCACTAAAGTGAAGAGTAGCACTCTTAGCTAAATACTGAGGAGGAAGGAGAGTTTTCCAATTGGGGCAGTGACCCATGTGTAGGCTACACTTGCGAATCAAGTAGGCACATATCTTTCATGTATGATGCTACAAGTGAAGTAAATCTCCTTTCCGAAGGAAATCATTAATGAAACTGGTATTAAAGCAGTGTGGTACTTACTATTATTCACCCTGAAAAGTGAAAACAGTGTGGGGGGGGGGGGGGGGCCGGGGGCGGTGCTTGCATTTGCATGTCTTTTTTTAAGTACGTCCAGTTTCTGTACGATCTGGTGCAACACCACAGGGAAGCTCTGTGAGAACAGCACAGAGAAGATGAACCTCTCTGGCACGTTGCTGCAGAGAGGGGAAAAAACAATACAGTGATTACACAGAAGATGTTTCTATAGCATTAGCTACACTAATCCTCTCCCTAAATCGGACTTGTCTTGTGATGGACAAATTATCCAGCTTAGTGAGGATATCTGGGATGGTGATAGTGTCTCAGCTGTTCTGATGCACTCAGTTTTCAGAGACTTTTAGCTCATGAAAACACTCTATGCCCCCTCTGTTTTGCAGAGCAGTATGCACAGGGTGGAGGTCTCACTGGTCCTCATTCTTTGCCCTTGGGGGAAAAACAGGATGTCCTTTCCCAGTGCCGATAAGGAAAAAATGAACTATTTCCTAAAAAATTAGCCATCTGTCCAAGAAGCAAGGGAGGTTTGAATGGGCATGATCTACAAATATATATATTTCAGGCGCATAAATAAATGTATCTATATATTCTCATTCTCACCACACGGAGAAAAAACCACACACCTCTATCCCTCCTAAGAAAGCAATAAGAGAAGCCAATGTAAGACTGAATGACCGAGTAGCATAACTTGATTTCACAGTTTCTGAAGAGTATACTATAAAGGTTATCACACTACGCTTCTCAAGTTTTTCATAAACATTAAGGTGTAAACCACTAGGAAACTACTATGGCAAACGCGACTCCTGAGGTACAGTGGATTCCATGCTCATAAAGTGCTAGCATCCCGAATAATCTCTGCACAGTTATTTGTTGTCTTATTTGTAATTAATAGAAGTCACAAAGGATTGAATGTATTTTGGTAATGTAGATATAAACGATAAAGTAAAAATAATAACCTTGCTAGGAAAATATGGGAAGAGTCATGAGAAATTCCCCGTCCCTGGAAGTATTTAAGGCAGTGCTGAATAGGGCTTTGAGCAAGGTCCAGTGGAAGATGTCCCTGCCCATGGCAAGGGGGTTGGAACTAGATGGTCTTTAAGGTACCTTTCAACCCAGACCATTCTATGGTTCTATGAAATGAAGAAGTGGGAAATGTCATCTGCATAGAATCTGAGAGTTTATCAGAGAAATTTTAGTGTAACTCAACCAGTCCACAGGTATTTACAAGAGTAATAGGATATTCATAATTGATGCTTCAGTAGCAAATAAAGGTATGACAAAACCCACCAGTTGTGTCTTGTAGAAGACAGCCTTATGTGAATAAAATAAAAATGTATGATTTTTAAGAGTCAGCGTAACAAAATCTTGTAACAGCTTACCAGAGCTGTGGGTTCTTCGTCAACATGTTTTCAAATTAAAGTTATGTTTCTGCAAGACACACTTTTTTTCTTTTGAGTGGTAATTAATTTAGGGAGCCCTATAGTGTGTACTGTATAGGTCGGACTATATCTCTGCAACGGTTCCTTCTGACCTTATGAATTATAAATGGGTTAGTGACCAAAATACTAACTTAAAAATACTCTCTCTGAATGCATAGATTTCAATACCAGAAGGGTTCAGTCAGTTCTTTATCATTTGGATGTAGATAAATTGAGTGGTTGCACTTTTCTCTCTATCTCTTTCTCATAAAATCTAAGTCCTGTCTGTTCAGCATAGATATTAATGACATTTTCTCACAAGAGCTGTGATTTACTCTAATGTCTTCAGCCAAAAATATTTCTTCTCTCCTCTGTTTTGTGTTACGTGCTTTGCTAAAATTAAGTAGAAATAAGTAGGGTAATAGTGGGAAAATAAACACAGCAACAGAAAGACCAGTATCACCAAATAAATACAATTTTTCGTGTATATTTTAAAAATTTATATTGTTTTGTTAAAAACCTTGAAAATATAAAAATTATAAATGTGTGCTATACTAACAAGAGAATATTTTGCATGAGGAAGGAAATAATAAAGATGTATCTAAACTGTTTATTTCGGGAAAACCAGGTGAAAGTCCAAAATAAATGAAGGAATGAGAATCATACCATGAAATTAAAACTTTCTGAATTCAAAATTCATTAAATCCATGGTATGAGAATTCACCAAGGATATTATATCACCTATAATAATAGAATAATGATATATAGAACCTGATGCATACACAGTATATATAACTGACTATTTTGGATACTTAATTTATTTTTTTTGTTGTAGTTAAAAATAAAATATATTATCATTCTTCTAAGAAAATTATTTGGATTCATCTGCTTTTCTTCATATGATTCAAGAGAAGCTATGTCCCAAAATAACATGACATTTGAAAAAGAAAGTGTAGGTGCATGTTTTTCAAGGGGAAAACTTATTAAAGCATCAAGGTTTCTGTCAGAGGTAGGAAGAATCTAATTCCAAAGAAATTGAAAATAGTTTTATGGTTTATTGCTCCTGATGGTAAAATGTAGTATTTTTTAAGAATGAAGAGATGGTTAGTTTTTGTATAAATTCACTGCAAAAAAGTAAATAAGAGAACAGGAGAATGACAAAACATTTTGACATTTTAGAAATTAAATACTATAAATTAGATAAAAGCAATTAGCTGAAAATCAATTTAGTTGTCCTCCAGGTCTAGAGCTAAGTTAGAGGTCAGCAATGTAGTTGTGTAAATAAAATTTTAAATACTCAATAAAAACTGTTATTCTGGAAAACAGGGTAGAAAATCCTTATTTATGCCTTAATTAAAATCCAGTAATGCAGGGGGAAAAAAATTGGATTCAGCGCAATGACCTGAAAATTGCTCCTGTGTCCGTGAAAAGGATCTATTGCATCCCATGAGAACATCTGAGGATGAGTTAGCTGAGATTTCTTCTTCCTGCTCTCATGTATCCCAGTGAATGCAGGGGTCATCTAGCGGTTAGTGAATTCCTCAGGAGTTGAAATGGTGAGAATCAATGTTAGTTGCACTCTTCCTGGTTGTCCTACACAGTCCTCACCCTGATCACAGCCTTCACTACCTCTCATGCTAAGTGAGCCTTATATTCTCATTCGAAAGCCACCAAACTTTTCTTGCAGCAGACTTTCTGCAGACAAAACTTTCATCAACCTTTCACGTGAGAATTATTTATGGATTGCTTAGGAAGTATTATGGGGGCTGGCATCCTGTAAGTAAGATTTGTATTCTGGAAATGTTTGACATCTCTTGATAGTTAATACATCAAAGTGGACTGTGCAGTATCTGAGATCTTCGCATGATTAGATAGGACTTTCTTCTTCATAAAGTAGCCTTGTAGACTAAAGATAATTGGTAACTGTCCTGGATTCAGCAGCAGCAGTCATTTTTGTCCTTCTTAGTAGCTGGTGCAGTGTTGTATTTCTGACTTTTGGCCTGGGAACAGTGCTGATAACACTGATAACTGATAGCACTGCTTAGAATGTTTAGTCTGATCAAGGACTTTGTGAGTCTCATGTTCTGCGAGGCAGGACAGGAAACCAGGAGGAAGTCGAGATAGGACACCTGAACCAAACTGACCAAAGAGTCATGCCATACCACAGCGCGTCATGCCCAGTGTATAAACTGGGGGGCAGTTACCCGGAAAGGTGAGATCACTGCTGTGTCAGGCTGGGTATCGGTCAGCTGGTGGTGAGTGACTGTATTCTCTTCCCTTGTTGTTTCCTTTGTCATTATTATTATTGGTGGTAGCAGCAGTGGTTTGTGTTATACCTTAGCTACTGGACTGTTCTTATCTCAACCTGTGGGAGTTACATCCTTTCGATTCTCCTCCTCATCCCTCGGGGGGGGGGGGGGGGAGTGAGCGAGCGAGCTACATGACTGATTGGACTTAAACCACGACAGTAATCTATTGCAGTAGTTTGCATGACATTATTTCAAAGTACTTTCGTTTGTCTGTGAAGCTTGCTGTAGTTTATTTGCAGTATTTGCAGAAATGTTTCACCTTACAGAAGTTTTTGGTTTTTTAAGTGAAATTTATTACCTTTATTGTCTGTAGATTGTCATCTCCATGCCACCCATAACAGGATTATTTCCACCTTTGGCAACACATAGTCCCACAGTAATTTTTAATGGTTAATATTTTCACATGATAATTTTTGCAGCAGAATATTTAAACTTTTAAAGTAGAACTGAAGAGGAAATATGAGGCCTGGAAAGCAGCATGATTTGATTTTGCATGCCCGTATTTAAACCTACATGAATATTTTTCACTTAAAAATAAAGGTGAAAATGATTGTGGTAAGCAAAACGTGTATTTTAAACCCTACAGTCCTCTGTAAGAATACCACAGTTTTAAATAAAAACTCCATCATCTTTTTACATAAGAAGGGGAAAACATATACAACATGGGGCCTTTTGAATCCCAGTTTTTTAACAAAGCTCTGTTATTTTTCTTGAGTGAAGTACAAATAAATACATAGGTAAATGGATGGATATGTGGATGGATGAATGGAAGGATGGACACATAGATAGAAGGTCTGATAAAGAGATAAATTACTTCAGTCAAAGTACTTTACTACCTCATTCTTGCCTAATTAAATAATTATATAGGAAGAAGCAGAATTTTCCAGGTCTCTCTTCCAGGCTTTTTACACAATACTGCATACATTTAGAACTTGCTGGCTCATGCTAGATCATCATTAACACATAGGGGAAAGAGCTCTATATATAAGAAGAGTAGTGAGGAATCTTGCAGGGATGTGAAGACCAACGTTTGCTGAACAACTGCTGATCAAAATCTCTCCTGTAAAAATCTCAACCAGAAAAATAACACTTCGTTAGGCTCCTGGTATCCTAAATTAGCAAATGCCCCTAGAAGTCTAAGTAATTAGGAATCTAGGGTCATATTGACCTGAAAAGTCTTCTTTCTTCTACTACAGATATCCCATCACCACCTCAAGAAAAGTAACCACCTACAAGCTCTCCATGCTCCATTCAAGTGTATGGAGTGGAATAAATATATAGGTTGGGATAGGTTTAAATGAAGAACAGCTGAAAAACATAGACAAGATGACAAGATTTTCTCCATCTGCTTTTTGACATTTTCAAGACATATTACCTTAGCCATGGATTCCTTATCCTCTACTATCTCGACAAAGTTCAACTTTGACTCATACGTTGGATTTTATTACCATGAAAAGGCTACAAACAGGGACTGCTGGGCTGGATACTCATCATTGGCCAACTGACTGTGTCTCAAAACCTGCTAGTTTTGATCAAGTAAGTGCCATGTGATTATGGGTTCTGTCCGGGGGTCCTCTTTACGCATAGCACCCCATGTGTTTGCAGGAACTTCCTAGCCCAAGTCAGAAATCCCCTAGTCGGAATGGTTTGAAATGGCAAACCTGGGCACCAAATTAACTTTTTGAAGGAAATGCAAGTGATGAACTGGCCACTGGCATTTGCAATGATGAATAATGAGATTTGGGGTTTTTTAATATCGGGCATTTTATTGAAGTAATATTGTGCAAGCTAAACAGTGCTAAAATGCACAGATAAGGTTGGTTTAGGAAACTGAACACATGAACCACAAGGACATCAGTAGTAAACATAGCAGCTGGGCAGTGCATGGTGATGCAAGTTGCGTGAGACAATCTACAGGCTTCATTAACGACAACTGAAATTAAGGCTCCACAAGTTCCAGGTATTTTGATAAAAGTGAAGCTGTGACAAGTTAACATATTTCAGATTCACAAAGACAGAAGAGGATATCAAGGGAAAATAACGTACTTTACCCCTGCTTTTATTGAAAATCATTTAGTATGTTTCTTTTTTTCCCTAGAATTTCACAGATATTGAGCAGAAAAAGAATCTTCCTAACGTTACCTGGGTAATCCATTTCTACAGCGGTCCACTGTACTTCGATAAAATGCCTTAGGGTATGGAAAGTTGTTTAGATGGTAGAAAAATAGTTGTGCCAATAATCACTAGCTTTCAGTTTCGACTAATGAACATAGAGTAATATCAGTGAACTTGTAATCTACAGCTTGCTGAAGCTGAACTTAAGTTTCTAGCAATAAAGTCAAGTGTAATATTCTACTCTATCATCTTTGGCTGCAATTTTCTGCAGTTCAGTATAAAAAATTACTGATAAGTGCTTTTAGCTAACTTCATAGGTGAATGTATAAATGTGCATGTGAATATACATATATATATATATATATATATAAAAATTATATCTCTCTCTGAGCTGTACCCAGTTCCTGGCTCCCACTGAAACTAGCTTTCTTGGGGAGCAACTGGTTTTCAACCAATCAGGCCAAAAGTGAAAAGGGCAGCAAAGGAAACACATACTTACAAATACTTAAAAGAAAGCAACAGTAAAGTAATCACAGTTTCACACAAATTTCACATGCTAAGAAATGGCTTTTGTTTGTTTGTTTGTTTATTTGTTTTCTTTTTTCTCTCTCTTTTTTTTTTTTTTCCTCCAGGATGAAGCCCACCAAGCTTTCACTGGCTTAGACAAGGCACCACTGAGGGAGGAAAGCTAGAATATGTTCCCTTGAGGCCATTGTACAGTTCTCAAAATGTGACTCCAAAAATATTTCAGCTCTCAGATTTTCAGGATTAATAGATACTACCTAATCAGAGGTGATCTCTTAAGGTAAGAGTGAGAATGTGCTTTCACAAGTTCTCTTGGGGCTTCATTTAGATCCTGAATAAGATGAGGGATAAACATGAATTTTCTGTATCTGTAAAAGGAAGATGAAATATTTTTTTTAGAGCCTCTGTTTTTTCTCTGAGTGAAAAAAAAATGAGAGGCTGGTATGGAAGGGAGATGTTTCACCAAGACATGGTAGCAGACACCAAAAAAGGTGAAAGGTATGTTTCATGTTAATGGAGTGAGTTCTTGACACCAAGAGAATAACAAAACTAAACTGTAGAAAAAAAAATTTAGGTGAGGAGTTGGGGAAAACTTCTTGATTGTCAGTAGAGTTACCAACTGAAATAATATGCCAAGGAAGTTAGGAAATCTCTATTACTGGAGGCACTTAAAAAGAATTAAACATCTGTCAAGACTGACATAGGTATTGTTGATCTTACCTTGAGGCAGAGATACATTAGGTGACCTCTCCGGTGTCTTTTGCCCTGTCTTCTTTGACTGCTGATTAATGTCTGTTTTTTCCATCTCCCTTGATGTCTTTACTTATGCTTCCAGACAGGAATGTTCACTAATCAATTCTATCCCTACCGTTAATGCTTTTTCTTCATACAGACAGTTGGCTTGAAGAATCAATTTCAGCCATAATCAAAACAAATTCATAATAAAAACACTCAACATACATGAATCACTCCTCACTTACTACTCTAAAGTTGCTGTGTAGAATGGGCTGGAGCCACAAACAAGACTTAAGAAAAATAAAAACCCCAACCAACCAACCAACCAACCAGCAACCAACTCATAGCCTAACTTATAGCCCCATTTATGAAACCACTTCTGTCTTTCACGACAACTTTACATCATTATCAAAAGAAACAGGTATAGGTGCTTTCAATCTAAAAGTATCAAGCTTCTTATACTAATTGTTATGCCATCAAAAAATGAAAGAATATCATAGTTACACTGTTTTAATTATTTAAAAGGGTATGTTTTACTGCCCTAAGGATTTATAGAAGACTTTTTTTTTTCCCAGTGTTTTCTCTACATTTCTTAACTTTCACTCTCTTGAAAGTCACTGAATAGTTCCTAGCAATGTTTATTTTGTACCAGGTGCATACTAGTGCCATATACAATATTTTGCAGTATTTTCTTCAAGGTTTGAATACCCAACATTCTTACAGGAGAATAAAACATTCTGTACTAGATATTCATGAAACTAAAAATAGGTTTCTTATATTATAGAGAAAGGCTTTAGATGCTTACAATTGAAAAGGCTTCACATTTTCATTTGTAAAAATATTTTTATAGATCATGTAACATTAATTTAAATTAAGTCATTTGCCCCAAGAGAGAATATACCTATGTAAAAGGAGTTCAGGAGTTCTTGGATAAATATGAGGGATTAGTTTCTGTTTCACTTGCATTTTTATTTATTTTCTCTCTTTTTGGAAAGCATTTCTGCTTCCATGCTAGGCTCAGACAACACACAAAGGATTTGTTTCCTCTACCATCCAATGTCTACATAAAGGGAGGAACAGAAATGTTATCACTATCTGCTTTCGTCTTTCTGTCCTTTTTGTTCCAGACACATTTTTGCCAAGTTAATAACTCAATAATGGTAACTGGTAACTCAATAATAATTACATTTGATAGTGTATTATATAGTAGGTTTTCATTTGTCAATCTTGAAACACTTCTCCAAGGAAGCTAAGTATTGCGCTGCGTGATCATACCAGGATACAGGCTCATGATGTAACTTGCTCAAGGGCAGACAGCAGGCCAGTGTCACAAATGGGAATATATCTGACATTTCCTTGGCCATTTCCTGAAGTGTGCCATTCCCAGGCCTTTTTGCTTCATCATCCAACCTACCACGTTGTACAATTTGGATATATCATTTCTATACGCACTTTTTTTTTTTTCAGGACAAAAATGCCCAGCTTATACCAATTTTTTAGCAATGTATGTCACTAGTACTAGGAATTATATTAGTAAAGATATTAGCAATGATTGGTCTGGATTAACTTGCTACAATGACATAAAATGAAAATCAGAGTAGGTCACAAAGATAACTTTTAATACAAAGTCTTAACTATACTTGTGCATAACAAATGTATCTTTATTAAATATGTCCTTATGAGAGGCTATTTAAATGCAAAATAGCCTACCTTCTATCAGGTTGCTACACTATTACTCACTAGGTAGGAAGCCATTGTAAAGAATTCTTGTGGGTATTTTGCTTATATTTTACACCAAATTAACTGCCTATTTGCCTGAGTAATGATAGGCTGCCACAACAGTAATAATGCATTCAAATATCAAACTGGTTTGAAAGACATGCCCATACACACCATTTCATAATACCGTACTCAAAAAATGCCTACCATTGTAAAAAATAATAAAAAAAAAAATTGAAAGTAATTGTATGGCCATATAATACAGGTTTTGCACTAACGCATATAGTAAAGACGTGCCAAATTCAGGAGATTATATCTGGACAGCATTTAAAGCAAAGCAAAAGGACTCCTATTAACTTTCATGGAACACAGAACTTATTCAAATCTGTAAATTAGCTCAAAAGAATTAATTGACTGCCTTCTATTTCTATCTAATTTTACTTTACTCTGTAAACTTTTAAGAAAAAATATCTGATTTCATAAAAATATAGCAATTTGATCCTTCATAATATTAGCATACTTTTAAAATGCAAAATCAGAGTTACATGTTTTAAAAGCCAGCTCTTTATTTCTTCTTTTGAAATTAAACTTTAGTTCAGCAACTAAACCAGTGATTTTGAATCAATTTTTTAAAAATATTGCACAAAAAAAAATAGCTAGTTAACAAATGGCTCTATATAATTTTCTGAAAAATATTAGCATTTTAGGCAGCATCCAAATGTGTGCTCCCTTTGTAGAGCAGGTATGTTGCAGAGATATTCACTGCCACTTAAGTAATCTTATATTCAAACTACAGCACAAGACAAGCATTTAATGTTCCAGAGTTTCAAATGATGGAAGAGAGGGGTCTATGAACAATATGTGCTGACTGGAAAATAGCATCAAATGAGTTATGAGAAATCCAGCACAGACTATTTCAACTTCATTTTGAAGGACTGCCTTTAAAAATTAACTCCAAACATAAGCAACATTGCAGAAGTAAAAGCCATCTAAACTTGAATGCTGACTCTGTAATTCAATGTATACTTTAAATGTGAGAGTTGGTGTCCTGGGTTCAGCAGTAGCAGTCATTTTTCTCCTTCTTAGTAGCTGGTGCAGTGCTGTGTTTTTGACTTTCAGACTGGGAACAGTGCTGATAACACCGACGTTTTTAGTTGCTGCTCAGTAATGTTTACTCTGACCAAGGAATTTCTGAGTCTCATGCTCTGCCAGGGAGGAGGGAAAGCTGGGAGGAAACAGAGACAGGACACCTGACCCAGACTAACCAAATAGGTATTCCATAACACAGCACATCATGCCCAGTATATAAACTGGGGCCAGTTACCTGGAAGGGTAAGATCACTGCTGGGTCAGGCTGGGTATTGGTCAGCCAGTGGTGAGCAGTTGTATTTTCTTCCCTTGTCGTTTTCCTTGTCATTATTATTGTTGGTGGTAGCAGCAGGGGTTTGTGTTATACCTTAGCTACTGGACTGTTCTTATCTCAACCCGTGGGAGTTGCATTCTTTTGATTCTTCTCCCCATCCCCCCGGGAGCAGGGGCCAGGGAGAAAGAGGAGGGAGTGAGAGAGAGATTGCATGATTTTCTGAGTTAAGTGGCTGGGCTTAAACCATGACAGTTGGTTACTTACCTTCTGCAAATGATTTATGTAAAGGATTGAAAGTTTGAGATTGCCCACAGAATGGATCACACAGGTGATAAGGACTCAAGGGACTGAGTCTTTGGGCCCACTGTGCCATGTTTGGTATGTCTCACTGGGATGTCACAGGATCTAATGAGTTGTGGTAGATAACATCATGGACATCCAGCTCCAGTACACATTTCCTCACTATTTCGTATGGATCCTGTTGCAATTCTGTAAGCCAGTTTTTTACATGGAAATATTTTGATCTTTTTTTATCTGGCACATAGAGTCTATCAGTTACCATCAGTGTATCTGATTTGCTCTATGTTTTGTTATGTAGGCCAAATTCTGTCTTACCACAAATGTGCCAATTAGATCATATTTTGGAAACCATATTTATTAATATCAAGCACACAAGTATTGCCATAGTATGTCCAAAATCAGCACTGAACTGAATAGCTTGTGCAAAGAGGAAATTAAAGTGAAAGCTTTATATCACAGTTTGAGTCAGGAGTTCATAGCTGCCTCATTCTGGCAATTCAGCAGCATCATTCAAGAATGAAAGAGATCACTTGAGTTGTAAACATGAGCTGTCCCCTTGGACTTTGTGCTAGACAATTGAAATGCTGTCAAGGACTCACAGAAAGGATGGGATTTGGAGAGGAAAGAAGGCAGAATAAAATGCAAGATCCCTCTGAAAAAGCATACTTTACATTATAGTACAGGCTATACTATATCTTTGGGAGCCTTGTCTCATTATCAAAGAAACTGCTGATGGTGATGGACTTTCAATGTAGCAGGAATTTAGGCTAACCCATAACTAATGGGAGACAAGGAATCATAGAATTGTATCATAGAATGATTTGAGTTGGAAGGGACCTTAAAGACCACCTAGTTTCATTCCCCCTACGATGGGCAGGGACACCTTCCCCTAGACCAGGTTGCTCAAAGCCCTGTCCAACCTGCCCTTGGACACTGCCAGGGATTTGGCAGCCGCAGCTTCTCTGAGCAACCTTTGCCAGCGCCTTAGCACCCTCACATGGAAGAATTTTTCTGGAAGTTACTGCACATGGGTTTATGTAAACACAGAAATAGCCAGAGAAGTACAATGTCCCACCAAAGTAGTGTGGTATATTGCTCACAGACCTTCATTCCCAGGCACATTTACGGTAAGAGCTGTATGCTGGGTACACAGCTGCTTACTGCTCCATAGTCTGAACCAATACATGCACTGAAGAAAAATCATACACATGGGATGTGTGTGTGTGTATAAACACACACTTCATGTTTTTCTCAATTCTCATCTCATGTTTCATTCAATAGACTTATTAATCAACCATAAGAAATGAGTTAAGATGTTGAAACAGTCATGGCCTTTGTTCTGTGTCAGTTTTGTTGGCTTAGCTGACATATAGCTACAAGGCATGACGGATCAAAGTAATTAAAGTTCCAATCATTTACCTTTCTATGTTCAGTGTCAAGACAGCTAGCCTTCACCCTGAGTTCAGAGAATTTTCATATTTTTTTTAACATGCTACAGCTGTGCCATTTGCCTTGCTGTGTACTTAAGAATTTGACAGCATTTCCATTATAAAGTTTGTATACGAAGGCTTGAGATTCCCCCTGGATTCCAACTTCACACATAAAAACACAGACCATAGGCAATGCAAGGGTTTTTTGGGGGGGGAGTTGTTGTTTTTTCTTTTTTTTTTTCATTCACTTTAAGGTAATTTAGTCAGGTTTTGTCCATCAGAGAATAAAAACTTGTCAGTTCTGTTTCATTTGCTTTCAAGGTATATTTTGTGTTCTGTGAAACTTAAATGAAACTTATTTTGTTTCAGTCATAAAATATGGTAGGCAATTAGTACCTAATCTTTACTTTTCCATTATACACATTATTTATAAATGAGAGTATGAAAACATTTGGGGTATGTAGCACGGAGCGATTTCTGGATTTTTCAAGTATAGGAGGTTGGTTTGTATTTGAATCTAAGCGTGAATTCAAACATTAAGTGTGACTTTTCCCATATTAAAGAAAAAATGAATTTTTAGTAAGTCAAACATATAATTTGAATCTCGGGGGGAAGTATACGCTAGCTAAAAACAAACAACTACATGTTAAACACCCCACCCCACCCCCCACCCTCACCCCCCCCCCAGATTAGACAAGCCAAAATCATGATTGAAATAACTCACAGCCAGTGAAAAGTAACCATCTCCTGGAGTCTCAGACTGTCTGTACCTTCTTTTTTTTCTCCACAGCTGGCCTGTTGACTGCACTGACTGCATGGGTCCACCAGGCTGTGGAGTGATAAATCATCTTCTACTTTTCATCACGGGTTGCATAGGGCCTTGTATAAGACTGGGACTAGGCATCTGGCAAATTTTAGTTAAAGACGCTCTAGACATTATCAGATACTGGTAGCTTATAGTCTCCTATGTGCACAAGTCTTATCTACTGCGCAAAACTCAAATCTAAATCAGGGAACTTGAAATCTGACAGGATTTTCCATAAAAGTCTAATATTGGATAGGTTTGTAAGATTTGCTTTCATAAAGGTCATGCAAAATCTGATGGTTTTATTATGCATTAGAGATTGACAGTGGAGGTGTAGTAAAGTGCCCATTATTTGGCACAGCAATTCAAGATATTTTGGGAAATAACCCACACTGCCTATATGGAGTAGTAGACCTTCACCCAACACATTTTACTACCACATAGCCTGCACAACTCCATAATATGCACACTCTTCCAGGCCTTTCAGAAATAATCTGAAGGAGAAAATTTGGTAGCTTCAAGAATATTATTAGTGCCCTTACTCTCAAATATTCTGTCCCTACTTGGAAGGAGTTGAAGCAACAATGGCAAGGGGAGATAGAGGAGACATAAACTTTGCTGATTATACAGTGAATAATAAGAACAGAGCATTGTTTGCAAAAATCATTCGTGGACAGAAAAGGAGGCTAATTCAAAATTAATTTCATTCATAATAAATACCTCCACCAGCATTTTTATAAATAAAACACCAGCAGTTATTATTCTACTATGTATTTACAAGAAACAGACAATTCTGAAAAACAACAGAAGGACATCCCATTCCTCAGAAGTTTAGGACTGATAAATCATTAGACACCACCTACCTTGTCATAGTCGTTACAGGCCCATCTTCCTTCAAATTCAGTCAACATATGTTTTACTATTTACCTTGACAAGAGTAGAATCAAACCCAAATTTCTGTCATTCCTCCCAAAGGCATCTCACTTTTCTCCCTTCAATGACTTTTTAAAGTTCCCAGAGCATGAAACATCACGTTGATGCTGCATCACATCCAGTTAGGAAGCCTTGGCATGTAGTGTTATGTTTAAACCAACACGCAAATGTAATCAGGAATGACACGTTGTCCCAGTAAAGCAGTCACTTAGTTTTGAGAAACTCAAAAAGACAGCTTATAAAACGGATTCTCAAAGCCACAGGTTTGTGCTTTTGGAAATCAATCTCTAAGTCAAAATTAAAGTTTGAGAAAGATCTTACAGAAAGATGCCTCATGACTGTCAGTGTTTAAGAGGCGTTTGGACAATGCCTTTAATAAGATTTAACTCTTGGTCAGTCCTGAAGTGCTCAGGCAGCTGGCCTAGAGGTTAGTTGTAGGTCTTTTCCAAGTGAATATTCTATTTTATGCTATTCTGTGCTGTGCTATTCTAAGGTTTCAGGCTTTGAAATATTCAGTCATGGAGTTAAGAGTTGGCTATTGAGGTCAGAGGGAGAAAGCCACAACCTGCATGTTGTCACTGAAGCATTTCAGCTGCTGTAAAAGCTGAACTTGCAGCTCTGATGGTTTTCTATCTCATCTCTATAGCACTGGCAGGCTTAGCCAAATATTCCCAAGCTATTGAACACAAGAAGAGGAGGGAGAGGAAAGTGAGATTTTTCTCACATATTTGCCAGCTAATTTTTGTTAATATTTGTTAGAAGACCAGTTTGTGCTAATGTCCTTTTGGAAATATCCCCTGTCCTGTCCCAGGTCAGGAAGATTGTGAGTCCTATTAGGATGGGAAGGCCTTCTCCCCATCACTGCTCAGTATGACTAACCCCAAAAGGGCTCCATGTGCTTATTAAAGCAGACATCACATTCTGATGATTGGTCTCTGCCCCCATCATCTGTATCTGGACTAAGGACACCCAGTCCCATCTCGGCAAAAGGTTTAACTCCCTGGTCTTTCAGGTCTTAAACAGCCCATACTTGTATGGGACTTCTATATAACTGTAACCCTCAGTGTTTTACTAGCAATATTGATTTTGTCTTTACAATGTTCCTATTATCCCTATTATGAAGATGAGGAAAAAGGCCCAGATAAATGTACTTACCAAGGCTGACAAAAAAAACGAGTATCAGAGCTGAGACTAGAAACCAGACCACCGAAGGTTTCATTTCTGGAAGCATTTCTCCTTTCCCCTTCCTTTAATCTTTGTTTAGTACTCGGGCAGGTAATTTGAAATCTGGGCAATATTCAGATATGGTTTCTTTCCCAGAAGGAAATAAAGCTTTACAAGCTCACTTTACAAAGGCAGCCAGTCCACTCAGACTACCAGGGTTTTGCAGCTCTCATAGGACGCTGCAAAATCCAGCAATCAGACCTTTGCAGCTGGAATGCTTTCAGAGGAGATGGCAATGCACAGAAATGCCATATTATCTAAAATCAGTCTCACACAATATGTTTCTATGGACATCAGAAACTAATCTTTGAAATGGTCCCTGATGAGGGACGGATTGGCCTGAACTGTCTTCTGAAAATGTTCCAATTCCTCCTTTGCATCCGGTGTGTGCTTATTGGAGAAAGAATAAGTCCTCATTTGAATTCTGCACATGTATTTGCACTATGACCTTTTTAGCTGTTACCTCATGACTATATCTGAAATTGGTAATAAAACGCAACTCATGGAAAGGAACTGCTAGGTGATTTTATACAACTATAATTTTACACTCTCACAAGGCAGAATATGTAATTCCTTAAGCCACACATGGGAACTTTGTGATACTGGTCTGGATTTTTGTTTTCAACGCCAGCAGCGTGTGAATGAAGCCAACTCTATACAATTAAACAAATAAAGAGTTAAACAGATATGCATTTTAGATGATATTGAAGCAGACAAACCAATGTGAAGTCTCACTGAAGTGAGGATGATGCAAAAATATAAGCAGCTCCTGCAACAGATGATTGTGATCTTAATGGTTTTATGTGTTTATCTGTGACTGCTACATAAGTGTTCCTGAAGTGTCTCCTAAATCAGACACACTTTAAATAATTTCCAAGGCATCCTATTTATTTGTGAAAAAATGCAATATACCAACGTAATGACTGACAAGAGGGAACCTTGGAAAATCTGTTTATATGCAAACTTCTCATTTTCTTGTATGAATTTATAGTATTCCATTGTTCTGATTTTTAAGACTGCAGTAAGGAGCCTTTGTACAAAATAGTGGTCAAATACAAAGGAAGCTGTAATATGAAAACATAATATTTAATATCACTCAGTTTCCCCATAAAGTCCACACAGGCAGGTTACTGCCACACGCAGAAGAGCTGAGTGCTTCTTCTGCTGGGCAGAAGAGCTCTGCCCAGCCATAGGTTCAATTTCACTGACCCAAGAGTTCAGACATACAAAAAAAACCCCATTTTTGATGCTGAAACATTACACACATTTTTTATGGAGTAAAAACATACTCTGAGCTCTCCTAGTAGCTTGTTTACTAAAATAACTAAGTAATCAGAAACTATGCCTGATTTTGTGTCCTTTTCTTCAAAGTGCAATTGTATATCAAGCAACTTTAGGGCATACTTACAGTGAATGGCATTCAGAAATTTTTGGCTGTCTTGGAATATATGAGTTCATCAGGTTTTCCAGTATGTTACGACTGAGATCTGCAATGATTGAGAGTGGATGGGTAACTTGTCTGTCTGGAAGGTCCACCTGAAGAACAGAGCTGCGGCCACCAAGCACCTTCCTCTCCTTTGCAGTGGGAGGTCCCTGCTGGCAGTCCTTCAGTTCCACTTTCCTTAAACAGAGGCTTTCCAAGCAGATGGCTGGAGAGCTGCCATTCTTGGTTTTTCAGGTGGAAAATAATTTGTAGGGGTAAACTAAATTTTTCTGGTATAAGACACAGTATAGATATTTTCACAGAAAAGTAATTTATATATGGTCTCCTAAGCATAACTGTAATGAGCTAACTCTACTGTAGTTCATAAATCAGCATGAATGAAATCTAGATCAGAAGTTTGTTCTACTATGCATTTCCAAATACTTATTTTTCAGGTCCAGAGCTCTTTAAAACATAGACCACACAGGTAGATATTGTCAATTTCCAATTAAAACAAGACACAGCTACCCAGTTTGTGCAAATGAGTCCATGTAGAGACGCTTTTTCCCGGTAGAAAGTGTAATGACTTCCATCCTCTGCCTATGATTATTCTGGGACTTAGATATATATTAAAGGATCTGAACAATCAGATCCAAATTCCTTGTGTATACAGACAGATCACGATGGAAAAGCTATTCATAATCAGATTCTGGAACACTCCTAATGTGTTTTCAAATCAAGCTATAGGTATATTTCTAATGACTATAGAGTGCCAACAAGTATTTAAAGCCTAAAAAGACTTAGCAGAAAGGTGAAAGTACATCAAGGTAGCAAAGTATTTGCCATCTGGAGCTACCCACAGGTACTTATAGATACCTACTTGCTGTGCACCTGCAGGGAAGGAAACAGCCATTTGCGTTTCTGAGCTGACAGCAATATTGCAACCCAGCAGGTACATGCAGGTTATGCAGTGATGTTTAAACTAGCAACATACTTCATAAGTACAGCGTCTTGCTTTTCTATTTTATTTATTTATTTCAGCTGAAAACAGTCTCCCTGTCTGGATTTGTAGGGGCACAATACACTAGAAAATCACTTCAAAGTTCAAGTTTGAGATTCAGTTCAGCAACTAACACTGGTACAGCAAAGCCCTTAATTATTTCTAGCATCTACACTGATCTGAGGAGTACCACAACCAGTAGCCCTGAGGCAACAAAACACACTGCATCTTGATGACTCTGAGCTTACAGGCAGTTCCCCATGAACCATCCAGATACTGTAGTAAAGAACTGGCTGATTTTTTTTGTTGGACCTAAACCAAAAAAAAACCCCAAAACTGTGGAAGGAACCCCAACATCACTTATATTGCCATGAAATTTCTAAGCACAACTGTTTCGCACAACATTTCTATTTACACTATTGTAAATAGAAATCTCCAAAAGCATATCATGTAGTTATTTCATTTAATTGATCTGGAACCTCTGCTTTTCATAGGTGACAAGGCCAAAAGGGATATACTGGTACATCAAAACACACTATCATATCCAGTTTAGAATTGCTTTCCTAAACTGATCCTGTTTTTCCTTAAAGCCATATTTTTACTTTCATAGGCAGTTTTTTCTGGAACCTTACTTTTCTTATGGTTAAAAGCGCTCTACTTCACCCACAGTTTCTGTGAGGTCTGTGCCAACACTGCCTTTTAGTTGCAACATATGTCTATGAATACATCAAGAAATAAAATTACTGTAGGTGGACAATCACCTAACCTGTGTAAAAATAAATCTTAGTTGTAAGTGTGCTGGGATTTCACTTCATGCTTCATCCATGTGCTCACCTCAGCCTTTGAATGCTATTTCATGGCTGATTTAAACTTAAGATCATAGCATATCCAGAAGGAGTAGACCCTGTTCACCAGCATCTCGTTCATCCAGCTCTGTCATGTCAGTATCAGTGTGCCTTCAGGGAGACAGTATCAATTTACCTGTCTCATGGAAAATCAACACTGCAAAGAAAATTATTACAAAAACTATGAGTCTTAGTTTTAGGAGCTAATCCAGATAGGGGGAACCCTTCTGACAGCAACCCACACAGAGCAAGTAGTGAAACCTTAAAAGCTAATCTGTTAATATGCCTGCATGTCCCAAAGTAACCCAAGAAAATCCTGCTTTGCCTGTTTCAGATGGAGGCCAACTCTTCATTTAGAGCACTGCTAACTGAAATAATGCAAATCCTCCATTAGTATCAGAGGTGTTATGTCACTGTGGGAGCTTTGAAGGGTTAATTGTAAGCCATAAGCAAGCATCTCCAACAGATTTCAATGGTGTGATACCTTCTTAAAGCAGGTTGCTCACAAGTAGCACTGTAGAGCAGCCTGGCATGAAAAATGCTCACCTGTGTTCTGGCTTGTGTTATCAGGAGAGTTTACTTAAGGCATAAGTGATTCCTCAGTCATCTAATAAAGTATTTCTTAATACTCTAGGTTTTTACATTTGTACAGCAATGTTTGAGCACCTTTAAAACAAGTTGCTGGTCTCACGGTAACCCTATGTAGACCTTTATGCAGTTAAACAAACTAATTCACATTTTGGCATTACAGAATATAAGCATGTACTATTTATATTTTTTTGTTTGTTTGTCCTCAAGGGGACCAGAAAGAGAGCATCAAGGGGAGTTTAGGTGAATTCAAGTTGATTATATGTAATAGTTTTTCACACAAATGGTAATTTACCTACCTCTAACTAATGCCATCATTTTCTCATTTTTCTAGACTAAGATAATCTAATTCACTTCACACTTGCTAATAAAAAAGAGATATTTTTAAAAAGAAGTATCCATCAGTCTTATGGGAAATTTACTAAGCCTCTGAAAATGTTTCCTGAAACATTTCTTGCTTCTTATCTCTACATCTATAAATATAATTGCACAAATATTTTCTTGAGTCAATAACTTGCCAAATTTAACAACTTCTGAAACTTCTACTTGTCACCTTGAGGCTTACCCTCTTTTAGGATATTTTCTTAGAAATCAATTCCTGGGATGACATTTTAGTATTCATAAGGGTACAAATAATGTTTTTAATGTCTCTTTAAAAAATAGTTTAATTGCTTGAGGCACCTGTAGAGCTTTTTTTTTCTATAAGTCTCCTTTTTTTTTTAACGTTGATTCACCTTTTAAAAGCAAAAGTACTATAGATTAGTGAAGTTATGTCACTAACTAGTTTTTTTTTTTTTCCATATATTATAAGCATTCAATTTACTTAAAGTGGTCAGAATATCTTTCCCCAGAGGTGATTAATTCTTCCTTTTTTTATAAAATTATTCAATATATTTGTACAGGATCAACTGTAGTCTAAGCACTGGATTTTTTTGTAGACAATTTCATTGAGAAAATACAGAAGGAAAGTACCTTTCTCGCTCTCTGTCAAGACAGAACACTTTTCAGGTTTTCTGCTAGTAACATAGCACACTAGAATGTTTTTCATCATGGTAGAATAATATGAATGCAAAATGGTAAGTTTTAAGTGGCAACAATGTGTTTCAAACCTTACCATGGTGTCTCAGATCACGGAGAATAATCTTGTCCGTAGTGTGGTATTAACACAGTCCTTTCTTGATCATTAGGCTCTAAAAAATAGTTGAATTCCATGTGAATAGTAATCTATAAAATAAGCACAAAAGGTCATGATCTGGCTTCTAATAGGCAACCTGGTCTTCTAACAGGACAGCCACATCTGTAGCTTGATAATGACATATCCCTAAAATGCAGTTCTTCTCCTAAAAGGGAGTAGAAAATAGCCAGTTATTTAGACGTGTCTCACAAGTATATTTAAAATTACATTACCTGTGTTTGCATAAATAAAAATGTTTACTACTGGTTAGCAGTACACACCAAACAGAGACAGGAGATATTCCTTTGGATGAAGCCTTGACCTTCAAATGCACCAGGAGTAGGCTGTGGACAAAAGGCCAATTAGGTCAGAAGTTTTTAACAACCTACAGCCCAAACACTAACAGCTGTTAAAAATAAATGGCATAATGTGGTCCAAAATTTAAAATGAGACACACCTGTTCATAATTTAAAGCAAAACATACAGTTTCACACACCTATGTCACGTGGAAAATGTAACAACTTTTTTGTTTGAAAAATATTTTCCCAAGTTTTTTTGAAGTCCTTTTAGCATGAAGAAGTGTACCATTTCTACATCAAGAGGGAAGTTGTTTTTGTTGTTTGTTTGTTTGTTTTTAATTCAATTTAAAATGACAACTCATTCAGAATATTATTCACATGTGGAAAAACCTTTCCAAATTGGATTCCAAATTCCAAAACACTCTCTCATGATAAATAAGAACATTTGAGTGGAATGACATCTTCTACGTGCCCTGAAATTATAGTTTACTTATTATAACTTAAAAATATTCTTAAGTAGTGATGAAGTGAACATTATAAAAGTCTCTTTTGATTATCAGAAAACAAAGAAAAAGATTGGCACACTTCTGTGCTATACCTGCAGGATTAAATGTTTCTTTTACAAATATCTATACTGATAATTGCAAAGGAGTAAGAGCAGCTATGCACAGAAATGGAGGGAAAAATGAAATAGAAGTATACACATAGTTATGTATAAGCTGCCTTGGTTTAGTTCTAGACAATATTTAATATTTTATTATTATAGATATATAATTTCATAGTGTTCTTTGATGATTTTATGTGTTTATTAATAAATGTAATTAACAAAAATTATTAAGGATAGTGCTTTTACTAGATCTTGCTCTGAAATACTAGGATGAAGAAGAGCTAGGTACAAGTCCTTTTCCGCTATTTTCCATCAAAACAAAAACTTTGAAGTATTTTACCTAAATATCACCAAAAAGAGAATGAGAAGCAAGAAGTTTGCTCCTGATATCCTTTGAAGTGTTTAATTTCAAATACTCTAAGTCCATGCAACAACTCTTTCTTTAACAAAGCAAATGGATCCACATTGTCAGACAGAAAATCTTCATGCTTTGACTCACAGATAACTTTTTGCTCACAAATCATTACATTTAGGGACTTGAAGCCTTTGTGATTTTGAATGCATTTTGTTTCTTCAAGAAACCAAGAGCTAGCCACATTATCGCTATACCAAATAGCAAATATTGGTTTCTGATTATCACAAAATCATACAGTGGATTGACCCTTTGAATGACTTTTCCTTTTTAAAAAAAAATAAATAAATCCATTTTCCTCTTGTTATTTGCTTTTCTGTAAATAAAAACCCCAAAACCTTCTCTTTCAGCACAAAGTGTTGGAATTTACACTCAGGAAACAAACATACAAACATTACTATGTGTATCTGTGGATCTGAAGCAGCTTTGACCAAACCTGAACAAAAAGAAACAAGGTGAGAAAATTGGCTGTTGCTACAACTTGAGAGGAGAAAAAAAACCCCAAAAAACCACAAATACACAACGCCCCCCTTTATTTAAAAAAGGTGAACTATTCCAGTGAATTGGCTAGGTGTACAATGGCAACCATTGAAGCAGGAACTGAGAAAGTCCTGGTCATGCCGCTGGCTTGCTCAACAACCTTAAGAAAATTGATTTCCACAATACTCCTTCATGTGACATCTCCACCCAGATCAAGTTCACTGGAAGTTTTCCTGCATGTGAACTAAAGAAATCCATAGGCATGATATTTTGATCATCTCTGACAACTAGATAATGAGAAAGAGCACGGTGCTGGAGCATGTAGTTGGATGTAATTGCACATCAATAAGCACCGTAGATGATAAACAGAGAGCAGTGCAAAAATATACTGTGGTTGGCAACTGTGAGTGAGGAGGAATTTTCTGGCATGTACAAGCAAAGAAGCTTATGTGGAGGCAGATGAGTTACCAAAGAGTTTCTTGGTTTTTTAACTTTGACAGTGCTTTCTTTCAATGTTGATGATGTACCTTGAGCTAAATGTATTGTTCCACTGAAATTGTAGATGCAGTTCACATTTCAAGCCCTGTCCATTTAATTCATGAGCAGTAGATGTATGATGAAAATCTAATGACATCAAGAGTTTTAATATAACTGTGTGGAAGAAAATACCTGCTGAAATATTTGTCCAGTTTGAATATATCAACTAAAACAAAGAACAACCAGCCCAAGATAGCAAGGTGATCTGATGAATAAGAAGAGCACAATCACTATCTCAGGAAAAATATGAAAGCCAACAGAGGTCTGGAAAGGCATTGACTATTATCTTCAAGTACTTAATTGGAGTTTAGGGGATGTGACACCCACTTCTGAAGTGTGAGGAAATCTTGGCAAAGGAAAGGTAAAATATTCAAGGATCCATTTTCGTAAACACAGTTATCTGAGAGGCAGCTTAGACCCACTTGCAGCCTCCAAACCTGCACAGCCACCACAGTGGAATTCTTCCATACAAATAGGTTCACAAGAGTTGGTGCATGATATCCATGTGGTCAAGAAAAATCCGACTGACTCAAGCTATGTATGCCACCGTCTGTGCACAGCATCACAGTCTCAATCAGCACTGAAAAGGGCTGGGTTTTCACTTGGGCAGTGCCCTCTCCGAGATGAGCAGCAGACCCAAGGTCCTGAGTAATTTTGGTTATTAAGGAGTCAGTATAACTTTTTTCTGAGTATAGACATGTGAGCACTAACATCCTGGCCAAATACCAACTTGGATAATTATTTTGCCTACCTAAATGTCCCCGTTTTCATCTGAATAAGGTATTCTTCATTTCCAAAGCTGTTATACAGTGTGGTTGAGCACTGTTAAACAGCTGCAATATTTCACCCCAGAGATGGCTGGATTTCAGTTGTGGGTGATGTTATCCAAAGAGTTTGAATATCAGTTTAATCACTTTGGCATCCTTCAGGAACAAAGTCACTATTTAAATGTAAGATTATTGTAGAGAATAAAATTGTCAATAAATGTAGTAATGTCTATCTCTAACTATAAGCAATTACAGAGCTAATCTCCAACTCTCAAAAAATAACACCAGATGGTATTTTTCAGAAAAGTCAAATGTAGAATATTATATTTTTTTTGCATTTTTCAGTACATCATGATGGCAAGTAAAATTATGTGAATCCTGCAAGTACAAGAAAAATCTGCAAGTATAATATTCTTCACTTCCAACGAACATCCTGTGAATTCATAAATATTTACATTTTGCAAGTTATAATTATGTAGCACTGGAGGAAAAAAAAAGGCAAAAAAAAGAGTGTACATACAAGTTATAAAAGAACATTCATAAATTAAAAATGTGCATTGTTCTGAAAATGATACCTACTGCGATTTTTGTGTCTGTATGCCAAACTATAGGAGAGCTTCCTACCTCTCAGTTGGGTAAAAATCATACTTGCAGGTTTGAACAATTATTGATTTCTTATTATAGTTTCTATTAGTAGTTTAAACCATTATATATGAACTCATCATTGTAGGTATTTGCTAAAAAAAAAAAGAAAGGTTTGCATTGCAACAGGATAATCCTCCTTTACAAATTGACAAATGCAATTACAGATTCACTCCAAATACCTATTTTGTGGAAAAGACCCCACAATTACCTAAATTAATACAGTTAAATGCTATCTTGTTGTTGTTCGGGTTTTTTTGGGGTTTTTTTTGTTGTTGTTGTTGGATTATTTTATTAGTTGGTTTGGTGCAACAATTTATATATCAGAGGACAATTTTAGCATTAATGAATCTGAGCTTCATGAACGTTTTGAAGTTGAGATTTCCGTTTGCATGAATCCTTTTTTTTTTTTCCCCAGCAACCAGGGTAACTATTCATTGAAGACTATTTTTATTGAAGGAATCTTACCATTTTGATTCATGAATAATCCATGAACAGATGTTGATTTTTACAAGTTCAGTTGTTATTTGAAATTGTTTGAATACTTTATACAAACATATTGCAACCTCTGGGTTATTTGTATATTTTTTTTGTTCTATTACGGTCTTCAACTATTCATTGTAAGATAGATTGTCTCCTCGTACAAATAAATCCCTACCACTGTAAAAAAAAAATGGTTGGAGAAGTGACCCAGGTGTATTATTCATGATGTAAAATCTGAAGGAAAAAAAAATCCTTAATAACCAGAAAAATCAATTTTTACAAAAAGGAAAAGACAAAAGAATATAATTTCTGCAAATGCATAATACACTGACTGTAATACGGTCAGTTCCTCTGAAAGTTATCAAAATAAAAATTGTGCATAAGCATTCATGGCAAATAGAAAAGGTTTTATGAATATGAAAGTTACTTTGATGCCTTAAAGTGGTAAAATCATCTTTTTCTCTCTCTCAAGTATTTGTTCAGTTGTATTGTTGAGATAACAATAAAACCACAGTGACAGCACCTTTCTCTTGTAAACGCTTTTTACCAGAATCGCTTTTCTATTTTCCCTTAGCTGTTTCTCTACAGGCAAAACATGCATTCCTTACTCTTGCTTCCCATCTTTCAAGCATACCAAATTTGCTTCCACACCATATAGTTTATCACAGGAGAAGCCTGTGAACACAGCAGGTGACTTTATAACAGTCATTTTTACTTTGTTAACTTGTGCAATACTACACTAATTCCAGAGAATCAATGCCAGACTTTCCAAGAGGAAGGAGAAAAAGCTGCCACAACCAATAGATTCAATCAGGTTTCCAAACCACTTAGAGCCTGCATTTACTTAACATGAATCCTTCCCTCTGATTCTTAAGCTAGATCACTTTTGTGTGCCTTCCTGGAAGGCACCGAACTGCTATACATTGAAAAAAAGACCACAGTTGGGAACTCAGGGTAGTTTATTGAAGCTGCAACCTCCAGATTTTTATGGCCATCTGTGGAGGATTTACATGGTAGTTCACATAAAAACAACTGACAAGACTGTACTGATTTTCAAAGACCTTACTGGTTCATGTTCTGGGAAGTAATTAACTTACTTATATCGAGAGACTACCTTAAATGGTAGAAAGCAATAGCTATTAGTAGGACCACGTGACACATAGGTGCAGGTTGTCCAGTTTATTTAGGAATCTGCGGAGGGCAGGTGGCAAGGTTGGTGGAATGCTTTGATTGCTTTTTTGTTACTTTTCAGAGCTCATCTTTACACGATCAGGAAAATCTGAAATTTGCCTGGTTATCACAGCTATAAGGAGCCTGGCTTCTGCTCTTGGGCAACAGCCCAATACCTGTGACAGCCTGGGAGAAAGACAGAAACCCTAAATTCTAAGCAAGTTAGAGTTTTTATTTACACCTGTGAGACATTAAAATTTGTTTGTTTGGGGTTTTTTGTTGGGGTTTCTTTTTGGGTTTGGTTTGGTTTTGGGGTTTTTTTTTGTAATATTTGGGCAGTTAGTAATGCTGTTTGTTTGGCAACCATGCAATTTTTATTCACAACTCTCCCTACATAGCATCTTCATATAAGCTTATGTCTGAGTCATCAGCCCAGGTATGCTTATATGTAACCACAAACTTCAATGTCTTAAATATGCTAATCCCCATAGTTGATGGCACTTACGTTGCAATGACCTGCAGTCATCTGATCAACTTTTGGAATACTTACTAGCTATAACCAAATATATTCTGATCTCTTATTTGAACAAATCAAACAGAAATTGAATACATTTTTTTATGAATACTAGCAATAAGTTCTCTTCTCTGATAATTTTGACATTAAAATTCCATTTTAATAATCCCATCCTTCAGGCTTTGCAGACTCTTAAGGTATTAAAGCAAAAATTATCCTAAGCAGTTAGATTATAATGTATTTAAAGATTAGACATTTCATGTTGAATATTAACTGCTCCACTTCCCAGAGAAAAAATATCATGCAGGCTTTTTTTTTTCTTGCATAATTTATACATTTTTTGATAGGTTGACTATACAAAGTTCAAACCTTTTATGAAAAAATACTATAAAATATTCTCAGTTCTGTGTTATATTAAAAAGCTGTATATAAATCTATGAGGACACATTTTTTGCTTAAATCATTAGCATATTTTGATCCCTTAGAAATACTCTAAATGGCTGTTCAATCTCAATGCAGCCTATCAGACTTCTGAGGCAAGATTGCAAGTATTTTGCTACCTAAAGAACTTTTATTAAGGTGTCATAAAAGATGGGACACATTGGGACTTTAGGTTTCATAATAATACAAAATGTATGAGCACTATTTAATAACTTGAAATAAAGAAACTACACAAAAAAGAAAAAAATTAACTTCTTGCCAAACTTGTAAAAATTTTTGGTATTTGCCTAACTTATGACAGTCCATGGTAAAAGTGTTATTTGAGTGAGGCAGAATTCTATATTTAAAATTGACTGACAGGAGTATGTCCTATAACCAAAGTGGTTTACCTTACAGATTGCTTTTACCTTGCTTACCTACAACACCCCATCAATGAACATCTCTCTCTACACATGTGCTCTATTTCTAGACATGATGCATGACTGTTCTGCTTCCTACACCCTGCACATGCATCTCTTGTCTTACTCTTTATTTGCCTTTTATCATTCACCATCTTTTTTAACTGTCAGTCAGAAAGTTGATATGATGGCTATTATAATCAAACATATCAGCACTCCCATCCCTCATCAACCCAGCCTGGGAAATAAGCTATTGTGCACAGTATTTGTTCTGCAGTGTAGTGCAGTCTGTGCTGAGACCATGTGGCCCATCACCCTGTGCTCTCTCTGAAGGAGCTTTCTCTCCTCTGGAGCATCGAGAAGACAACAGTAAAACCTGCTGCCCTCGCTTTCTGCTATACTTTGTGCCAACATAGCGAGCTTTGGTCATAAACCTATCCTGCTGCTTAGATTCAACCTACTTATTTATTATTTGCTTGGATGCTTGTTTACTACGGAATGCTCGGATACAGGTCTGGGCTCAGAATAACCATTCAACAACGGCTCCTCTGTCTTATTAGTAGCACAGGCATTGTACACTTGCCAGTTGCTGCAGAAAGCACTGATAGAGCAAAACTAATATCCTTCTAGAAAGTCATAGCGGAGTAAGGATCATACTTTCAGTTCACTCACTGTCATATTTTGAAACAGCTTCTCTACACAGACAAACCCCCACCTACAGACAAAAAAAAAAAAAAAAAAAAAAAATCTTTCTTTTTAGAGTTTTTACTTCTGATCATGCAACTTGCGGTATAGCTCAAAAGGACACCAGTCCTCTTCTGCTAGTTCTTTAGGTGGTGGAGATATCTGCTGACCCCCTTGCAGGGCTTCTTCTCCTTGAGGCAACCAACACAAGGTGTTTCTTCTCTTCTTGGATAAACAAGATGGGACAACCCTGTAATATAAAAGAGGCTTTTTCCACTAGTTGGTAAACACCATCAGACACAGCCTGAACTTGTTTCCACACTGTATGCAACCATAAATATACATCTTTTCCTGTACTATTACTTGTTCATTTTTTAACAATGTGTTTATGCTATTAATCAGAAGTGTATTTTGGGTTATTTCTGTACAATATTTAGCATCTTTTCTTCGTCCTTTCCCTTGCCCTTCAATTTTGACCATGATGGATCTAAGCATATTTAAGATGCTAAGGGCAAACTAAATTGTTGTTTATATTGTTAAATGTAAAAAACATAATGGTAGGGTAGTGTCTATACTCTGGAAAATAAGTACACTTGTCTGGATTTTGTTACATATCTTCTCTGCTGATGTGTACTAAGCAAATTGTGAGGTCTTTGCTGAAAATGCTATATGACAGTTCAATACAAATCTTTGCAGGACATATCAACCTGAGCATACACTAAACAACAAAAAGCAAATGAATTAAAAAATACTTGCGCTTTAGGAGAGATGCTCCAAGAGGCTTCCTAAACAGACCCAGTGTAGCCACCAGGCTGGTAAACACAGGTAAGTGGCAGACATGGGCTGTCTCCTTCCTAACATAGCAGTACCTGGCACCAGCATCTGCCCTGGCTCCTTAGTCGGTTCCTGGGGCATGGCAACCCTTGAGATATAAGCTAAAATAAATTTTTGCAAATCATGCAGTTCATAGAGAAATGCCTGTGAAATCTGGAGACAAGAACCTGCCAGGGCTTTTTCCAAGTAAGATACACAATCTGGTGGCCTGTGCATGGAAGCATTGTTAATCTATCTGCAGCTTTCTGAATACACGCACACAGAGGCTACTTCTCCTGCCCAGATGTTTTCTGATTAATAGTGATGTCGCCCATAATGCCAAAAACGTGGCCTTATAGTTTTCCAACACTCTTGGAAAGCTATGGAGTGTTTAAGGAGGATGGAAATATTAAATACAACATATGTATAGAACACAATAAATCAGAAGAATGTGTTTAGATGAAAAGCACTTTTTTGTTTTTGTCAGCACAGCAATTGTATATTCCACAATTATTATAATGTTTTCTGACATAAAACTGCTGTAATGTGACTGCTGTATCTGACCCAGTCCTCTGGTTTCAGCCCTTCTTGCTTTACAGGATGGTTCTTTAAAATACATCTGTACTTTATTGAATTTCACCATTTCCAAGGTCAAAATTAGAAAACTAGGAATATAAAATGGGAATGAGATAATGCAAACTATTACTGGATCTGTTCCTCAATCACTATTCCCAAAGAAGCATGGATAAAAAAAGTGAAAAAGGACTCACTTATTTCTTGACTGAAACAGTGGTTGAAGCTTCAAAGATGACTGAAATGCCTTTCTTCTCCCTTGGAAAGCTGTTGGCATCACCCTCATGATCACTTCACTTCACTGCTTTTGCTTTACAATTTTATGTTTAACCACAAATAACATCAAGAGGTCTAAAGCGCAGCACCAAACAGCTGAACATTGTTCTTACTGTAATGTTTTAGAGTCCCTAAAGAAGGAGACCCCCAAAATTGGCATGCTTACGGAGACCAAGGGCTGGTTGTACACCGCACAGGGAAGCACCTTCTGGGCACCATAAAGCATAGCCAAAATGCAGCTTTTTTTTCCAGGCTCATGCAGCACCACCTATAGACAAAAACACTACATTTCTCTGGAGTATTTGGGAAATGGGAAATACTCCTATGCTTGTTACTGCAGGTTCGTGTATGCTGCTTTTCCCCCATTGCCTCAAACACTCAGAGGAGCAGAAGGGCTAGAGGGGGTTTGCACAAAACCTGAAAGTTTCTTATATATAGTCCAGCAAGAAATCTTGAGAAAGCAAAGAAGGTGAATAACAGTGATTGTCTAGCACCAAATAGGAGGACCAAAGACCCATAAAACCGACTTCTGCATAAAAAGTCAGGCAGTTCCCTAAGACTCTTCACTGTGAACCAGGAGCCTCAGTAAACAGTTATTTTGGTAATTTTCAGGTGTGACTGTTTTCTGTAGTACACAGACATCAAATTGGAAATAACGCTACTGCAAAGAAGTAGCACCCTTAATACTTACTACTTTCCTGTGTCCTGCACGTTTCAGGTTCATGCAATGTCAGAAACCTGTTCAACCTCAGTGCTGCAATCTGGAATTTCCCATGGCAAGTGTCTCTGAAGCAGGGCTGTAAGCCAGGGTAAAAAGGTTTGGGATTTTTTAATTATGTTTCTGTGCTTAGAGAGGGAATCATGAAAATGTGAAGTGCACACAGGGACTGATGTCTCCTCATTTTCTGACAGTATGAAGTGACTTGTGCCTTGAGAGATACGAGGCATCCCACTCTCCTTAGTGCTGAACAAAAGACGACAATCTACAGCATACTGAGAAGTGAAAATGTGAGCCCAGAAAAAAAAAAAAAAAAGAAAAAGAAAAAGGAGAAGTTAGTTTTCACATAAATAGGATTTCTCTTTTGCAGAATCTGTTTTATTTTAGGTTTGGGGTTTTTTTTGCTTTGTTTTTTTAAGTAAAAAATACCACAAAAAAACCCCAAACAAAACACAGAACCAACCAAAAAGACCCTATACCTCTGAGATGGAAATAAAATAAAATTCAAGAACCTAGACACATAGAAACTTGTTATAGAAATTAGATATGGCTTGATATAGAGCTAATATGAAAGAATGTCTCTTGAATTAAAATATTACTGATGGACCTCTCTATACTTGCTGGTTTCCTATTTGACTAATTTTAGAACTTTGGATGAGTTCAAATTTATAACATTTGGGTTTTTTAAATTCAGGATTTTTTTGTCGCATTTTATGCCAGTTAGTGATAATGACATATCTTGAACTTCAAAGGTGTCCAACCAATTAGAGATTCTCTTCAAGAGAAAATGCAGGGAGGAAAAATAGAAGAAAAAATATCTTTGAACTTTTTTCCACAAACGCTGAATATTAAGCACATTTTGAGAATATTTACATAGTGTACAGTTCTCTTTAAAATACTGACTAATTTGAATTTTAAGGATAGGAAATAACAGCAGTGCTGTGAATCTCCTTTTTGGCCCATCTTTTATTTGTGCATCCCTATTACACCATGATTTCATGCTACGTGTTGCTCGTTATGTATCCTAAAAATTCAATTTTCTTATCCCAGAAGGAAAAAGCTATAAGAGGTGAAGCCAGTCATTTGATCATAAAGTGTTGTCAACACGAAGGAAACTGCTTTTGAACACTCTGCTACCACCCTTATTTGTGGTAATCATGCAAATCACTGCTAACAGCTCTGAAGTCTGAGTTCATTTGGTTTCAAGTTGAGTTACAGTAATTGTGTACATGGAGGGAAGAAGAAACACCACTTGATATATGGTTCTATGAACATCTATCCCTGACAAGACCAAACAAAGTACAAAAGTAGTGCTACACCTACAGTGCTGGGATATATGAGTCTTCAAAATGGTGATCTTTATCTCAAAAACTATTTAACCAGCCTATGATAGGGCAGTTATTGTGGTTATAAGGCTTTCTTTCCTCGAATGATAAAGCACAGTAAAATACCTTTTAAAACAACACAGCAGTTATTGCTGACCAGATTCTAACTCTAATAAATTTATTGCACCCTATCTTTACACAAGTTCTTCATCCTTCTCTTCTTTTCCTTTTGTGTAATAAGTTTATCTGCCACAACATGGATTGTATTTTTTCCTTTTCATTGATAAGGTCATTAGATTTTGAGGGGTGCAGTTGAAAAGTGGTAGTAAGCATGTAAGCCTTTTATTGTCAGAAGCTCATCAGTAAATCACACTACTTTAGATTGCAGTATAGTTTTGGCTTTGTTGTTGTTGCTTTTCCAAGATGTTATTATTTTATCTTTACAACCACTTTTACCCCACTTGGCAAGCTCTCTAGAATGAAAAGTCTTTAATTTTAAACAACCGCCTGGTAGAATTGCGATGCCCTTCTTGAAATTACCCATGGAAAGTAACTCCATCAAATGCTAGTGAAATAACTGCTGTCTGAATGCTGGCCATGGAGCAATGCAGTGATGCAAAGCCTCTTTAAAACACTCCCAAGTCTTCACTTTCTTCTCCTCTAGAGATCCGCTGGTGTGACAGGCTGAACTCCCTACCTAAAATTGGACATATTGATCCAGAAACTGCTCTTATCAACTAGAACTGTATGTGAGGTTTTGTGGGTATGTTATTACTACCGAGAATTGAATTTTTGTCTCTTTGGCGTCATATCTAAAACCCTTTGGCATGCAGGGTGATTTCAGTGACCTTAAATGTCTTATATGCAGGAACAAATATCAGGACATGATTTATAATTAGCACAAGTGAATTCTTAGCGATTTATATACCCAGAGCACTTGCATTAACTGTAGGACTAAAAGTAAAATTATAGATCTCCCTTAACAGTTAATAATTTTGTAACAGAAGTGTAATGGAAAACATTAAAAGAATAACTCTTTTTGTACTTGTTTACTTCAAAATGCTTTTAGAGAGAGAAAAATTACACGCACAACACACTTTCAAAATTGTTCTTTCATCTTTAAAAAAATGAGACTCCAATGCATTTTTACCAAATGCACTGTTGCCCTTAAGAAACCACAGGGCATGTGCTTAATGCAGTCTCAGATGCAAGAAGCTTAGATACTGCAATGTTTCTACTGAAGTCA
>CM029921.1:54998996-55198996 GCA_017639245.1 Myiopsitta monachus
TTCCTTTTATTAATCTAATTGATCATTTGTTTCCAAATGCATATGCAAGATCTTTTGAAACCTTTTAGACCCCTGTGGTTCAATATAAATCTCAAAATATTAAAAGCATCTTGTGGAAAATTAGAAAGCGGATGAGACACTTTGGGACTGGAGATGCTATAGAAACTGAACTTATAAAGCAGCATTGACACCACTATTGAATGTTGTCATTGCTCAAAAGGGCATTTATTTTATTGTTTCTTCTGTAATTGTTTTGTACTTTTACTCTATTTGTGCAATGTGACTGCCAGGAATTCAACTTAAATGAAAAACAATGTTTAGATGAAACCAAATTAAGCCCTATACCTTTTTGTTTCAATCTTCTTCTTCATGACCATTTACCCAGCCCTGAAATTGTGCTGTCTGAACTTTTGGGGCATTCGTGTCATCTAAGAACAAAATGTTTTGGAAGTACAAGCAATTGATGAAAAAGTCCTTTGAAAAACATGGCACACAAAAAGTGGAATACAGCTCTCTCCTCATGGTTCGCTTCACTAATTTCTATTTGCTTACTCAACTTTTCTGCTACATTCAAGGCACTTGAGGCAAGGGGTGTTTCTCATGGTGACTCTGTTGTTCTTTGGGAAGCCACCCTCTCTGAGAAAGAGAAAATTGCGTACAGCAACACACAACATGCAGAATTGTGACTGCAGGTGGCATGATTGTTCCAACTGAATTAATATAACAAACACTGTTATTTGGATTCCTTGCAAGAACAGTACTTCTTTCCTCAAGAAAAATAAGGGAAAATATTCCTTTTCTACTCCTTTTCTTAGCTCTTATCAAAGAGCTGGAATGGAAATGAGTTGAAAGGAATAAAACAGAAATGCCACCCATTCTTACAGAAGAAAGCAAGAATAAAGCTCAATCAATAGCACAAGGAATTTTGTTCCACCCATAAGAGATGGCTGTTGAATTTGAAACACCTCCATAATGTCTTACTGCCATGAAACAACATGAAGTTTAAATGAATATGGAGCAGCATAAAGTACCAGGGCATTTTGAGAGAAAGGGGGTAACAACCTGATTAGTCTAACTTAGGCTTTTCAGCCAACTTTTAGAGGCAGACTTTAAATATTATCTTTTTTCAGTGGAGTTAGGAGATGTTCACAATAAATAACAATACTAAGTGCAAAGTGGTAAGTGAATTATTAGGAAATACAAGCAAAATAACTTTAGAAACAATATTTTTTCTAAAATTCATTGCTTAAGGATTTTCATTATAAGCTAGATGGTTAAATAAACAAATAAACCCACAAAACACCATAAATGCAATTATGTGAATCTCAACAAAAATTCTGAAATTACAGTTATCAGAATTTAAAATTACCAGATAACATTTGTTAAAGTTAACCCATACTTTAAAATATTTTCTTCTATAAGGGCTTTTCTGACTATATCCCAAATGAGCTGAGTTTAAGTATGGAGAACTTCAGGAAGAAGACCACAGTGAGTTCAGTGGAAAGGGATAATGAAAGAACTTTCGCCTGGGATCAGGAAATGTTACTAGAGCGTGTATTATGGACATTGGCAAACAGGTAATAGGATGATAAAGTAGATAGAAATAGAGAAATTAGCTCAACTAAAGAAGAAATATTCAGAGGAATGAAAATTCAGAGGATAAAGTAAATGTGAGACTTTGCGTAATTTGAATTTTTTTCTGTACTACTCTTTCCATTACTACTTCTTGTTTTGGAGAATTTAGTCATGCAACTAAATATGTCTTATACACTAACCAAATCCTCCATCTCCTGGCACTGTAAAAAAGAGTTTTCATGAAACCTGTCATTTTTCATTCCTCAGTTATGGAGCTCCTCCAGTAAAAAGTAAGACTTATAAAGATATATAAGAACTGATAATATTCACCAGCAGATGAGCAGGAAGACAGAAAATGCAGTTAACAGCTGGAAAATAGTTGTGTAAAGGCCACAACTGTCTGTCTTTACATAATTTAGTTAGACTTTGAAAAGACTACCTGAGAACACAATCCTAATTCAGCAAGGGAAAAGTAATCATAAAAGAAAATCATCTGCTTGCTGTGATTGCAAAAAGAAATAAGAAGGATATAGAGAAAAAGCAACTTAAAACGGCTACTCATCATACTGTGAAGATGTACAAAAGACAGATTGCAATCCTTTGAGAAATCCAGCTTACATTACTGATATTTTACCAGCTGCCTCTTTCAGGTCAATAAAGAGTTAAGATAAAAACCATTCAGCATGAACTTTTTTCTCACCAATCACCTTACTGTTCAAAACATTCAAACCTCCTTTCTTCCCCATACTTGGGGGCTATATCCTTTCTGCATTCCCTTAGTTAGTATGGTCCATTACTTTAATAGCAGGATTGTTTATTCCTGAACTATCTTACCACAGACACTGGCCACATCAGGCTGCAGCTTACTTAACTCCACTCTGTTAATTAGCAACAGCCCCACTAGCTCTAGCTGATTCTGAGTTGACTCAGACATCTAGTAGCCCATCATCATAATACACCTAATTTTTTCTGATTATTTCCACCTGTAAAAAAGCCACTCTGTGGGCTTTTTGCACCTCAGGAAAGCCCACAAAGACTGTTGTCGTCCCAGTTCACAGGTTAGCAATTGCAGAAGCCATTATTTCAGGTGGTGATTCATGAACCAGTGATGACAACTCTCCTTTGTACCTCCTTGCGAAGATGTTGGATAAGACCACAACTGGATAATAAGATAAACTTTCCCAATAAATCCTGACTCAGTGTCACTCTGCAGCAAAGCACTGCATCATTCACCCATAAATCAATAACCAAGATGCTAGATGGATGTAATTTGCCCACTAAAGAGTGCAAAGAAGCCAGGAGCTGTTTCTAAATAAGCTTTTTCTCCCTTACCACCTGATAACCTGAGATCTGGGCAAGGCTTACTTGCTGTCCTCCAGCCATCTTCTAGGATGAACACATTATCTGCAAATTTGGATATCCACCTTGTTCTAAATATCTCCAGTCAATTACATTCAGAAAAGACTCATGTTCTTCCATTTGCTCTTAAATGTCAACATTATGATCTAGGCAAAGGTCATAATGCTCCAATATCCAAAATCCAGTTAATTGATTCCCTCTGGGTATCAAATCCCTCCAGCACTGCAGTTATTGCTGCATCAATCATATTGCTATTCATACCAAAGAATTAGAAGGATGTCCAAAACACTGAAACCTCTTGCTACTCCTCTCCTCAGCTTCTCCTCCGGCCATTTCTAAGCACACCAATTTTCTTGATAACACATTTAAAATTCAATTTCCCTCATAGGATTTGATTGTGCCTATAAATCTGAGTCTGGCCTCTGATCAGATCCCCAAAATGGTCCAGCTCCCAAATTACTCTAAAAATTCCTGCCATACTCCCATTTATTTTTATCCATATCTTAACAAAAGACCATCTTTACCATCTGGTTTGGGATTACTGTGTCCTAGAATCACTGATAACTCACATCAATATTTTCTACATCATTCATATTTCCTTTAGTTATGTATATCTACATTTTTAATCTCACTTGCAAGTATATCAACTTTTATCTTTTTCCCAGAAGGACTTCTAACAAAAGTATGAGACTCCCACCCACAAGATTATGTTTTTTTCTTCTCTTTAAATAAAAAATCCACTCGAATAACAAGGTCCTTCTAAGACAGTCTCAGTTACCTCTCCAAGCAGCATCTGCATGTTTGCTGCTTACAAAATATACATTCAAGCACAAGCTTTCTGGTCCTTTGGAATTATCTTAAGCCTGAAAAAACTGACTTCAAAGGAGACTATACATTCAAATATAAACAAACAGGACAGTAATTTGCTGATGAATTTCTGTGATTAAATAGAATGAACTCTCTGAGTTTGAGAGATGGAAGCCCTTGAATGGATAGTTGTATTTTCAGCAACAATAAATTGAAAGACCCAATCTCTCCCTGAGCAGCTCCTTGCATTGACTTTCTTCTACTTAAAGATATCTGTTCACACCCTTTAGGTGATTTTATTTTTAATTTCATATTAAGTACTCTCCCACCAGAAAGGAATTACTGGAATCCTAGCCTCTGCAGAGAGCCCCTGATATAACAAGGGAGACTCGAGTTAGCTTGAATAAACCTATGACAACTATGACCTCTCACAAGAAGCACAAAAAAGATGAAGAAAGCAACATCCCTTTATGTATGATTTTCAACTGCAGTTGAAAGGGGAGGCACTGCAGCCCACTCATAAGCGTTTTGTAGATGTCAGTGCAAGGACTGGTTAAGTGGTAAAACATAGTTAAAATGGTAGCTAAGTCACCAGAGCTGGGCAAGCCAAAAGGTCTCTTGTTCTTAGAGTCAATCATTTTAGGCTGAGGTCAGAGGGGGTCAATCTACAGATAAAGTGGAGACCTATTTGTGTCCAATACCTGTTGTTTCTATCATGTAGTTTACATACATACATATTTCTTTAGCCATTTGCAAAGAATAAAAGACAGTTCACTGCAAAAGATGCAGTTTCTGAAGAAAAAAATAGCCACAATCATGGAATTTTGAAAATTAAACCTTTTCCAATCACCTGATGTAATGTATGGCAATGAACTTTCTCCGAAGAATTAGAGAAGCTCTTCAGGCTAGGGATTGTGTTTTCCTACACTGAGGACAGAAATAGCGTCAATAAATTGTAATAATTACAGGGTGGATGCAATTACAACTTTTTTATTGCTGAGGAGCTGAAACAACAAGCAATGCCTGTATATCTATCAAAGAGAAAGCAAAACGTTTACCAAAACAGCTTAACTGGGTGCATTTATTTCAAGTAAAAATTGTATGTAAATGTATATGCAAATTAAGTGTGGCCCTCAAGGTCCTGGAAAGTTGCCAAAAAAAGGCTTCAGTATTGCAAATTTGAGCATCATATCTACCATATGGTAGTACCTATCAATTGTGAAAAGAAAAGATACCAGCTCCTCACACAGATGGCACCCATCACAGTACCTGTAAAAGGTTTGGGGATATAATGATGAAAATGGGTCCTTTTCAGTGTTATGAAAACCATTCATTTTTCTTATCACAGTTTAACCATTAATAGTACAGTAATATATGCAGATACTGAGCTATAACTAGCACACCTAAAGTTCTTCTAGGAGGATCTATTAAGCAGTGGGAGACAAAAAAAAAAAGAAAGAATAAATATTTACATAGACCTTTCTTCATCAGTTGGCTCATTTTACCAGGAAAGTGTATCCTTGGAATAGAACAGGTACATCAACATTAATAATTTAGTGCAGATCCCTTGTGGTCTCTGCTGATTGCTCTTTGATTTGCATTAATAGTACCAAGGCTCTAAATAAACAAACTGAATTTCATCTGTTTAAAACTAAATTACTTTCTGAAACATTTATAGGTTTCATCATCGTGGGTTTACTCTGTGTATGGGTCAGCAACACACCACTGTATGGTTGATGTCCATGTACCCAGTAGTAACGTAACATATAGAAAAACATTGACAGCCAGCTTTGCTGCAGCAAACACATGGATGTTGTAAAGTATCTCAACTTTTCTCGGTAGTTTGGGGGATCTCACTTCTCTGAAACAGTTTGTAGGGAAGATTTTCACTTTTGATATTGAGTAGTCATGCCAAAGAATGTTCCCATTCTCGCATGCATACCATTAGCGCAGTGTACATCTGAAAAAATGTCTTTATATATCTCAGAATGTGAAAGTGCTGTGTAATTAGGAGTTTAGATGAGAAATTAGTGGAGAGAAACAGAACTTGGGAGTTCTATCATCTGTTCAGTGCACCGCTCGCGCAGCTCTTCGAGGAAGTTGCACTTACACTGCACAGTGCTTTTCCTATTTATAAAGCACTGAGAACATCGCCGCTCTGCTGCGAGGCCCACTCAGTCAAGCTGTGTGAATATTTCGTAATGAATAACTCATTTACAAGATTTTGACTCTTTGTTTATATATCGCTATTTAATGGCAAGGTACTTATTTCTGTGCTCTCTGCTTGAACAAATAGTGCACTGGAGTTAATGGGAGTTTCACTTGCTATGGGCAGAGCATGGATCTTATGATTTGGCCCAGTGTGAAACAAAGGTGCCCAGAAAGATCAGACTCCCATGAAGGAAAAACAGTTGACATTGCATTGAAAATGTGCCTTAGTTTGATACATTTCCAAACAAGATGCATAGATTTTGTGTAGTGTTTCCTGTAATCAACCTACTGTGTTTATAATTAAGGGACTAGTTTGGTTTTGATATGAGAAATGAACTCTTTCTCAAATGCAAAATTGGTCAAGGGGTTTGTTGCTTTCTTGTGAAGAGAGTATTTAGAATTTCTGTTCTTTTTGTTGTAAATTGTGCAGTGCCTAAAGTTAAAATATATCTGCCAAGCACACTTTGCATATTGTACTCCACATGATTAGTACAGGTCCGCTGGTAACATGAAATCAGTTCAAACAATGGATAAAAATAAATTATTACTAGGTACACTAGATTCGAGATGGAAAAGGCACTAATGGGTGTTAAATGAGGTATATTGCATAGAAGGATTATATTTTGAATGGTATTAAAATTGCTTTGGGAGTGAATATTCTGACTAATATTATTATTTGTATATTTGAATTGTGGCATGATGGGGTTGTATTGCTGAAGAGAGATTATATTGATGCCTTTTTTTTCTATTCTGAATAATAATAGGGTAAACTACACTTACAGTGAACAGTGTATGGGATCAAGCTGGAATTTGGAGAGAGAGGAAGGGATTCAGAGAGAAACACCATCTCATTCCACAAGTAAATATTTGAGAAAAATTCTATTCTTGCAAAACTAGCAAGAGAATTCTTGTTGCAAGAGTGCAATAAAAGAGAGTGCCAGGGTTTAACTGCTGTTGCTGTCCTTTGCAGCTGGAGACAGGTTGAGATATATCTCTTTTCAGAAGCCCCCTTCACCTGAGAAGATTTCCTTGCACACTTCCAAATCACTATGTAAATATTTGGTAGAAGTTTGCACACAGATAAACTTAGCCTCAGGCTCACAAGCACAAGCTGGTCGGGTATTGGTTTAAAGTCTTCATAGTAGTTACATGCCTGTCTTAGCTATGCCTTCTAGTGAGTCCTCATGGTCTCCATGTAGGAGGGACAATCTCAACCTGTGGTTCTTGCCACCTGCCAGTGCTGTAACCATGTTTTCTGTTTTTCAGAAGATGTGCCAAGAAACTTGAATGCATTTTGCTCCATCCTGCAAAAGATATTGCAGGAGATATCTTATTCTTTTAACCTACCTCTGCCTTCTGCTGTGTTGCTTGGTTTGGGTTTTTTCCACTCTTACCTTTTCAGTTGAGAATTCTTTTTCTAAAATGTGATTTTTTTCTCTGCTGTATTTCTTAGTTTTGGTACTGTGCCATTGTTGAAGGCAAGCTGGCAGACTGTCAGATTGTTTTCAGTAAGTTATACCGCATTCAAAGTTAAAATGGGACCATTTATCCATGTTTGTATTTCTGGAATCTTGGTTTGTAGAAACCATTCCAGGAATGGAACTTTTGTTATCATTTTCAGAGAAGCATTTGGCACAGTAGGCCCATTAAAAAAAAAAAAAAAAAAAAAAAAAAAAGAAATTAAAAGAAAAAGTCTTGGAGAAAAGAAATGAAAACCACTACTGTGCTTTTTCAGTTCTTCATCTCTGAGTTATCAGTAACTGAAGCTAATGCTGCCCCCTGTATTCTCACAAAATAGGTATTTTCCTTTCAGATCCACCTTCTCGTTCATTACGGCTTCTTCCAGAAATTCATATAAGTGAAAGCGAAGATTGCATAAAAATTCTGTGTGGTCTAAATCTTTTTAGAATAAAAATAGTGAGGCAGTGGTGTAGGTTCGGGCTAAGAATGAATTAATGGATGGATCCACCCAGCACGAGGATACTCAGCAGCTCTGAAAGACTTCAATTGGTGTATTAGGACTGGGAAAAAGGTGTAATTTATCTCAGATTCCAGGCTGTAAAATGACTCAGGATTCCAACTTACATACAAACAGGTTCCATTTCATTTCCCTATCAGCTAAATGATGGCGCTATGTTGTCCACTCACCACCCCCACCCCCCACCCCCCCCAAAGTAAAAAGGATGAATCCCTTATCTAATTACTAGTACATTTCACACACACACACACAAAAGTTCTGGGAACAAATCTAATAACAAATTCAGATCTCATCTGATAAAAAGCACCACAAGAAGGATATCTTCCCAATATTTGCTTGAAATTAAACACATTTCAGAAATGACTGTGTTTTGTTTTGACATTTTCAAAGTAGAACTCTTGTGTTTTGTTTTTTTTTATTTAAGTGAAATTTGAAAAGAAATAGGTTCAGAGAAAATTAAAATGTTAAATAATGCAAAACCAATCAAAACATTTCACCTTGGTCAACTATATCAGGTGAATGTCTGTTTTCATACCCTAAAATTTTTAGTCGTTCTTATTAATCCCTCTTTTTCCTTTTGTGCCAGAAAGTCCCTGTCTGTTCTTTAACTTGACCCTTTTCAGGTTTCTGCTAATTATTGAAAGCTCACTTGAAACAGAATAAAATATATAATTGTCTAGGTCTATCACAGATTAATGAGCTCATGAGTGAGTAAAATGCAGTAAGTCCACAGACTGTCTCTCTTCTTTCAGCCAAATGTCACAAATTCAACTAAGCATTTGTATTAAACCTACTACATATTTTGTTTCTGTTGGTCTAGGAAGTTTTATTCTCGCTTGAAATTTTCTGGATTTTCAGTGGTAGAGTTATCTGATGTCCCAAAATGTTTCAGTACAAAATTCTCTCTTCCTGCAATATTTACACTAGAAAAATTGCCCATTTTGACTTGCACAGGAGAACCTTTGTTGTGTAATTTTTAACACTAAAAGATATTATAGAATCATAGAATAGTTAGGGTTGGAAAGGACCTTAAGATCATCTAGTTCCAACTCCCCTGTCATGGGCAGGGACACCTCCCACTAAACCATGCCACCCAAGGTTCTGTCCAACCTGGCTTTGAATACTGTCAGCGATGTATGATTTTATACATTGTTTTATGTCATTTCTCATCAGTTATATTTCCCTGCAATTTAATATGATCAACGAAATTTGAAAACTTGCTTTCAGGAATATGTAGTACCCTATATTTTTTTTACACAAAGATCTGTAGACCTGGGATAATTTCTAATATGTCCTACTGCTAAACTCCCTGGCTGGAGCAGGATCCACTGATTGCTGGTGTGCTACACTTTGCTTTGTGTTTTCTTAGCCAATTTTAAATCCATTAAATCCAACTTTCCACTTATTCAGTGGCTCCACATCTTAGCATTAACCTCTTCTAAGAAACTCTGTCAAAGGATGTCTGAAAATATAAGTATAGGATGTCTGTTGCATTGCCTTGTCTATCCTGGCAGAAATGATAAAGGATTCCAGTATACTTGTCAGGCATGAGGATTTCCCCCTCCTCAAACCAAATTTGCTTTCTCTAATCAGGCAGTACTTGCCCCAATGTACCTTTCATTTGATTCCTTAAAACATTATCTAAGACATTCTCCACAGTTTATGCTAGAGACATGTTCTTTCCCCAAGTGTCCTTTGACCATTTTTAAATAATGCTTTTCCATTAGATTTTGTTGATCTTCCAGGATCTGAAATTTCTAATAAAATCTCCAATTACCCTTCTTACTTCCTTTGGCTCTCTTGGATGTATTTTGTCTGATTCTGATGTCCTATCAAATTTTTTAAAGCCTCTAATTTTTAATAACCAATTAGAGTGGTATCTGCACGCTTTCTAATTCCTCACTTTTAAACCCTTATATCTGGCATTGGAGTCATTCAAATGAAGGGGACAGGTGTACAGAAATTGTGTCAGAAAAAAAATTGCTTTCTTTTCTCCACTTTATTATTTCTGAGAATGCTTTGGGTGTTTAATAATGCAACAATTAGTCAACCTTAAAATACGTTTAAGACACTTTGTAGAGTATTTCTACTATCAATTTGATTTTGTGTGCCTATACCATATTTATGGTATTACAGTGATGCCCACTATACTTGCTAGAGTTAAAATTCTGCCAAAATTTCCATCCAAAGCCAGCGCTGCAGTTGTAACTTAGCTGTGAAAACCAGCCTCAGGCTAACGACAGGAACTGAAAGTTTTCTCCAAAGACTATTTGTTTGTGAGTTTTTTAATGGTTTGCGTTAAAAAGAATGAGCTTTGGGTTTTAGTACATGTTTAATTTGAAAAAAAAAAAACAAAAAACAGGACTTCATAAAGAACTTCTGCAGACCATTAGCCCATAATATGGACCAGACTTTGTATGTGTATGTATCTTTTTAAATTATTAACTGCAATGTGACATTATTAAAAACAAGAAATTGGCAAAAGTAATATCTTTTTTCAAAGAGCAGTTTAATGAGGATAGATTTATTTATTTATTTTTATCAAAAAGACCAAGTCAGCCTTCCTTAGACTGAAAAGCTGTTTCCAAGCCAATGAAATTCTTACAAAAAGTCAGAAGTACCCCACTGGAGTCAGTAAAAGTATCTTTGCCACTACGTGCTCATGTGTTTGTTTCCATCTGCTAAGAGCTCCAGTTCTGCATCCATACTGTGCAAAATGCTGAGGACATCTCAGCTTTGATCAAGCCATCAACAGCCTCAAAACACCAGGGCTAGGAACCAAGAATCATCAAGCTCATCTCATGGGTGGGTTTAACAACACTGCAGTCAACAGCACTTTCAGCTGCTGCATCTTTGGTTCTATGATGTAGTGTGCCAAATCTCCACAGGCTGCATCCTGAGTAAGGAGGCAGAACCCAGGCCTATACAGAAGATTTGCATCCTGATTTCAAATTACAGCCCAAAGGAAAATGCCATTTGGCTGCTCCTAGAGTTGTCTCAAGGCTTGAGATGCTGATTGACTCTGAGAAGACTCATTTTACCTTACAAAAACATAGCTCAGCAAGTGCTACTTTTATCCAGCTGTATGTGGTGCTCTCTGTTACAGTCCTGAGCTCTGGGTCAGTCTTTCCCCCTCAGACTTTTAATTTTGAAAGTTTTGAATCCATTTACCTTATAATGACAAGTGAAACAGAAAGAAAACAGTTTAACAAGTGATAAGAAAGAATAGACCCTTAATCTGTAAGAATTTTGTATTCCAGGAGTTTTCCTCCCTGTTTCTACTGATCTCAAAGAAACCTTGAAGGTCTTGAAGAGAGTTTCACAGCAGGTAAAAATACACTCTGCTCCAAAAAGCAGTCATGTAGGAGATTAAGCAGATAAGACCTCAGGAAAAACATTGTCCTCTGACCCCTTACCTTCAGGGTCCCAAAGTTTAGAGCACCTCCTGAGAAAGGGCAATACCTGAGCTCAAACCTCCAGTCCCAGTGTCTCCAAAGAAAAACTGGACTCCTGAGACCAGACCCCTAAAACCTGCTTCCTGACCTTTCCTACAAAAAATAAAGCACATTTATTAGGTGCGGGAGCTTGTTTAACAATCAGATTACGTCTACTGGCAGTCACCTGGGAAACATAGGTTGCAGCCCGTGATATAATAAATCATAATCAGGATTTTGTACACATTTGAACTCATGGGATGTTTTGCCCCATGCTGCGTTTTATACAGAAAGAACCGAGCAGTTTGCATCTGGATGTAAATTGCTTTTAGGTTTTATGGAATATTTGTAACTGCTGTTTCAATGCATCTCTAATGCACAGTGCTCTCATGATCTACTTGGGAAACATACAGATTTGCTTCCAGGCTGTTTGAAGTGCATAGATTTATGAATGAGGGCACTTAATATTAGCGTAAAGAGAAGAACCAGATATACAGAGTTAAGCAGATGTCGTGGTTTAAGTCTCTAAAACTCACAAAGTCACTCTCTCACTCACTCTCCCCTCTTTCTTCCCCCAGTCCCGGGAGGATGAGGAGGAGAATCAAAAGAATGCAACTTCCACAGGTTGAGATAAGAACAGTTTAGTAACTAAGGTATAACACAAATCACTACTGCTACACCAATAATAATAATGACAAGAGAAGTACAAAGAAAGAGAATACAACTGCTCACCACCCGATACCAAGCCCGACCCAGCAGCTAACCTCAGCAGTGCACCCCCCACAACCTTCCGGATCTCTGCTCTCCATTTTCCATCCTGGACATGACGTGCTGTGGCATGGAATAACCTCTTTGGTCAGTTTGGGTCAGGTGTCCTGTCTCTGCTTCCTCCGGGCTTCCCCTCCTCCCTGGCAGAGCATGAGGCTCAGAAAGTCCTTGGTCAGACCAAAACACTACCAAGCAGTAACTGAAAACACTGGTGTTATCAGTGCTGTTCCCAGGCCCAAAATCAAAACCACAGCTCTGCACCAGCTACTAAGAAGGAGAAATGACTGCTACTGCTGAACCCATGAGAGCAGACTTAAGCAAGGACACTGAAAACTGAAGGTGATGTCATGGTGCTTCATTCATTCAAATTTGAACATCGCAAATTAGATAAAACCATATTTATATTTAAAAACAAACTGATACTTAAAGTTATTAATCACAGTAGTGCTCCAAGGTAAATTTCTCAAAACCAAATACAAAACCTCAACTCCCAGCAAACTTTGGTAATTTGAAAATGTTATCTGCAAGCTACTAAATATATTCTTCAAAATAGAGTAGACTTATATGTCACTTACTGTGTGGACTTGGCCACATATCTCTCCATGCCACAAGCTGCTTATTTTGAAATATAGGCTTTAATAAAGAATGATGCACAGATAGACAACCTTATTTGCATTAATTACATAAGTAAAGTTAGTTTACGTAACACTGAAAGGCAAAGTTTTGATTTTATGCTTTTACCTGGACAATTGCAATTGTAGGGGACTGTAATAATAAGGACATTTAAAATTTTTATATACCTGTAAAATGTACTGAATTCTATCACTTTATTGCCACCTGCTCAAGATTAGCTACAACATGTTTCTGCTTTAAGAAGAATCACAGGATACGGTTGGCTTTCTGGGTGATGAGTGCGCACTGCTGGCTCATGTTCATTTTCTCATTGACCAACACCCCCAAGTCCCCCTCGGCAGGGCTGCTCTGAATCTCTTCTCTGCCCAACCTGTATGTATGCCTGGGATTGCTCCCACCCAGGTGTAGGACCTTGCACTTGGCATGGTTGGCATCAGCCCACCTCACAAGTGTGTCAAGGTTCCTCTGGACGCCATCCCTTCCCTCCAGCATATCAACCGAACCACACAGCTTGGTGTCATTGGTGAACTTGCTGAGGGCGCATTCAATCCCACTGTCCATGTCACCCACAAAGATGTTGAACAAGACCAGTCCCAACACCGACTCCTGAGGGACACCACTTGCTATTGGTCTCCAGCTGGATATTGAGCCATTGAGCACAACTCTTTGCATGTGGCCATCCAGCCAGTTCTTTATCCACCGAGTGGTCCACCTATCAAACTGAGGTCTCTCCAATTTAGAGACAAGGATGTCATGTGGGACAGTGTCAAATGCTTTGCACAAGTCCAGGAAGATGACATCAACTGCTCTACCCCTGTCCATCAGTTCCGTAGCTGCATCATAGAAGGCCACGAGATTGGTCAGGCAGGATTTCCCCTTAGTGAAGCCATGCTGGCAAGTCACCAACCCCCTTGTTGTTTTTCAGTGTGTCTCAGCATGCCTTCCAGGAGAATCCGCTCCAAGATTTTATCAGGCACAGAGGTGAGGCTGACTGCTCTGTAGTTTCCTGGCTCATCCATTTTCCCCTTCTTGAAAATGGGGGTTATAGTTCCCATTTTCCAGTCATTGGGAACTTCACCTGACTGCCATGATTTTTCAACTATGATGGACAGTGGCTTAGCAACTTCATTTGCCAGCTCCTTCAGGACCCGCAGATGGATTTCATCAGGTCCCATGGACTTGTATATGTTCAGGTTCCTAAAATGGTCTTGAACCAAACCCTCCCTACAGCGGGCCCAGGGTCTTCACTCTCACAGTCCCTGCATCTGCCTTCCAAGACTTGGGTGGTGTGGTCAGAGCATTTGCTGGTGAAGACCGAGGCAAAGAAGTCATTAAGAACCTCAGCCTTCTCCAAATCCAGGGTAGCCAGCTCTCCTGACAGCTTCTGGAGAGGGCCCACGTTGTCCCTAACCTTTTATTTCCAATGTACCTATAGAATCCCTTCCTGTTATCTTTAACATCCTTAGCCAAGTTTAATTCTAAGTGGGTCTTAGCTTTCCTAACCTGGTCCCTAGCTTCCCAGACAACATCCCTGTATTCTTCCCAGGCGACCTGTCCTTGCTTCCGCCTTTTATAAGCCTCTTTTTTCCTTCGAATTTTCCTCAGCAGCTCCTTATCCATCCAAGGAGGTCTCCTGGCCCTCCTGCTGCACTTCCTTCTAGTAGGGATGTATCGCGTCTGAGCTTGCAGCAGGTGATCCTTGAATATCAACCAACAGTCTTGGGCCCCCCTGCCCTCTGGGGCTATATCCCATGGAACCTTACTAAGCAGGTTCCTGAAGAGGCCAAAGTCTGCTCTCTTGAAGTCCAGGGCAGTGAGCTTCCTGCACACTCTTCTCACTGTCCCGAGGATCTCGAATTTCACCATCTCATGATTGCTACAACCAAGGCTGCCCTGGAGCGTCACATTTCCAACCAGCCCTTCCCTGTTGGTGAGCACGAGGTCAAGCATGGCACCTCTCCTTGTCGGCTCCTCTATTACTTACAGAAGGAAGTTGTCTTCCACACAATCGAGGAACCTCCTGAATTGCTTGTGCCGGGCCGTACCATCCCTCCAACAGATATCAGGGTGGTTGAAGTCCCCTATGAGAACGAGGGCCTGTGAGCGTGAGGCTGTTCCTATCTGTCTATAGAGTGCTTCATCCACAAATTAATCTTGATCAGGTGGTCTGTAACAGATCACCACAATAATGTCTCCTGTTGTTTTTTTCTTTTTTCTCCCGTCTTTTTTTTTCACCTTTTTTTCAGAGAAATTTCAAGTAACAAAGTCTGTGTTCTTAAAAAAGTGAACCAACAGGATCTGCAGAGGTCACAGGCATCCACCAAGTTATCCACATAAATAATAGAAATTTACGCACTGGAAAGTCTAAATAGTTGAAAGCAAATCTGTTGTTGCTGCAACACTGTAATATGTTGTTAATTGGTATGACAAAGCAGTTACAGCATACCAGCAGTTTTTGTATTTCCACTTCAAACAGCAAATCCGTCTGAATTTACCTAATACTTCAATAATCCAATTATAACACTTTACTAGCAGAAATCGTCAGCACATAAGCCTCAGAGTCTCTTGAATTAGGACTGTGTCAAGCTGCTCACCCAAAATGCATTTCAAACTGGTGAACAAGTTCCGCCAAGACAATCAGGCTCAGCTTATGCCATCACACTTGTTGTAAAGTGTGAGCATAAAAGCACCACTACAAAACTAGGGCTACCAAGCTAACGAGAAATCTATGCTAACCAAGGCAGTAACAATAGGTGCAAGACAATGAGCAATGTGATAAAGTTCACAGTTTTCAAATCAAACTAGAATACTTCCGATTTCTCAGTTTGTGCCTAGGCAGAAATGGTACATTTTGGTTTCAGCCTCAGAAACTGATGATTTATTGATGAAAGCCCATTTATACTAACTACTGTTGTTTCTAAACACAAATAGCCAATGTTTTTCAGTACTGGAGGATTTAGTGCTGTCCTGGGTTCAGCAGTAGCAGTCATTTTTCTCCTTCTTGGTATCTGGTGCAGAGCTGTGGTTTTGATTTTGGGCCTGGGAACAGCACTGATAACACCAGTGTTTTCAGTTACTGCTTGGTAGTGTTTTGGTCTGACCAAGGACTTTCTGAGCCTCATGCTCTGCCAGGGAGGAGGGGAAGCCCGGAGGAAGCAGAGACAGGACACCTGACCCAAACTGACCAAAGAGGCTATTCCATGCCACAGCACGTCATGTCCAGGATGGAAAATGGAGAGCAGAGATCCGGAAGGTTGTGGGGGGTGCACTGCTGAGGTTAGCTGCTGGGTCGGGCTTGGTATCGGGTGGTGAGCAGTTGTATTCTCTTTCTTTGTACTTCTCTTGTCATTATTATTATTGGTGGTAGCAGTAGTGATTTGTGTTATACCTTAGTTACTAAACTGTTCTTATCTCAACCTGTGGAAGTTGCATTCTTTTGATTCTCCTCCCCATCCTCCCGGGACTGGGAAAGAAAGAGAGGACAGTGAGTGAGCAAGAAAACTGCGTGGCTGAGAGGCTTAAACCATGACAAGTGACCATAAGAGTAATTTTATTTATCTTTCCAAAGTCATATCACTTCTTTTACTCCCTTGCACCATAAATCCACTCCCCGTGATTGCAGTTCTTGCATATCAGTCTAATGCCTGGGTTTTTTTCCGGCATGTAGTATTTATTTAATGTATCAAGGGAACTATCCTTCACATAAAATGGGATATTCTATTCACAGTTAGAACATTAATATGTCAGTAAAGTTACTTTCCTTCAATATAAGATAAAATAAACCTTGAAGGTTTAGCTTCATATAGGCCTGTTAATGAGCAATGATGGTGTGATTTTTTTCAAACATTACATGACCTAGTTAATTCCTAAAATTCAGCCAACAGTTTCAGTTCATATTTTAGTAATTACAACAGAAATATAAGATTATGATAACAAGCAGCTTTCTGGGTGTCAAGTGTTCATGAAATGTACCTTGTTGCTCAAAGAAGGTTTAGGAATGTGTGATGCAATACAACTAGAGAAAGCCTTGTGTCAAAGTTAGTTCTTAATCTTAAAAAGTATAATTAAAGCACAGATTAAGTATTACCCAAAAAGTAAACATTGTTCTGCTTCCACAAACTTGCATCTCTATGCAGATCTTGGTTTTCTTAAAGCATCACAGTTTCAAGCCAATAACTGAGCTAGGTCTATCTCTAATTTTTTCGGAGAAATGTATGGTTAAATATCAACTGCAATTAATAGAGTGTTTTGAAAGATAGATTATTACTGTAATTTCTGCTGGCATTCTGTGTGCAGTATGCTTTTCTTTACTAATTAAATACTGTGAACTGTTTTCTGAGTTATTACATTTCACAAAATTTCCAATTTCCAAATAAATCATATTCAGAATATTTACTTGTATTTATGTGACAATATAAACCAGAGATGGTGTAGAAGATGCAGACTGGATAAAAAGAAACATAGATTTTGTCTACTCTATGTTTGGCACTTGGCTGTGGAAAATATAGTCCAGTCATAAATCTATGACCAACCCTGAATTTTTACTGCTTTATTTTAAAAATAATTACAGCATTTTCACATCCTCTAAAATGTGCTAAAAATCCATGTATATTTTCCATATGTTACATATCTAGGAATTAATTACTTTTCACTGTACTGTAAAATACAGATAAAGAAACTCTACCCAGAAAGTTAAAAATGCCTTTAATAGATGCTTGTCCATATGTATAATAAGGAATTATTGCACTAAGGGATTATCTAAAAACTGAATTTTTATGACAAACAGTTAAAACAGGAATTTAAAATACTGCTTCTATCTCTAGAAGAGTCTGTTTGGGTACGCACATCTGGGAAGAGATATGAACAGAGTAGAATTTACCTGTGCTGACAAACCTGGCTCATGTTACAACACAGTTCACAAACCAAACCTGCTGAAACACCCTAATCCAATGCTCTTAATCTTTCTGTGACAGAGCTTTGATTAAGTGCTTAAATGAAAGCCATAACAATTTTTTAAATATTATTCTGATTGTTTAAAACAACTATGTGAAAAACCTCATGTGTAAGCCTTGTGCACCATTTTGCAATGCCAGTAAAAGAGATGACTTCTGACAGGAAGGGAAAGAAATGAAAAGGAAAAATCACTGTGGAAAAACTGAGTTTCCTTTAATAAAGACCTTTTCAAATTCATCCATTCCTTAAATATTAAGATACTGGAGATCCCTGTCCAATAGGGTTTCTAAATATGTTTGGGTTTTTTGTGAGTTCCTTTTTTTGTGTTTGTTGTTTTGTTGGGTTTTTTTTTTTGTGTGTGTGCATTTTTTGTTTTGTTTTGTTATTGGTTTTTGTTTTTTTGGGTTTTTTGTTTGTTTTGTTTTTTTTTTAAGAAAAAGGAAATTGAACTTAAAAAAAACAAACCCTGGAATATGTCTTTAAAGACAATTAGAATAAAATCAAACCTGCAGTTTCCCATAGCCCATCCATTTAACCACATATTCCTCTAGTTACCATTGCCCCACCCCTTGCCACCTAATGCTTTTGCTATGCTAATTTGCTAGAAAGGATACCAAAGCCGTATGTGAGAAACTGCAACTCTGTGAGAGCCTGGCTTATATCAGCTTGTCGTGCCAAGGCTGATGCCTGGAGCCGCCAGCTGCAGAGGAGGTTGGGGAGGGAAGTGTGCAGGGGTGCCGGTCTAGGTGATTACTCACCCACACAGGGCAGGAAAATGCTGGGAAGGGAAGAGTAGAGCATTTAAGAGCCCCAGAGTTTAGAAGCTGAGTACCTGGAGGACAGCTGGAAAAGATTTAAAGAGTGTTTAAATGTCTCTCCAAGCAAGGGGTGCCAGCAAAACCCAAATGTAGTGCTCTCTCTATATTTCGTGACAAAAGCTAATTCTCATCTTGTGGATGTTTTTAATATTTAGACAGAGAAACTTAACTCCAAAAAGATATTCAGAAAGTGCTATGAAAAGGGAAGATTGATACTTCAAAAACAATAGAGGAAGAAGTAATATGAAATTACAGCAGAGCTGTGACTGATTCAAGACTAAGAGCTGACCCCCATCTCCAATCCAGAGGTTCCCATTAAATCTTGGATATTGATGAAATTATGATTGTGCCCTGAGACAAGCATTTGTAATTAATCCCTTCAAAGCAGTTCAAGTTTGCAAAGGAAGCACCAAGGCCAGGATGAAATATATGGAGGGTGAATACCCCTATGGTAGTGTTGATACTTTTGGGAACATGCAGTGTAATAAGAAAGGTCTGAGGTGAAAATCTGCAGTATTGCAGTACAGAAAGTGAGAGACCCAAAGAAAACAGCACATAGAAACATGGATGCTGTGACAACTTGTATCAAGGAAAAGCCCAACATTCAGAAGAAGGCGCAATCTCTTAACGGGCTACCGTGCTTAGGAAGAGATTTTAACCAGACATAAAGGGCACACAGTGTGAAAAGTAAGACAAGCAGCATCAATGCCATGGAGAAATTTTTCCAAAGAGCCGATGGACAGTACAGGAGTGAAAAAAAAAACAACCCACCAATGTGTGGAAGTGCTACATTTACTAATTCTTTATTGAATACCAATATTAGTACAGTGCTATATACAGCCATGGCCAGCTAGTATGGTTTGGGCTGCTAGAAGGTGCCAGCACTTAATACGTGCTTAGGATTGCACAAAAACCTCTCAGGCAGAGCCAGTGTTAAAATATCTATGACAGTATCAGGTCCCATGAAAGAAGTTCTACTACCACTTTATCCCAGATTTGTGTCTTAAATTGGGATTTTAGAAGCTGCTGATGGTATGCGCACATCATGCAGAGGTAGCACCTCAAAATCCTTGTACATAGAGCCAGAGCGACAAAGCACTAACAGAAGTAACATTTGTGGGAGCAAAAAAACAACACCCAGGGGAAAACAGCATACAGCTTCACCAAAATCCTGACTGTTTTCACCTCTACTATAGCTTTCACCATGACAGCAACTCTTGCAAGATGCTCTGTGAACAGATCCTGACATCACCATGTAAATCTGTGATTTTTCTCAATCTAGACACCATTTTCTTTAATAGTGGCATTTGAACAGTGCCAAACATAGCTGAAGTCTCCTTGGTCGGGACCTTTAGGAATTTTTTCAGTGCAAAAAAACACAAACAAATAGCTAATAGCAATCTATCACATGTAAAATCCATCCAGTAATCAGTCTGTGGTGCAGCCCTGCCTTTTGTGTGGTTTGTTAAATGTCTTGCTTAGCTTAGTGTGGGGGTGTTGCATAAGTAATAAATAATAATAACTAATATTTGTAATGATCTCATAACAGTGGCTAAACCACTTGCATGCTGACTAATACTCTCATTGGCTCACTATGCTGTCTGCAATCTCTCTGCATTCATCTCTGCTCCTACACGAAAAACTAACAGCCTGAGTGTAACGCAGCAGAGGCCCTCCTACAGCAAGATGATAATGAAAATGACAAGTTAATAATATTAATAATATCTTCATATAGACACAGATGCTTTACAACAGGACGTTGTTTCACAACAGGTCTTGCCTTTGCATATGTGCTACCTGCATCTGCTTTTTCCAAAGATGTATCCATGAGATTGTTTAGTCAAAAAGTCAAATGCATGTTTCACCTTAGAAAGACAGGAGCCAGCTCAGGGATGGCTGTGTAGGATTATGTTTGCATTGAATGCATTCATGCTTGCCTCTGATCCTATTTGCATTTATCTGCTCTTTCCCAAAGAGTCAGGGAAGATGCTTCTCTCTTCCTGGCACCTCCTGGTGAACTAGTGCACCTCCAAGAACACTGAAAGCAAAGCAGAAATAGGGGAAAAACACAGAGGGAGCTGAGATGCAAAAGGAACTTATTTCTATCAGTACAGGGATGTGGAAAAGTCAAGCGGTTTCTTATTATTCTGTTGGTCAACAGTTTCAATCATCAGAAAAGGGCAGGTAAGATGGAAGGAGTCACCTCTGACTCCTGAAGCTTTGACAGGTCCTAAAGGGTCTGTCAAATTGCTCTAAATACATCTTTTACTGCACCAATCTTCGAGAGACTGGAAATGAAAGATAAACCATGATCTGACTTGACACATCTCTTTATCATGGGTGGAACCAGGCCCCAGATTTCTAATACTAATGCTTTGGGACATTCTAAATCCACATGTGAGGTTTGGCTCTCTCCCTGCTGTTTACATGATAAAGTGACATTCTGATTCAATCTATCATCTCATCAAATTCATGATTTCAGAAGTTCCTTTAAACATGTCTGCAGCATTACGTTAACTTTTCAATACCTCCATGTCAATACATGCCAGTTGCTTAGGGTTATTTTTTCTAGTTATAAAGAAGGTCAAAACGGCAATGCAAATGTATTAGGGGGGAAAAATGCATTCAAGTAACATTACATGTTTCTGGACTCAAGATGCCAGTCCATCTTTAAATCACACAACTGAGTATTCAATTCACAAATACAATGAGGGTACTTTTAAATTTTAACTGTCATATTCTGTTATGTTGCCTGATGTTAAGTTGCATTATGCTAGCAGTGAATGGGATGGGACAGAACATAATTCACTGCATTATAAACAGCATAACGTAACTTGACAACTGGAATTTAACAGGAGAAAATCCTTAACCATAGGATTGTGTTATATATTCCTATACATTTATAAACCCAGCAGCAAAATATCCAAGTATAAAAACGGATAATGCAACTATTGCCAAGAATCAAATGTTGTTTCATTTGTGTGGCAAGCAAATAATTGGGGGTAGTTTTCTTTGCACTTTAATTTCCTAACTGGACAGCTGCCACTTTCCTTTCTGAGCTGCTTAGGGAGGTACGTGGTTGTGGTATCATCTTAAAACTTTCATACCTAAGACGCAGAGCAGCATTCACTTTTAAGGAAGCTGTTTTGTTTTCTCTCCTGGGCTAAAATAAAGAATGAAGTAACACATTTCTTCAACATGAATATGCTAACAGCCATAAATCTGCTCCCTGGCATTACTGAAGAACAAACCATAGTAAATGTTTAAAAATGTGCTCCTAAAATAAGCCCTGACTGAGCTTTGATGTCACTTTAGTTAATTCACATTGGCATTGCATACATAGCTCAGTTTACCAGAGAGGATTCATTCTTTATTGAAGCATAATTACATTATCAGATATTCAGTAGAGGCCATAAACCACAAAATGGAAATTAGACTGTCAATGACCATTTTATACTACAAGGATTATTGTATTTTAACGTTCGTGTTATCAACCACTGTGCTGGCAATCTAGCATGTGGACCCCAATTTTCAACATCATTGTAACCTGAATAAAATTTAAATATATGAACACCAAATTGAACAATCAATAACAATCTTTTAAGCTATATAAGCTTCTGACTGGCAACAAACTAAGCAATAGCACAGAGGCAAATCAATCAGGAAGCTCTGTTTTCCTTCATAGTCCTATGCATTTGAGACTGAGGGAAACTTATTTTGGTGCACTGTTTCCCAATATCAAATATATATATATATATATATGTCAAAAAAAAAAAAAGCTATAGCATTCTCTTCATTGCCCACTCAGATTTGTAAATGGAATTTACTGCATGCCGTGTCCTCTTATAGATTAAATTAATGTTATTTTAAAGAGGTTTAATGCTCAAAGATATTTATGACTCATGCTGAGAAAGAAGCTGTACTCGGTTATGATGATTAATATAATTTTCCCAAGTTTTCACAGATGAAATTGCTTGATGTGCATGTTTTGAGTACAGAACAGATAACCATAATTCTAAGAAGAAGCAACCATGATTGTATTATTGATGCATCATTTGGAATTAGCAAGCTGCTTGTGGAGCACATAAAATATTTTTGTTGGATTTGGTTACTGTTTGATAGGCATTGGGGAAGCAACATTCATGTTTTTGCAACCTGGGTTTGTGTTTTGATCTTAGCATAGCGAAAGTTAGTGCTTATAGATAGTTAGCTTTTATGAGCAAACAACTAATAAGACAAGCTGTGATTTAAAACTTATATCCTCTGTCCAGAATGAAAATCATGTGATAGAATTTGATAACTTATATAGAGAAAATGAAGATTTACTAACTGCTCTAGCACACAGGTTTGAAAAGTGGATGACACACATCTGATCAGAAGAGCTCTCCAACAGTTTTGCAAGGTCAGTGAAGATTAAACAAACATCTCCACTACCTACCTTTTGAGGGTCAGCCCTCACAAATAATAAAGATTACAAATATTCATTTAACATTCTGCTATTGTGGACTTTAATATAATTATATTGAAGTGCTGTGACTATTACACAGGCCAGTTACAAACTGTGAAACTGAATTTTCTTTTCAGATTTTAGCTAATTGTTTGTTGTCCTATGAGAACAGCAAACTAGAGTCTGTGTAAAAAAAAGGGAAATTCTTAAAAACTGATAAATTGAAATAATTGAAAAAAAAATTCTCCCCAAAGGAGATATGTTGGTTCCTAATATTTTCCTGCCTAATATTTTCCCGTACTCTTGCATTACTTTATGTTATGCCTAAGAAGCTGGGTAGCTCGTTAATCTAGATAAATCAATGTTAGGTTTTACCTGAGTTGAAACAATTTTATAATTTAAGTTTGAATGATTGTCTGTGCATTGGAGACCATAAATGTTACAGGACTTGGTAGTGCTGGGATAATGGTTGGACTCAATGATCTTAAAGGTCTTTTCCAACCTAAATCATTCTATGATTCTATGATATTAGGGACTTGATACCCTTTCTGCCAAAATGAAAAACTTCTCAACGTAGCTCAAAGGGGACTGAATTTGGTCTGAAAGTGCAGTGAACAATGTATTGCTATAAAATGACTCATAATATCAATGCTGGCTACTGATGGGACTAATACAGGTGTACCTTAACGTTACACACGCTCTGCCCTTACTGACTTTCTTCAGGCTTTGTATATATAAAGGAGTATATGTATGCTTTGTTGAAGGTAATATTTAAGATGATGTTTTAAAACAGCTTTGGAATAAATGTTTCTTAGAGTAAATACAAATATATCTCTTTCTCACTTCATCATATCACTGGCCGCATGTTTCAGTTTCCAGAGCACTTTGGAATACCACATGCTATAAGCTAACAGGTTTAATCTGGTTGTGGGGGTTATCTGTTTTTATTTGCAGTTATGCATGAAATATTGATTGCTCTTTAATGTGGGGGATATCTCTCTTTATATATTTTGTAATAGTTAAGGCTCCTAGAGTATAATAACTCTTAACACCTCTAGGGAATTTTAACTGGCTTTTAAATTTGTAAATGTTGATGCAATTTGCTTGACATCTGAAGTCAATATGAAGGTGTTATATAAAAAAGAAGACATAAAATTGCATCTAAAGAGACATGTAATGCCACTGTATTAATGAATATATGTTATGAAACTTACAGATATTCCCTGAAATTTTTAGTTAGTTAAAATGAGAAGAATATACAATGTTTTATAAACATTTTTGGGATGCTCATGTTTACCCATTGCTCCAAATGAGAGTCAAATCATTTATCGTACAGCTTTAGAATTAAGTCCAGATAATTCTCAACTCCCAAATCACTTCTATCTGAAGACCGTATACCAAAGCATAGAAAACATAAACCAGGTGGAATACAGTTCTCAGAAAGCATTGAGGTAATTTGGAATAGCAGTTCAGTTTATTGCATTATCTGTAGCTACTATAAACACTTAAATTTGTTTGTGATGGTTGCTACTGAAAACCATATGATGAATAGATACTGCTATCACGCTCTGGGACAAATCTTGATCACAATGGTATTTCTGACAGTTCACTAATATACAGAGATTCCATCTTTAGTAACAACAATCTACAAGATTTACAAAAGCAACATACTATAATAATGATTTTTATAAAGAGAACATCATGAAATGGTTGAAGTTCTCCACGGATGGTACACCTAAATTCACATCTATTCAACCTGAAAAATTAGCTCTTCTGCTACCCCATCATTTGCAGGCTTAGGTGCCAAATCCCCTTCCATCTAAATAATTCCAGTCTGTCATGCTGGGTTTTATAAATACTAGATGATATTAGTTTGTGAATGTTAAAAAGGTTTTTTTTAAGGGTCTGATTTAAAACAGGTTTAATTTCCCTAAAAGAACATTGGAAAAATTCAAACAATGTACATTCTTCCTTACTAGCGCATAATCTGATTGCTGTAGAGATACATATAACGCATCAAATTATCAGAGACCTATACATTGCATCCACCATTTTTCTCAAGACTTACTATAGAAGATGATAGTCCAAAAAAGTTTCCCAGAAATATTTCTCCACTCAATGATTTATTCCAGTTTCCATCCTCCTCCCTCTTTGCGACAGCTCGTCAGCTATCATTAGAAGTTAACAACACAAAGGCTTAAAGACATACCCTCTGGTTAAAAATAAAAAATAAAAAATCCCACAGCTTTCAAGTGTGAATGGGATTAATCACACATAATAATTATACAAAGTGATAACACTTATTATAAGATCACATAAACACTGTTAAACAAATAGTGGCAGTAACCTTTAAGAAGGAAATATAAAGCCACCAAAAATAATGCAAATCAAAGTTTCTATTGGAAAGAATTTCTGGGTAAGGATGCTCTGAAAATCTTAATGAAACTAGTGTGCAGTATTTCAAAGCAAATACAGTTGCAGCTGTTTAACATGTTCCATACATCTTCAAAATGCACTATAAAAACCAGAATATTGGTGGGGAAAAATTGCTGATCCCCAATCCCCCCATCCTTCAGAAGTCCTCAACAACTTACAAACCTTTTTTTCTAAGCTTGTTTTCTAGATCATCAATGTAATTATACAACAATTTATACTCTCCATATTAGCAATTCTTTCTTGAGCTTCATGGAGTTCTAAACCAAAGCTTTCAAAGACTTAATTTATTTTTTTTTTAAATTGCATTAGCTGTGGCTTCAAACATGCCAGCCTTTTCCTTGCAATTGCTTTGTATTTCTTAAGAAACTCCACTTTGTTGAAAGTTTTGGTTTGATCTCACAATATCACTCATTTTTATAGTTCCCACTAAGTATCTGAGGAATAGTTTCCAAGAAATACTTCATGTAAACCACACATTTTTTAAGCACAAGCAAATCCTGGTGAATTCTGGTACCAAGGAGATGATTTGTTACCCCAAGTCACCAGGTGAGCAGAAGATTGTGAGGCACTTTCACAGCAGCAGAATATGCTCCACAATGGGACCTTTTGGATATGAAGGTAGTGCAGCCCACTAACCTGCTACAGCATCCCCATTCCAGGCTGACCAATGTTAGAAATTTTTCAAAGGTCTATGGGCAGCTGCGGAGGGGACCATGATCGAAAGGTAGAGGTCAGGCAGAGGGCAAAATCGGGGGAAGATGCAGAACAATATATGAGGTACAGAAGTTTAAGGAAGATGGAATACAAGAAAGTTTTCTACACAGGTAGTTAGAAAGACAAAGCATCTTGAAATTTTTGCATCTATAAATATATTCAGTGTGCAAAACCATAAGATCAGTAAACATTATGGGAAGACAAATTTAGGGCATGGCAATGAATATATGAAAGTACGGAGGCCACAGACCATGTATATGTTAAAATAAAAGCAAAATAATTAGGGATGATACAAACCCCTTCATGTCTTGACTGGAATGGGTTTTAGGTAATCAAGAGAAATCTTCACCTTCAGAAATGCAGAAATGAAAGATAACTTGTTCATTGCTAAATGTATGTATAATTATAGTACTAAAATGAAGTAGTTCTAATAATTAGAATGTAGGCAGCTACTATAAGAAAAATAACTGCAAAACCTAAGAAAGGAACTGCTTGTTTGCAGAATTGTTTTCATTCTCCTCTTTCAAACAAGTGACATTTTGCTATTTGCCTATTGTCCAAGAAATTGTTTGGCATCATTAAATATATAAGGGGCTCAGATATCTATATTTTACCTTTATGTCAAATATTTACATGTCATACATAGGACCTCACCAAGGAGTTGTTGTGATTAGATGCCAAGAAGCATCAAGAATCAAATACAATTGTTAGTGTTTAAGGGGTTTCCTGTTTATTTCTACAAACATACAGGATAAACACTGTCAGTCCAAAGTAAACTATAGAGTACACATTTTTTTCCAAAACTAATACCCTATAAAAGCATAGAATGGTTGAAAACTACATTTAAACTAATTCATTCTGGTGGCTAGTACCATGTGTGAAGACTCAAGGATATTTCATAACCCAGAGATCCTGTTAGCTAGTTATAATTATCATTAAAATACCTACCCTTGGTTTAGACCTTACAGTTGATGAAGATTCTCCTAAACACATCAAAAAATGTGGTCAAGATTTGGTTCTGATCAAAGTAAGTAAAACAGATATGAGAGATAATAAAAACAAACAAACAAACAAAAAAACCCATAACAAACCCCACCTCAAATTCAGCTCAGAATGAAAGAAAAAAACCAACCACCCAGCAACAGATATGTACAGTATCATAAAATATAAGTCAGAGCACCAGGGACTGAATTTTGAGTGACATTCAAAAGATTTTCATTAAAGCATCCATTTGTTTCAGTCATTTGAGAACTATTTAGTCACTTAACTCTCCCAGCTGAATTTTTTTTCAGATGCCAATTGACAGAAGAAATTCATTCTAACTAAAGATAAATCCCTACATTCACTGCCAAGAGTTTTCCTGCCATAGACAATTATTGGTCTAGAGGGGACCTTTTCTTTCTTCTTGAAATTAAGCTCCTTCTAAGAAACCTATGTAAAATTAAGTACTTCATTAAACTGACAATCTGGCAAGTCTACCTTTGTTGCTTTGTTTCTTCTAATACAAAGTTAAGAAACATATGAAATGGAAGAAACATACGTATATAGAGATCAATAAAGAATTTGCTCTTCAGTTCAAGTAGCTAGAATGGTAAAACAGAGGAGAAAGTATAAGAAAATATAGTTTAGGTGAAACAAGCACTTATTTTCTTAACCTTTCTTAAAGTATTCCAAACTGAAACATTTGTTTCAAAATTGATCATGTACAGTTAGTTTCAAAATTAATTCACTACATTAATACCCTATATTACTTGTTTTTAATTTTGTCTCATTACATGATATTACATATTCTATGCTAGATAGACCTTTTCCTAAGTATGAATGGTCTTTGAAATCTCTGGGTATAAATTTATACTTCTATGAGAGCTCATAGCATCAAATATCTGTTTCAATGTGATGTTTTTCAATGAGGAGAAAATTCCAAGTTTACCAAGGCTTTTAAAATGAGATATATAAAGTTAACCTGTTCACAGTGTGGTCATCAAGGGTCTCTCATTCTGCTCTGCCCTTTTTGCTGTCATTTATTTCAGGGGAAATTTTCAGAGGTCTCATAATATTTTGTCCACTTAAAGAACACAGGGGAGGGCATAGAAGACAAACACAGATTAATTTAATGCTTTAATGGGTAATGGGCAGTAAGTTGTTATACAAATATTTACTGCATGCTACCTGTTAAAACATCATTATAAACACTCCAAATTAGAGCTGCAGAATAAGGATAATGGATCAGAATTGCTCAAAATTGTCATTTTGAGGCCCGAAGGATGCACAATTTGTTTAGCTTGGCAGTTTTAAAAGGATTGGCATATTCTCAAAGAACAGGATAGTCCGAGTAAAGAATAAAGCTAAAATATGGAAAAAGAGAAATATTATAATAGTCCACTAAGTACAGGTAGAAACTTTGTTTAGTAATATTCATGATGTAATACATCTTTAAGTGAGGACTCCTTTGATGTAGTTTAAAATGTAAGGTGATGGGTAAAAAATTGTGTACCATTACAAAACTGTAAGAAGGAATTATATACCAAGGTTTTGTTACAGTCATTGTCACAATTGCATCAAGAAACACTTGGTCACTCAGGTGGCATCAGGAGAAATTTTAAAGTCACATAGAGCAACAGCCAGTCTGCCACATGGCTGGACAGCATACATTAAAATTTACCAAAGGGGGTTCATGAGTTGTATTTCCTTTTCCCAAGATGGTTATGCCACAAACAAAGGCTTCAGCATTTGTGACCTGTGCTTTGTATTTGAATTATTACTTATTAGATATAAATTTTTGTTTGGACTGCATTTTTGTGTCAATACTTACATTTTAAAAGCTATTCACCATATCCTAGGAAAATAGCTGGAAGAAAAATATGGCATTGTTGTGTGCTTTACTGCTGCTGCCCCACTGGCATCACACTGGTATTGCATTTCAAGGAGGAAGGGGTGGGAGGGTATTATTTTGATCCTTAATTGCCAGTGTGTTAATTGTATGAAAAGAATTCCCTCAAAACCAAATCCTGACAAGTTTCAGAGATTTATCCGTTTGTTGGCTTGAAAAGGTTTGCAACAGGAAGGAAAAGTAATGTATTGTGGTATCCTGTTGTTTTAGATGTTGCCAAAAGAAGTCTTGACAGGTCAATGTGACAGCCTGTGGCAGTCCATGGAAAAAAATAATTTTAACACTGATGGTCTCCAGGTCATGCTCAAAGGTACCAAAACAAGTCAGCATCACCACGGGACACGTGGAGCCAGTGTTCAAACACTGAGAGGCCACTGGAACTTATCTCTTCATCTGAGAAGGGGCCCATTCTGTGTCCTGCACTATTTAAGAACTGTCATTAATGGAAAGACTTCTTTTTTCTACTTTTTTCTCACAGTAGATGAAAATAAATTAGAAATGTGAGAAAAAAAAAACAACTTACAAACTACTAAGATTTAAAGTAAAAATAGGGTTCAGTCCTAAATCCCTCATGTGCCTGGAAATCCCATTGCACTTTTCCCATTTTGGTGCTTAATAATTAGTCATTAACTCCTGTTCTACAATGAACAGAACACACTCATCTGCCACTTGCTTGACAAGATCGGGCACATGTTGATCATTTTAACAGATTAATTTAACTCAGGTTTCTGTAGTTTCCCTAGGAATTGGCCAAGCAGAAATTTATCAGATTCTATATAAATCTATGTCAGTGGGAACTTTAATGGAAATTACTACATTAAGAATTCTGGATTGGGCCCTTAATAGCTACTATAATTTATCATATTTTTAATATGGGGAAATCAGTAAAATGAAATATTCTAAAGACATAAAAGTAATAACCCAATCATTTAATATGAAAGAATAACTAGACAATACTGCCCTGAAGAACTATGGATAGCCTGACAGAAAGGCACTGGATATAAAAGCCAGAAAAGCATCAGTATTAATTTGAGGGAAATACTGCATTCAAGTAAAACTATATCAGTGAAAAGAAAGCAAAATAATCAGTTCAACATCCTCAGTAATTTTTACGAGGCATTCACACGTCTTTGGTGTCATTATCACAAACAGAAATAATAGAATCATATAGAATCATAGAATGGTTTGGGTTCGAAAGGACCTTAAGATCACCTAGCTCCAACTCCCTGCAGTGGGCAGGAGCACCATACCCTAGACCATGTCTCCCAACACTCTGTCCAGGCCTCATCTTAAACACTACCAGGGATGGAGCATTCACTACTTCCTTGGGGAGCCCACTCCAGTGCCATACCACCCTCACAGTAAAGAACTTCTTCCTTATAGCCAGCCTGAACTTCCCCTGTTTAAGTTTAAACTCAATACCCCTTGTACCATCACTACAGTCCCTGATGAAGAGTCCCTCCCCAGTATCCTTGTAGGCCCTCTTCAGATCTTGAAGCCTCCACACAGCCTATTTTTCTCCAGGCTGAAACAGCCCCAACTCTCTTAGCCTGTCTTCACATGGGAGGTGCTTGAGCCCCCTTATCATCCTTGTGGCCCACCTCTGGACTTGCTCCAAAAGCTCCATGTTCTTTTCATGTTGAGGAAACCAGAACTGTACACAGTACTCCAAGTGGGATTTCATGAGAGCAGAGTAGAGGGGCAGGATCTCCTCCTTTAACCTGCTGGTCATGCTTCTTTGATGCAGCCTAGGATATGGCTGGCTTTCTGGGCTGCTCATGTTCACTTCCTCATCAACCAACGCCTCCAAGTCTTTTTCTGCAGGGCTGATCTGAAACTTGTCTCCTCCCAACCTGAAGCTGTGTTTGGGATTGCTCTGATCCTGGTGTAGGACCTTCGACTTGGCTTGGTTGAACTTCATGAGGCTAGCATTGGCCCATCTCACAAGTGTGTCAAGGTCCCTCTGGATGGCATTCCTTCCCTTCAGCTAATCAACCGAACCATATAACTTAGTATAGCTGGCAAACTTACAGAGGGTGTACTCAATCCCACTGTCCATGTCACCTATAACGATGTTGAACAGGTTCAGTCCCTGGCTCAGAGAACGGAAAGAAGAGGGAAGATCCTGATCCCAAGCCAAGGGAGCTTAATTCCATGATTTTGATTTGCTGTGAGCAAGAAAAATGAATACATTTTAGTAGGCAACTATTAGCAACAGTTTAAACTATAACTATTATAACTTTATAAAGGCATGTCTTTAAGGTAATATAACTGCAAATAATAACTCAGAATCAAAGCAAGAAATTATGAAAATGAGAAGCTGTAATTTTAGTCATAATATTAAAACTAAATAAAAATTCCAATTAAAAAAAAATAGTCTGTTTTAAGATTGTACTTATCCATTCCATTGTTTTCAATGAGAGATATCAGATTACTGAAAAATGAAGATTAATACTTACATCTTGCCTCTATCTAATGGGAAGCTGAGGCATGGAAATTTGCCTATACTGGTCTTGGAGGCCAGTGGCAGAACCGTGCTGGGTGATTGGAAGGGGAGCAGTCCAGTAATGTTTTCTTAAGACTGGTCCACCAAAATTGTGCTGGCAGGAGAAGGTATGGGAACATGATACAGGTGTGGGTACACCATGAATCACAGCTGGTCACTCCATGTTTGTCATTTAACCTCAGATTTACTTTCCTTTCTGTGATGGTTTCTGAGTCCCAAGAAAGAATGGAGAACTTATGTTAAAAGGTTGCTTACGTCTGTGGATTTCTGTCATCCATGAAGACCCTGAAGCTTCTCCACTGCTTTGAAAGGCAAAATAGAGACAAAATCTCTGCCTAGCTTCTATCAGAGTCCAAGAGACTCAGGCTTCTGGGAATCTCCAGATTTCCATTCATAAGATGGGATGTGGACATGCACAGGCCCTTTGGAATCTGGCCTGAAAGAATATAAAAAGTGAGTTTCTCCTAAAGCTTTTGTTTGGTTGGTTAGTTTTATTTTTTTTTTTCTTTTTCAAAGAGACAGTCCTTTCCACTGTGCAGGGATAAAAGATTGGATTTAAATATATTTAAAAGCAGCAGAAATTTCTTAAACTTAGAACAGAAATGAAAGGCCTTCTTTTTTTTTTTTTTTTTTCCCTGTAACAGGAAATTACTATTTGCTTTTTCTAGTATTACATGAACTGTGAAAAATTCATCTTTGTGTGCCAAAGAAAGAAAAAAACCCTCACCCAATTAAACATGTGCTTCATGCCCACTGCTACAGGGGTAGGATGCACATTTCTATCTGTGATTGCCAAAAGAAAAAATGGTTGTGTAGCTCTAGAGAGGCTTTACTGAACTACAGTAACACCATTTAACAATTTAGCTAACTGATAAAATGAAAAATACTGCTAATTCCCGTTTGTAATATGCTAAATTGCCTGCAACTGATTTAAACAATAAGCAAGCCAGGCTTTAAGCTGTTATCTGAGGCCAGTTGAGGAAAATGCTTTATTTGCCATCTCTTCCTGAGCAAGGGGTTTAACAAATTATCCCCTAAAATATATTCTGCAAGTGGTCAGCCTGTATAGCCTCAGAACAGTTAAATTCTGCAGAGGATTCACTACCAGAACTTGCCGAACTTGCCAATCTCTGATAACAGAAATTTATACATAAGCAAACCTTTCAGGTTTAAGCTGCAGATTTTTCTTTCTTTTTTTTTTTATTTTTTTTATTTTCTTCTAAAGTTTAAAAGTTTTCTTTTGGTCCAGGTCTTTCTAAACACACAACAAAAACATAACATTGAAACAACAAAAAAGCATATGATATTCTCTGATAGCTTCCTGCAATGATGAAAGAAATTAACTCAAATCCCAAGATCCATCCTCAGGAGCTTAATTGCTTCAAAGAATAGGAATCTTGTCAAATTCAGTCTAAACAAACATAATCAGTAACTTTCAAAGCTTGTTTGACATCGAAGAGGCATATAAAACAACATAGGAACCTAACAAACATACATCGATGGTCTGTCAAAAATTTTTGTTAGACATGATGCTATTATCAAGGCGCATCAGGATGAAATAAAGTGACCTAGCTGACCAGAGGCTTACAAATGTCTTGGGAAGGAAGGAAAAATGGTGAATCAAAAGGTAGCTTTGTTACACGTCCCCTCAGGCCATATTATTGACAGGGATGACAATGGTCCCAAGATACACCATTATCTATGACCAGCAAGCAGACATCAAATCAGACATCAAATGCTACTGAGCTGTCTCTGTCAGAATAGAAAATACTGCTCAAAATATACAGGGCTTATTACATTTTGTTCAGCAAAGGTTTGTCAAAAGCCAGGGTCACTCTCTGTGTGCACTGCCCTGAGGGGTAATTTTAAAAGGCAGGAGAGATGCACTCAGTTCTTCAGTGTTTCTTCTGGAAGGAGGCTTCGAGTCTGTGAATGACCAAAATGTTTTGAAAATCAAAGAATGACTCAGATTAAAAAAAAAAAAAGTAAACCAAACCTAATAGATGTTCATTATGGCTGTGTTACTAGAAAGCAAATCACTTTTCAAAATAAACAGGTTAGCAAATTATTCCCACATTCAGATGTTTGTTCAGTAAAAATTCAGCTGATTTCTAATACATTAAGGTGGATGCTACTGTAAAGGCAGAACTCAAATTGTAGTGTATAAGTATGCCCTCTTCAAGTATCTCTGTTGTACGATTATGCAGTTAATTGCAGTAAAAATATTTTTAATGGTGAGAAAAGAATTGTAAATATAGTACCTTTTGGAAAGAAAAAAAAGAGTTTGTATATAGAAATTCCAACCTCAGAAATGTTTGGGTAAACTTTGCTTTTCTGTGAACATCTGCTAAAAACACACTGAGGAAAGAAAGTCCAAATCCACTTTACAAATTGACACATAAATCTTTAGGAACTGTGTTGTGAAAAAAAAACCCACAACAAAATACCCAAATCAAACCGAAACAAAAATAGAACTTGAGGTGAAAAGAGTATTTCAGGAGGTGGAATGCATTACTGATACAGAAAAAACATTATGGAAGTTTTCCAGTAATTCTTGCCAACGAGTCAGCTCTTGCTTTTTCACTTAATGGTCACTGCTGCATTATGGGCAGGCTTGGCTTTACCAAAAAAGTGAAAAAATGGGCCACAAAAACTCCAGTCCTGTACAGACCAAGCAATGCAATGAGATCCTCCACTGTTAAGTTTAAGGTTGTGTCTTGAGCTGGTGTTGTTGATTAAACACCATACGAACCTTTCTGTCCATGCCACCTGCCTTCCCCCCTGCACCTGAGTGCTTGGTTTCACTTGGGGGTCTGGTGGTCCCCCAGTCTGTTCCTCACCCTTGGCACAGGACATGTTCCTAAGTCATTGCGCTCCTTCACATCAGTCCTCAGCTATCCAGACCTGTTTCCCTGCTCACTGTTGCTATTGATTATTGTGACTTCTCAGAGAATGCAATTGTCTTCTTCATTTTTAAGGAGAAATAACAGAACAAAAAAAGGAAGAGAAAAGAACTGCCTTTTGGCTCTGAGGTTACAGCTGTTGCTCCACTGCCCATACCCATGTTACTTTCAGGACAGAAATTAGGATAATAGTCTATCAAATGTAATTTCTCTCCTCCTAGGCCAATCTCAAGATGACAGATATTATCCTTCTGGATCCTTCATGGAACATGCTCTTTTTTTTCCCCAAACACAATGCTCTTAATTCAATGTAATAGTTTCTTTTCCCTTTCACTGGAAGTCACAATATGCTGTGAGAAAGGCTGGCTTGTCTTTACTCCTGTTGGAGAACTTGTGAGTGCACTGAGAGTTGAGGGAAACTTTGAAAAACAAATTTTTCCCCACCAATACTTCTTTAGCAATTTCATGAAAACTTTAAGTATTCTTCCTTGCCCTTCTTTTCCATTACTCATCATTTATGTGGACTTATATGTAACATCTAGTTTTACGTAAGGGTGGAGTCGTGTCCTTTGGTTAAATCCTACTTCCTGTTATTTTTTCAACTATCAATTATTGATATAGACATAAATGGAGGAAAAAAAAAAACAACAAAAGAATATGCTCTTCATCACCAAAGTCAATGTTTGGTTAAAAGATCTGTATTAATATTCCTCCACATTCAGAAAATCTTCCTAATGACTTCCGTGCTGCAATACTCCATGGGAAACTTAGAGCTTTAAGGTATCTTTAGCATTTTGACATCAAAGCCTTCACAAAAAAATAGTTGCCTGATGCAATCTGGAGGCAAAAGGTGGCACAAATGTATCTGCAATCCCTTTTGCCCACCATTCAGTCTTGCATGAAACAGCTCCTTGAGACCAGAGACATTGGATCAAATTTGTGTAAACAGTGTAGTAGGTTCATTCTCTCCTGAGCCAAGTTTCAACCAGATAGATAGACAATGGAGTCAAAAGAGTCTGCACTGTTGGTTTCATAAAAACACTATTTATTAAATAAACCCTGTTCTGCTCACCACGCTACTCATGATTTCTGACCACAACAATATATTTAGCCTCCCATCCTGTTTTCACAGTATTTCACATTTATTCACAATCAAATCATATAAAAACCAACCAAACAAAAAAACTTCCAGCACCATCAACTCTACTTAATTGTTGTGTATTCCCTGGGTAATCAAAACAATTAATTTAAGGCTAACAGATCCACTAGATCCACATCACACGTGAAGTTATGCTGTGCTTAATGAGGTAGCACACTTGTGTATAAGCTTTCCTCTCCAAAATAAGGAGAACAACGTAACATCCAGATTGTTGCCATCGTCAAGAAATCTAAGCAGCACCTGTGATTCTGCGATATTTGTCTAGCCCTGTAATAACCATTTTAATTTATGAGTAACAGAGTGCTTACAATTAATGACAGCTTGGTTCTTGCTATAATGATAGACACCAAGCGAGTATGATTGCAGATGTTTAAAAGTAAATGTGAAAGGAAAGAATGAATATTAAAAAAAAAAAAAGGAGAGAGTATTGATTCAGTGTGACTGATGTGAATGAGTTAAATGATTGACTGTGAAGTGTGAATTCAAATTTACTGTGAATGGAATTTACTGTGAGTGGAACAGAGTATGCATGACCATGACTGAGTGTGACTAGGTATCATTAGGAAGAACTAAGCGAATATGAGTGGAAAGCACTGATTATCTTCCCTGTAATCTATAAATAAACAGTATTGCAGGAAGTTTTGAAAAATGTATTTAATAAGGGATTTCCGCTGCCTGAATAAACTAGCTGAGGCCAGACAGCCTGATCTGGAGGAAAATGTATCATTTTATTCAAAGCTCTGTCATGTAATAATATGTGAGCTCATATCTGACAGGAACAAAATAGGCCTAAATTTATAGCAAAATGGAAATCACTCAACTTAAATGTCTTTCAAATTTTCAACAAACATTTACTAACTCACATTATATCAATTATCTTCTCTTCCACTTATGGGTATTTTCCTAACGTACATGTTTAAATTCAGAAATGTGAACATTCAGGACCTGCAAATTTGGGAACTGATTCTGTCTTCTCAACTCAATAGTATAAAGTTTTATTATTACCAAATAACTGTCCTTTGGCAGAGTGACCAAATAACCAAATTGCCACCAAATATCTTCCTTTGTGCAGAGTAACAGAACTGAGCCTGATGTTGCTCCAATTTACTTCAGTAAGAGTAAAGAGTGTTTTACATCCTGAGATATCAGACTCCTCTTATAAAAAAGTGTCTCAGTATCTTCTCAGCTGCTGCCTTCTCTCCATAAATATATGTTTACTTGATTGAACTTTAGTACAAGTTAGACCAACAGATTCTTTGTTACTAAAATCTGTGCAAATAAAGGTTGATTTTAAAGGTGGATCCTGAAGGAGGTTAAAACAATGTCAAAAACCTAGATCTTGGTGTGATCAGCATGGATTTTACCACTGATTTTAGTTATTTGCCTACCTTGAGTAATTTTCTCCCTCCTAATTCTCCTGCAAACACTACCAATCAAGCATTAATCAGAATTTATATTGGTGGGTTTTTTTTATATCAGCCTCTACTTCCACTGAAGAAGATGAAAACATAGTGCTCTGTTTTTACTCTGCCAAATTAATAATCAAAATCAAATAATGTGAAAGACCAGAGAGGCCATTTCAGCTGGGAGAAATCCTTCTTGGGAAACCTGTAATGCTCCTTTCCTCTGCTAATTCACTAGTGATGAATTTACTGGGGTAAAGAAATTCCCTGCCTGAATTAGCTGGGGCTTAATCTAGGTCATGCACATGAGCATCCTTGAACCCTGGAGCTCTTTGAGTTAGAGGCATTTTAAACTGACATTCAGTGGATTTACATCTTTATAACTTTACAGGCTCTAAGTTTACTCTGCTGATTAACAGGGTCCAAGAATGTGGTGCAAACTTTTGCATGAGCTTTTGTTTGCATTGGCTTTTGCTTCACACTGTATTTCCATTTTACAAAGAATATGACAGAAACTGTTACTAGTTTGCTTCCATTGTCTGACCAGATCCAAGCCAAAGAAATTATTCCTTTCTGGATCTTACTGAGCCATCAAGAAACACCTCAAACATGTTGGAACTGTCATATTAAAATAATTGCAGTTTTCAGAACCTTCAACAAAAAGTCAAATAAAAAAAAAAAAAAGAGGAAGTACTTTAATTCGTTAAATCACAGAATATGTATTTTTTGAGATCATACAGAGTGGCTTCTCTGCCTGAGTGATCCTCTCTAGATGTGCATCGCCCAAGAAAGACAGAAAACCATTGACAGGATACAGTGGGTAATTTATGCTTCTCATGCCAAAGCTGCACATGTTCTGTTGATAAATGGAAGACTTAGTTCTTTAGAATAGCAATTCAGCCATTTTAAAGGATTTCCTAATGAGGTAAAATTCACTAATGAGGCACAAAAAAAAAAAAAAAAAAGAAAAAAAAAAACCAGGAATAAAACCCATTACCTTTTTAACTTGGAATTGCAGAAATGACGAGTAAGCAAATTCCAGAAACTTTCACAGCATAATCTTATAGAAGTGGGTAAGAATGAGATCATTAAGACTTCACATACTTTTGCCAACTCAATATAAAAAACATTATAACTATGCTGAGTTACCTTTAATGCTATAAAAGACTTGCTATTAAAGAAAAGCACAACTTACGCTACCAATTCTGTTATCTTGCCCTGCAACTTTACTAATGAAAAGATGTTCCACGTTTCCACTTTCCTGCATAAGCACCATTACCAGAATCCCTTAGATTTAATGTAATCACAAAGCCACTGGCCACTGTAATCTGGTATTTTAATCTTTCTTTATTCTCTGTGTACCTCTTGCACCTTCCAATATCTCAGAAGTCTTGTGCGAGGCAAAGACCAGGACCCATGTTCCCTCGGCTTTGCCAGTGATTAATGCATCCTCACTCCTAGTTCCAGCCTAGGAAAGATAAAGAGTTTGTCTTGGTTTTGTTTTTCGGTTGTTTTTTCGGTTGTGGGGTTTTTTAGTTTTATTTTTTTTGTTTTCCAGTTTTTTTCTTGAACCAAGTGTCTTATTTCTGATTTTCTAAACAAATATTTCCTGATTCCAACAGGTACCTCACAGCTCACAGAAAGGATAGGTATTGAGTGGACAAGTAGCACATAATATGCTCAAAGATTTTATTTTAAGCCCCTAAACATTGAACTAAAGCAAATATTTCTACTTCTTGCTTTTTCCCTAACTACCCCTGAGTTAAAAAATCAGCTGGGACTATACCTGAATTTCATGTCATGTTGATGAAGAACATAGCTTCTAATTTGCATTCAGGACAGAAACAATGGATGTCATGCTAAAAAAACAGTTACAGGCCATTTTTAACAGTCAAACAAAATATGACACACGTAAGTATCAGTATTGCCTCAGTAAAACCAGGTTGTCTGTTCACCTTACGTTATGCTACAAATTCTTAACATAGCTTTAGGTTCTTCAGCTTTGTTTAACTGCCAACAGAAAGAATTTTACTATTGTGGATCAAGGCAACTGTCTCTGGAATTGATCTCATTAGCAAAGTTTCCATAGAAAAGAAGATTAGAGAAAGCAACTGATTTTTTTTTTACTTGTTCTGGTATATTTATGGCAGTGAAGCAATTTCATCTACTCAGAGGCACTGGTTTCAATTCAGTCAATTCTGAAGACAGTCAAGGATAGAAGATCACTCTCCACTACAAGAAAGCAAATGTTTAGCATAGTCAAGCCATAGTTTTGAAGAATGTAATTTTTCTGGATTTAAGCGCATACTATATACCTCTAGTTTAAGATGATGACAATCCAGTGTGCCTATCCAAAGATAAAATTTGCCCTAAATTTGGCAGGTGGAGTCTGAAAAGTGTTTGCTGTCTGAAAAGAACTGCTTTTGTTTTAATATTTCTTGAATGTTAAGGAATATTCATTTATGTATGTATTTTAGAAAATATTTTAACATACATTGCTATTTTAATGTAATTTATATATCTCTAAAAACTCTACGGTTTTCAAGAAAAAAACCTTTAATATGATCGAGAAAAGTTATTTAATGTTGCAACTGATAAGCTCTGGGGTTTTATTTTTCCAAAGATAATACCTTACCTATCACAGCATGAACGCTCTGGACCAGTCATGAGAAGAAAAGGCAATGATCTCTATGTTTCTCATGCAGAAGTACAAAAATCGGGCATGTATGGGAGAAAATTAATGTGGCAATTCAACGGATCCACTATTCTAAATCCCCCTAGTATGGAGAGAACTGGGGGGCTTAATAATCTCTACAAAGTAGCTATGATGTGCTTCTGCCAACTGCAAACAGCATCCGTGCAAATCCCTGTTCATGCGGGCTTGCTGCAAGGGTCCAGATACAGCCAGCAGTTATTATTTATTGCAACATTTTTATTGAAGTCATATTCATAGCTGAAGCTGTCATCCTGAAGGAGAAAATTGTAGTAGTCTTTGTCCTACATGTGTACATTATATAATTCTGCCTATTATCTCTGGGGCCTCTCTCACAAAGTTTCCACCATTCTTTCTCTGTTAGGTCTCAAAGTTATCAGAGTCAGAGTTCATTTATACTTCTGATCTCTAGCTAGACAATGTCCCCGGGGTTGTGATGTCTAGTATGGCAGAACAGAAACATAATTTTATGGCCAATATATTCTAATTCATTTAATTAGGGATTTTCTTGGATCTCTTGGGTGTGTGTCCTTTCCTGTTTAGAGGTTTCTATAGAAAATCTATCTCCACTCCAGAAAGTCAGAGGAAAGTCCTCCTGCAAGTATAGATCATGTTTGCTCTCCATCAAATTAATATTCATCACATCAGCAGCAGAATATACTTTTCTGCGTTCCTTCTGTCATTAATAGTTTTGAGGAAGAATTCTTGCACAGCAACCCTCAAAGAAATGCACATTATTTAGATAGACTTATAATGGGAAGAAAAAAAAATGTATATTTAAAAGTGGAGACCTAGACAAAATTTAAATCACAATGGTTTAAAGTAGTCTGATAAGAGCTTTAATTAAGAAACATCTTGCTGCTAAAAATGTGAATTTTTACACATATTTCGTACCTCAAGCAGAGCTAAAGCAGAGGCAAATTGTATCTTCTTCTCTAAATAAATGAAAAAAAAAATAATCTGCACTGTACTAATTTTTATGCGCCCAAAGCTGAATTTCAATTTCATTGTGCGATGTTCTGTGCACAGATGTAGCATGGGCATCTCTGCCTTGAGAAATTTTCAGTCAAACCCAGAAATGTGGGAGAAATAATGTGTTATCTTCATTTCACAGCGGTGTGGGGAGGTTGCATGATGTCTCCAAGCAGAATGCAAGTCTCTGGCAATACACAGATCTGAGTGTTTCAAAGGTTTTTTTGCATCTCTGAGGTGGTATGTACGTACAGTAAAATTTAATCCAAATTTTCCATTCAGACTCCAATATGATGTACATGAATTAAAGAAAAAGGAGAGAAGATTTTCTAGCTAAATATTTAGTAATTCAAATGTAACTACAAAAGCACACCTAAGTGAAGAAAGGAATATTGGTGTGCATTTCCTATGTTTAAACAAGAGCATATATACTGGAGCAAACAGAATTACGCCAAATGGAAGCTAAGATTCAGAAAGCAAATCAGTAAAATAATTCATGGGATATTATAAAATAAATATTTTCTAAGTGAAATATTTGCAATACAGAAAATTGAAGGAAAACATTTAAAGTCATGTTTTATTTAATCTTAAGGTGATTTTTTTACCTTTAATTTTATGAGAAAATAAATAACAACAATGAGAAAGCCACAATTTAAAGTTTTCTTTGTAATTGTTCTGCTGATTCTTTTTTCTTTTTTTATTATTATTATTGTATTTTTTCAAAAAGCTACTTTTTGAAAGCTACCATTTGAGAGATATACAAATGAAAGAATTTTTAACAATCCAGACATGCAGGGAAATGTCTGCCACCCAAAGTCTGAAGTGTTTACTCTAATGATTTCCTGCAAAAATCATTTGCTAATTTACTATTAATGAGTGATAGTGTTGATACACTTAGCTAAGTGGAAAGTGATTTTTTTGGAGGATACTACATTTCTCTTCCCTCACTCACAATGACATAATTACAGTCAGGAGAAGGCTTTCTATATCAGTTACAAATCATAGTTGGTCATGATTCTTGTTTCATAGCTGGTGACAGAATATAAGAGCAAAGATAAATAGAACAGCAAATAACTAGAACAGCTGCAGGTTGATATAAAGTTAAATATCTGAAAAAAGACTATAGTATTATTCTGAAACATGAACAAATAGCAGCTGTGAATTACTTTATTTCTGACATTCTTAGCCCTTTCTGAAGATAGGAAAAATAGCAATACTCAAGACATCACAATCAAATTTTTGTGGCCAAACCTTTTCTGGATCAGAAAGCAGGAGAAAGCTAAATTGCTTCTGTTTAGCCAGTATAAGTGGTGGCAACATTCCTACCAAGGTTGTGATTGCTAAATGTAAGGAAAAAAATAAGGAAAATTCAGATGTTTTGAATAAGAATATTATGCTAAAATGAAATAGTCAATAAACCGTATCTGTTTATGAGATTCATGTAGAAATAAAACTGATGATCCTTAATCTACTAGCTTCACAGAAACTCCTCCAGGGTTCTTTCATTACAGACACTCAGAACTGAAGAAATATTACCTAGGCAGGGAAAGTATCTACAGCTTCTCTATTCTCCTCAGACAATTCGAAACCATAATTTACACAAATATCAGGACATAGAAATACCACTCATCATTTTTTGTTTGCTTGGCAACAGTAGTAAGAAGAAACTGTAGATGATGTTAACTGGTGAAATGACAAATAGGAGTAGGCAACTTTGTTTTGTTTTGCACATTTACCAGAGCAATGAATGTAAACAGAAATTTTGTGTATTGTCAAAAAAAAAAAAAAAACCAACAAACTTTTGTTGCTTTTTAAATTAATTCCATAAAATAAGGAAAGCTATTTCATTGTTAATTTTAAATTTATTTTTATTTTTATTCTGTGCATCCATATCTTGTTATTTCTCTATCTATAAAGATATAGAAATTCCTATATAGTGTCTGCCTTCATAATTAATATTTACCTTCAGTTTTGTTTTATACCAGATTTGTAATGTCGTTGTAGTAGCACCCCAGAAAGTGAGAAGTACTTAACAAAAGAAAGGAAATGAATGGGCACAGAATCACTCTTATTTTAATCTACTGAGAAGTTACAGCCATGCAACTGCAGGTGTGTACACAAGCATGGTTCAGGGCATCCTGGAACCTCATCCAACCTCTGTCAAACCCCTATTATGTCAAGACTCTCAGACTTTCCAGATCCCAGCATCAGTTCTGTTACTTAAGCTAGAACAAGCCAAATGGCTGTTAAAACCTTCTTGTCAATGTAACTACTTTAAATCCTTATAACACCACCTTTAAGTCATTTCAATGGGAAAATCCTTCCACCGTTGCTTGCATTACGGGTCAGGCAGCTTTATAGGATAAGCTATTTTAAAGCAGCTAATAATCTTTCCCACAAGAGTCCTCATGTTCTTGCATTGAACACCCTTCTTTTCAAGCTCCTTTGACAGTATTAGGTAAGGAAACAAAGGAGAAATAGCAATCCATTTTCCATGTCCCACTGACCTTGGGAGTGGATACCACAGTGCTCCATCCCTGACATGGAGACATCCAGGTGATCCAAATGTTTAAATCATGATATGCTTTTCTGATGTTATTACTACAAAATGAGCTAATCAAGTTGTCTGGCAAAGTCTTTTTCTCCTGTCAAGAAGAATGCCTCACTTTACTATTATAAACTTGAAATATTCACACTACATGGCTTATGATCAAAATCTGACAATTTAGCAGAAAGTTTCTAGAAGCTTAATCACATATCTTAATAAAAAATTACACATTCTCTGGCTGAGACAGATTCTGATTACCTGTCTTTAAGGAAATGGACTGCTTTAGAAAATTATTTGGAGTACTCTACTATTGTACCTGTCATACACTTTTAATTAAAAATGTATTCATGCATGACTAAATTGCATGCAGTGGAAAACAGACCTATTTTAGTTCAATTGCAATAATGTACACATAACCCAATGAAGTAAGTCCATACAATTATAACAGGGAGACAGCCCTATCACAGTTATACTTTTTCACGTCAGGCTCATACCAGATGTATATGCTGTGGAGCCAATCATCACAAATCAATGTGGACTCAATCAGCACAAATAAATTTACTAATCTACTCTAAATACCTGTAATGAAGTCATTCTACTCATCTAACGTAAATTAAATATGTGGTGAAACAAAGACAGAATGAATGATTAACATTTTTTTATGGAGTCTTTCTTGACAAAGTCCGCTAACTAAGGCAATCTACACCCAATATTTGAAAACAAGAAATACGTGCAGCCAGAAATACATTGGTTACATTCTGTTAGAAGTATGAAATCAATGCACTGTTTACAAAAAATCGTCCTTTGAGGCCAACAATTTATGTTAGAGGAATATTGAATTTAGACTGACAAGAAGTAAATGTGCTCTCTTTTAAAACACACTGAAGAAGAGCTGGAATTCAGAATAAAACAGATATTGCATGGCAAAGAACTAACAGCTATATTGCAGTATCACAATTTTTTTTCAAAAAATATCCAATTGTAGTTATTTCTTTTAGAAGAATAATAGATAGACAATGTCTGTTTGCACATAGGGTTTTGGCGCTTCTTGAGAAAGGGTTGATAAAAGTATTTAATGATGAAAGCTTAATTATACCTATAAGGAATGATATAAAGATTAGGATTCTGAATATTTCTTCACTAGAAGGTATCTGCTAGAGAATAAAAGTGCATCCCCAGTCCATGGAAACTTGTGTTAAGGACTGAAGAGAAATCACAGTTGCTTGCAAACTGCAGAAATGGAAGTCTAAAAGTAGTTGCTTTTTCTAGAGTATTATTATTGATAGGTATTTCCTCCTTTGCAATTCTGTATTTTATTTCTGCAATTAAGATTTTATTTACACAATGCTCCCAATATCCTCCTTTCTATCCTTTCCTTGGCAGAAACCATACTGCCATTGCACTTGCATCACCCACCATGACTCGTCCAATGACAGACAAAAATAGTTTAAAAAAACGCAGTTTCTTGAATACTGTAGGCTGATCTTTGCCAAAGTTCTTTGCGAGTGAAAAAAAAAAGAAAAAAGAAGTTATTAAATGAAAGCCTTTGCATCCCTGTTCTCGTTCTTTCTGTGTTAAGTGCATAAAGGTTTTTTCTAGAAAACTGTTTTTTTTTTTTTTGACTGAAAGTGCCAAGGCTCTGAAATGAAAACTTTACAAAGGTATAAACATGGAAAGTTTTCATACTCTGAATCAAATTTTCACCAAAATCACAGATGGACATATGGAGGACAAGGAGGATCTAGCTTCTCCTCATTACTCTGCCTGACTGAGAAAAAGGCAAACAAGCACATAATTGATATTCTTGGCTCTTCTGATGTGTGCGTCAACTTTCTCTAAGCTGTGAAAATACTTGTAATTCTCCAGCATGGGAAGAGGTTCTTCTCTTTTCTCCTTACCTGGACGGCACTGGGCCTTATGTACAAAGACACTCAGGAGAAAATGTATAGTGCTTCATTCCAAGGGGAAATTTGTTGATGCACCCCTCAGTTTTCTCATTGCAACATAATTTTATTCTCCAAGTATAACTCATGCATATTGTGAAGAACAAACATTTAATTTTGCCTCTCAACTGAACTGACAAAGATATGGAAATCACATTTTTAAATATAGAAATGTATATTGCTAATTTTATTTTTATATTATATAGTAATTGCAAATTATTTATAAAAAATAGCTGGTTTAGAAGCTCGTATAAATGCAGCCTGTGTTTGGTCCCAGTCTGAAGAGCTATAACAATTTTAAAAAAGGATTCTCAAAAGGTATTCCACTTAGTGGTTTATTCGCCAGAGCAAACGGACGCTAAGCGCTGTAAGTAACATCATTCCTTGTTACAAGATCTGCTATAATGAGGAACAATGTGATGAATTTTAGATGCAAATCTGAATTTCATTACTTTCAAGTTGTATTCTTAAACCTCATTTGAGCTGTGGTTTTCTTGATGCATATACAATTGAACTGAAGACTGAGAACTGACAATTTCTTTTGTTCCTAAATTTTTTGCCCTTTTCAGGTGGAAATTAGGCCTTTACATTGTCATCCTTATTTACTTTATGGTCTACAAACTTAGCAGGCATTATATTTTTGGTGCATTACATTTGGCTGTTTATGCCTGATAGGTAATGCTTTTGCTTGAACAGAAAAGACAGCACAATGTTCTAACTACTGAAATACAAGTGAATATTGAAAAACATCCTTGAAACCACTGTACTCACTTGATTTTTAAAATGTGCTAAATTTTTAAATATAAAAGCTTCAATGCACTTTGGAGATACAGCATGGGTAAAGAAGTATAAATAATCTTAAAAAGAAATGTTTGATTTTTATTTCATTATAAGCTATGCAAGACAAAATTTTTAAAGTATATTATATGTTAATATAAAAATTTAAGGTCACATAATCATTTCTTCAAGGATGTCACTTGTAAGAACTCACTGCTTTCAAGGGCTTTCAATGCAAACAACTGTATAGTGCTATCTATAAAAAAATTTCACAAAGGTAGGTGGATCATCCTGTAAAACAAATATGACCTAAAAAGTGACAAAAAGATGTCATGCTATTTTCCCAAATATATGTTGTAAAAATAATAATAAAAAATTATGTTTAGAAGCCTAAATATATCTGACTTTGCAAAGAAGACAGAGAAAAAATGCTAATATTACGGTATGTCACTTCTCAAAATGCACAAACTATCAAGAAGTAACATGCTATTGTATAGTGGGGAGAGGATTCCTACTTTTGCTCCAAATTCACTCAGGTGCTTTAAAAATCTTACTTCTCACAGAGGTAAAAACAGGAAGATTTTTAAACAGTTCTCACCCTGCTTTTCAAGACTGCATCTTCAACTATGAATCTCTCCGTAGGAAAATTCAGAACCAATTTTATGTATTTATTTATTTTATTTTTTAATTTTAAGAAGGTTAACATATACATTACATAGACCATCTTACTGAAAATAAATGCATGATCTTGAAAAGCAGTACCAAAGCAGGGCTTGAAGATTATAGGAGTTCTTTTCCCATTTCCGAAAGAAACTTACTTTAAAGTCCCTGAAATGGGGTAACATCCATCACATTATATTTCATTAGTCTTTGAGGCAGCCTTAAATAACTGGGCCTAAAAACAGATCTTGGTTGATATGGCAAGTATCTAAAAAGGATAACTCTGAAAATATCCTCTGCTGGGTTCAGCTTGGATTTTGCCCAAATAAATTCAATCACCCCTCGTTATGATTGAGGAGAGGAGGAAAGAAAAAGAAACTAAAAAGAAAAATCCCCAGGAAAGCAAAGTGCAGCTCTGTTTAATCCATATAGACATGTCTACCCAAATCCCTCTGCTAATGTATTTCTAATTCACGTAGGCTGACTCATCCTGTAATAATGAGAATGCCTGTGCAAATATGGTGCATTTTTAGTATTCTTCAAAAGTATTAATGCACTTCTATGACATTTTTTAGGGCTTTGGGGTGGGGGGAGGAAGCGGAGGGAAAACCCCTTATACATATGCAGTTTTCTGAGGTAGGCAGGCTATTTTTCCCTCAGTGCAATTGTGAGTCTATTTAGGAAAAATGAGTACTTGCTAGACAAAGACACAAATCCCAGTATTCATAATGCAGGTAGAGAGCAGAGATCCACAAAAGTAATTTCATCTGTCCCCTGCCCCTCAAGCATCCTGTTTACCTTGTTGACAATAATGTGGACAGCTACCATTAAGTGCTAAATTTCAACATTTTACGGCTGCAAACAGACCTATCATATCTGGAAGGAAAGAAACACAGAGGAGTACTTAAAAATACTTTTTTTTTTTTACTTCCTATATGTGGTATTATCTGCCTTATCCTGCCACTTGTGCATGACAATTCAAAATTCAACTTTATCAATTGAAATGTAGACAGAAGTTGGGAGAACCAGAGCTTTTGTGCATTTGTGTAGCTGTTATGCTTGTTTCCATGTGTGCTGCAGCCTGTGCTTGGCTCTGCACTCGTTACCGCTTCTCAGCTCTTCCCCTTTCTCACAACTAACATTAACTCCCCATGGCAAAGCCGTACAGCCCCAAACCACACACTGCTAAAACAAATTCTTCAGCTACATGAATCAGGCTTTTAAATAATCACTAAGGTAGAATTTTAAAAAGCATAACATTCAAATCGTCCATTTTCTGAGCCTTTACCATTTACCTACAACAAGCTGAGGTTTTTTTAGTTTTTAAAGGAGACTCTGAAGGTAAGAACCTTGGGTTTTTTGGTTCCTAAAAAAAAAAAAATCTTCTACAAGAAGAATTTTTGTGGATATAATCTATTCAGGCAGCCTACTTCAGCCACACCTCTATTTATTGCAGTTATAACAAAGTAAGACTGAGCTTCCAGCACACATCCTTCTGCCCTCCTCCTGTGTTCTCCTTCTTGTTCACCCTCTCACCATTTCAGTTATTCACCAAACTCACTTTAGCAGAGGCTGTTTGTGACCAGGGCTACCTTAGTCCTGCTGCTGTCTACAGTATCTTTACATGACTTGATAGCAGATTTCTTACAAAACCAGATTTGACTTAACATGTCTGCCATACCGGTTAATTTTCTCCCTAGAAAATATATTATTCACTAATTATCAAACTATTATTCCAATGCTGACCTTATACATCCTCTGATTTTTCTTCTACAACCTATTCTTACTTTATTCACCCATTCTAACTTCTTTTTTTCAATTCCTTTTTCCATACCTGCCTTAGTTCACACAGAATGGGAGAACTGAACATCTTGAGAACCAATCACCATGCAAGTTCTTGTTGTATTTTAGGTATTTGATCTTGAAGGCAGATAGAGATCAAGCAATTGTCATTGATAGCACAGCAAATAACATGCACGCAGCAGCAAGAACTTACTGATATGTTCCACAGGAATTATGGATCTTGTCGAGGTGTAAGGAGCTCACAGCACACTAAACTAGGAGCGGTAAATGGCAGAGCTCCTGTTAACATGTGTCACTATTTATTTATTTGCCTGTTATTATTAATATTGTGATTGCATATTTCTAGTAAGATGTTATTAAAATTATATGTTATATCAAAATTACGAAGAAAATATTTTTCCTTCATTAGTAATGTAGCACACTGAGGTGTGCATATGATTCATGTTTACATAAGGTTCATCAGACATTTTAACTGGACTTAACAACAGTGAGATACTGGCACATTTTGTCTTCAATCACAAGTACATACAGTCTATATTTTCTTTTTAAAACTCAGGTGTCTGATATTACTGAAGAATAATTAGACTTTGAAGGTCACAGAGCAGCTGATGCAATTTGCATCCACGATCAGGGAATGAATACCCCATAATCAGATAACCAGTAGAGATAGACTGCTTTATAACACATACCACTAGCCTTACTTTTATTCATTTTAATGTGTCATCATTTGGGTGCTTTATTTAATTCTGTAACACGCAAGGAAATGAATTGCTACTTAAAGGTGGAAAAAAAAGTTTTTTGTAAGAGGAGGCATAGGAGATGATTTGGAAATTAAAAATTAAAATTACATGGACTTTCCTACATGAAACACAGAGGAAAAATGTTGCATTCAAATAATCCTGTTTAATAATTTTATATCACTGTGACACAATGAAAGTATCAAGATGCTTGCTTCTCCAATAGAAAATATAACTCCTCATCTACTTCACCAGAAAAGATATTACTTGCAGATACAACTTTCACTGCATTTTAAGGGTTTATTATAAAGTCTGTAGAAGAAGATTTTTTGACATCATGTAAAATGAAGAATACAGAAAGGAAAGTAGGGTTCCATGTTGATATGGATGTTTGGGAATTACCATTATATGACTCAAAGACACACATCTCCTCACTCCTCTCTGCAGACACTTTAGCAAACAAAATCATAGGTTTACAATAAAGTTATGGCTATTTGTTACTACTATCATTTTAAATGCAGTTGTAATGGCATAGATTAGTGGTGCTTCATACAGTTGTGACTTCTGGAAGGTGCTGGGTACTTACTTTTCTAATCCCACACAAGCAGTAACAATGCCGCAAGCTTTCCTTGCTCCCGGTATTATTCCAAGTATGTAAAATTGTCCACATGTTCATGTCTGATCATGTGTGATCAGGACATTAAAAATCTTACTATTAATGTCTCACCACAAAATGGGATTTTGGAACCAAAAAACAAATGGATATTTAAAAAAACTCCTAATACAGAAAGGCTTAAGCATACGCAGATCATTAAGATACAGTGGTCTTAAAATTGAGCACTGTAAATACATATTAGCTGCTTGACCTTTCTAACTGACAAATATTTTTCCTAACTTAAAAATACATGGACACATGCCCCTTTCCAATCTGGGTCATCCACAAAATGCTCATTTTAAAGGTAATATAGTTTTTAATGGTTCAGTAACGATATACAACACCATGAAAACAGGGGTTTATGATGGCCTTTAGCTACAGCAATGTGTATAGCGCCTCTGAGATTTTATTTGGTTAAAAAAACCCTCAAGTGATGTAATAGACCTACCCATCAAATTTCCTTTCCTGCTTCACAGAGCCACACATGTATTGTTTTTAATATGCCATTGAGTTCATTGGTGATAAAACACTGCCAAAAGCCGTCTTTGATGAATGGTAGTAAATTAAAATGCCTCATATTACACTGCACATTTTTTTTTCTTAAGGAGAGAAGGGAAATACACAAATTCAACATAAATCTCACTATCTATTTGACCCTGTAAGTTGAACCAAAGAGTAACAGTGTCTGAAAAAAATAAAAAATTCTAGCTAGTTTTCATTTTTATTTCTGATGCTACCAAATGTAAAGATACTTAACACAGAGATTTCTTGCTACAAAATAAAGAATAGTCCATTTATGCTTGCCAAGCTATGAAATAAGAATGCAAAAATAAAAATTAAATTATTTTCCTTCAGAACTCCCCTTTCAAATGAAAGCACTTTAGTTAAAAAAACCAAACCAAAACAAAAACTAAACCAACCAACCAAACAAGCAAAACCAAGCACATTTACATCCTGAAAGCTTTCTATGAGCTTGAGTAAAAGAGAGTAACCCCCAAGAGAGAAGCCTGAATTTACATTTTATCTGCAACTGGTTGGAAGTGAGAAGAAAGAGGACTACCTAGAAGTTCAGCCTGTGAAATTTGCAATTGAGATTTGGAGGAAGGGGTCAATCTGAAGGTAGCAACATTTCCATCACTTAATCACTGTCCCTTGTACCTTGGCTATGCCACAGTATGACCTGCATGATGCTCTGGCTGCCATTCTAAGCCACTATTTTGAAAGACAGTGCTACCTTCTTCACCATATGTATTTTCACCTTCCATTTTCTTAACAAAACTATAGAAAGTACCTGCCCATAATCTGGTGGATTTTTCCAGATTCACCATCGATACAGCAGCAATACATGTGGCCAATTCAGTGTTGCAGTGCATCAGAAATATTTCACCATTAGATATGTGAGTAATATTAATCAATATGGTGACATCAGTTTTACCACTTTATTGACTGGCTATATGCGAAGTATGGAGAAATGGTAATCCAATCAGAAATTCTGTTTCAAAATAAGCTTGATGACCTGTGTAAATACAGTTCAAGGGCAGATTTAGACTGGAAATTAAGTGCCTGATAAATAAGGTATGCTTGCCATGGGTTGTCTAAAGACAAAAAGCCACACTGACAATGTGGACTGCTACAAGGTGTTTTCCTTGCACCCCATGAGAATCCCCTACTTCACCAATACCACTAAGCAGAGCATGCCTTTCTAGCTTCCTTTCCATTACCTAAATGTATCAATACTCACTACAGTTGCTTACTATCTGTATGCATTCAACTTTATCTGTTTTCTTTCTTGTATGGCAACTGAACGTGTAGAGAGGTCATTAAGCAGCAAATGTGTTAAATAGCCCTTAGCATACTTTCAGCATAATCTTCTAATTGTTTTTTTTTTCTCAGTAGGTAGATACAGAACAGTTTCCTTAAAAGAAAATGAGAGAAACACAGAAACTTCTCCTGTTTCTTTAATGACTTTTATTGATAGTTTTGTTTTGCTTCTACTTGAGGCCTGAATCCCACAGACTTCCATATATATGTCGGCATTTTAAATCAGTAATTTATGTCATAGGTTGAACCACATAATAAGGCATTTATAGTTTGTCATGCTCACAGAGCTTTCTGGGTGTGTACCTCGGAGGCAAAAGAAGCAAATTTTTATTAACACATGTTTATACATAATTGACCATTTGGGAAGTAGGAAGGAGAAATGGCTGTGATTAACATAGTTTAAGAAATGTCTTAGAGCACCTCACCCAGTCTGGAGCTCCCACTGTGACAGATGAGCAAATGCCCATGGGAGATGACAGCATGGTATTTATGGTATTTCCTTCTGAGACAATTAAGTAACATATGCCAAGTCCATAGGGATTATCTCTGAGCTACACAGTATGTAACTCTATCTGAAGAGAAATACAATATTTTATAAATTTGACAAACCATGAGAAAGAAAAAAAAGATTCACCCATTTTAATAATGCAGTAACTTTTCTCTAACTAAATCAGATATTTCTTGATTTTTTTCCCCCCATTTTTTGCAATACAACAGTGGCAATCTAACATCCCACACACTACTTCAGAGCTGATGTGCGGGGCCAGGAAAATCTCATACACATGAAGTACACAATGCTATTCCATGATGAAATTATTTGACAGCTTACTTGGTTTAGAACAGCCCTGGTTTTACACCTATGGTGAAAAACAGAGCAAACATTAAAATCTGTATACTTTTCTTCACTGAAGACTTTTCATGTGATTCCCAAAGTAAGAGCTAGTATTCTGTTGCTTAGAAAAGCTCATGGTCGTGGATCTTAACTGATTTTCACTTTGTTCAGCCATTTATTCTTTTACAAAGTGGGTGCAAAACATTAAACTAAGGATTTATTATCGTTTTATGCACACTTTATCTTAGTAATCTGCACAGGTTTAACCATGCCAAGTGCAAGGCCCTACAGCTGGGTCAGAGCAATCCCAGGCACCACTACAGGTTGGGCAGAGAAGAGATTCAGAGCAGCCCTGCAGTGGGGAACTTGGGGGTGTTGGTTGATGAGAAAATGAACATGAGGCGGCAGTGTGCACTAGCAGCCCAGAAAGCCAACTGTATCCTGGGCTGCATTAAAAGGAGTGTGACCATCAGGTTGAGGGAGGTGATCCTGCCCTCTGCTCTCCTGAGACCTCACTTGGAGTATTGTGTACAGTTCTGGTGTTCTCAACATAAAAAGGACATGGAACTGTTGGAACAAGTCCAGAGGAGGGCCACGAGGACGATCAGGGGACTGGAGCACCTCCCGTATGAAGATAGGCTGAGAAAGTTGGGGCTGTTGAGCCTGGAGAAGAGAAGGCTGCGTGGAGACCTCATAGCAGCCTTCCAGTATCTGAAGGGGGGCTATAGGGATGCTGGGGAGGGATTCTTCATTAGGGACTATAGTGGTAGGACAAGGGGTAATGAGTTCAAACTTAACCAGGGGAAGTTCAAATTGGTTATAAGGAAGAAGTTCTTTACTGTAAGGGTGGTGAGGCACTGGAATGGGTTGCCCAGGGAAGTTGTGAATGCTCCATCTCTGGCAGTGTTCAAGGCCAGACTGGACAGAGCCTTGGGTGACATGGTTTAGTGTGAGGTGTCCTTTTCCATGGCAGGGGGGTTGGAACTAGATGATCTTAAGGTCCTTTCCAACCCTAACTATTCTATGATTCTATGATTTATGAATGCACAGATATTGTCAAGTGTCCAACATCCTGCATCTGTTTGACCAGTAGGATTCAGGTTATAATACCATAATTTCTATATGTATTAGCAAAAGTTCAACCATTCCAAAACTTCATTTTTGTGGCTCTTGTTTTAATTTTCTTGTAACTTTGTAAAATAATGGATTTTTCTTGTCCTCCAGTAAAGAGAACTAATTCAGAGTAATGCTGAGTACATCATTCTGCAGGCATTTGCCTTGCAAAGCAGTGGAAAACAACATTTGCTTATATTCAAAATGGTATCAGGTATTAGCTGAATGAGTATGAGCGAAATCAGATACATGTCATAGCATTTAAGATATCACATGGGCCACTTCAGGAATTCTCAAAGGTAAATCTGAAATTTCTCATGCTTAAATAAGAAAATAGAATGTATCAAGAAACAGGAGACTACCAATATACCAACAGATTGGGTATATAATCTCTTCAGAAATATCAAAAATGTTGATGACTTACTTCATTACTTCATACATTACTTCTTTCGGGGTTTTATTTTATTTTTGATTAGTTTAACTTAAAAAAAGTATATTTTTATATACATCATGTTTTTTATCATTGAACATGCTGTGTGTTGTTCTTCTGCAGCCTCTAGTGTAACAGGATACTGGCTCTTGGTTCCAAAACAATATTACTTTTCAAAAATATATAATGAAGTATTTTGTTATTCGTCATGTGTTCAAAGAGTTGGTAACATTTAAACCATTTCTGATAAAAGAATACATGACTCTCCAACAGAGTGTTTTTTATAATTTCACACCAATTTTTTGTTCCAGTTCAAAAATCTGTGCCGAATTCTGAACTTTTTTTTTTTTTTTATATTTAGTCCAACAGACTTTCATTAACATGGAAATATGTTTCATGAATTTTACTTTAGAAATTACCTAATATTACCTATAATACTTTGCACATTATGATCATTTTATTATAGTTTAGATCAGAACAGTATTTCCAAAAGACATGAAACATGCTCTGTCCATAACCCCACTACCTTTCCTACTCCATTAACAAAAATAATATATATACGAAAGTAGCTTACTTTCCTTCTGAAAAATTGCTCCTCTTCATGTGAAGACAAACAGTCTTACGAAGTAGGATAGGCATCGGTTCTTACAGACACTCTTTCCAGATATAAGCCTATGGAATAAAATACAGACAATATATACTTAATATAAAGAATATCTCATTTTATTGAAAAAATGCAGTAGGCTTTTCTGTCCTTCTCCTCCCCCAGGAACTCTTCTTTTAACACTTTGTGAACTGGAATATGCATTACACAATGCAAACTGATGAATACTGAAATCAATAAAACAGTTTCTGAAAGTGTAATTACACCAACAAGGGGAAAGCACACATGAGCTCAGTTGGCTGCTGCAGGTACCCAAAAAAAAAAGGTTCAGATACCAGAATATCTTGCTGTGCCTATTGCATTCCTTGTGGAGGTGTGGTCTCTGGAATTAGTCCCATTGTACTAAGAGCTACACCACCATATTATATATGAAAGGTTAGAGCACCACAGCCTTCCAGAGACTGGACAGCCTAAACCTCAACTCAACCCGCAGATGTGTTCATCGAGAGCAGTAATGATGTAAAAATATAGCACAGGATTTTATGCCTAAATCTGTTTGGGTGGCTTTTAGTTTTTCCAAGAACAGGAAATATGATGAGTATTATTGTAGAAAAAAACCAACACACTTTGCTATTAAAGCGGGGGGAGGCTTGGGATGAGTGCAATTACATCAATATTATTGCAATTACTGATTACATCATGCTTTAGAAAAGGAGTACAGAAAAGGTTGATATTAACATGCAAGACACAGCAGAGTGATATCAATACTCATTTTACTGTTCAAATTTTTTTTAAAAAAGCTAATAGCTGTCAAAAATACCCATTATAGGCTAGTCTATAATTTGTAGAAGTCAAGTAATACATTTTTTCTGAAGGTATAATGGATGCTCCATGGAGCAATTATTTCAGAAAGACAACTTCATCTCAGCTGTTTCATGCCAGCAGAACTATTTAAGAGCCAGAAATGCATAATTCAACATGGAAGAGCTGTCAGATTTGAGAATACCTTTAAATTATAAAAACTTAGCACCACTAGTCAGTTATAATTATAATGGAAATGTAGTTTTCTGTCATTTTATCATAGCAAACATCTCTTAAGAAGCAATTTCATGTGTTCAAATATTTTGGCAAAGTGATTTTTGATTCTAAAGGGATACAGATTATCTAGTTTTATACCTGAGTATTTTTCTTACAAATTGAATGTAACAACTTACATTGTACAAGATGGTAAGAGCAAGAGTATTATTAAAATCCCATTGGAAATTGTTACTATGAAACAATGAGCAGCATAACTCACTAGGACAGGTCAAGTTATGCACAAAAATATTATTTTATTACAGAATATGACACGACAGTTTTTCATCAGGCAGTCAATTATTTTATACAGCATACAGCCAAAATACAGAAGATGATGGTTCTTTTAACTTTGGCTTCTTTTAGTAATTAGAAAAGCAAGTTATGCATAGTTGACGTAGTCCCTGCAATGGCTGTATGATCAACAAAGTTAACTGAAAAAAAAAAATAATTACAAATTCACTTGGAAAATAAAAGTGATATTTAAATGCTTTTTTATTTTCTTTTTTGTCCACTGCATTGCAATTCCAGTTCTTTTATCTTTAAACAGAACCAGGAAAATAGTCTATCGTTTCACTCAGAAAAAAGCCAATTGACTTATTACAACGTTATATTGGAGGCCCACTCTGTTTTATGTAGGTTCCCTTCAGGAGCTTAACCCAACCCATACATGATGGTCATGAGCTATATTCCAGGTACAGGGCTCAAGTCCACTTCTTTTCTCACTTTAGTTGCTGAGAACCACAGCAACTCCCAGTAATCTCCTCTACAGAGGAGACCATGAACTCTGGAGTTGTTGCTTGTTTGTTTTTTAAATGAATTCTGAAGAATTTCATAAACTGTGTTCAAATAAAAGAAAGTAATTTAGCATATTTTTTTAATGTTCACAAATACTTATTTCTTCAAATAGTTCTACTATTAATATAATGGAATTGCCTTTTTGAAATTGTTAATGAAGACCTTTGTGTGGCCATTTTTCAGTGTACTTAGCTTTTTGATGTAGATACTGATGACCATTACACTTCCCAGATTTCTGTTAGTGTTTCTGCTCGGCCCACACATGCAGTGAGCAAAAGAGCATCTTCTCTTCAGGGGTGATTAGTTGTGGTCAGTCAGCTTTATTTATATATTTGTTAAATAAATATCCTGATGCTGAATGTATTCATGTACGTGTTTATTTTAGACAACTTAATCATCTAAGGTGTTCATGGCAAATTTCTGGCAGTTTTGGGATGAAATTGGATTGAATTTTATCATTAAATATAAAAATCTTGACAAAGAGGTTTCAATGTAGTAAGTTCTTATAATTATTGTGGCAGTACAGCTTTGTCATTGTAACAGAGGAGGGCAGCAATGATGGCTTTCCTGTTTTGTTATTTACTCCTTTTCTTCCTTATAAGATGACATTGTATCTGGAAGATAGAAAGTTATTTAATTATTCTTCCCCTAAAAATACCAACATATTAAAAAAATGCAGAGAAATAGAAGATCTGATTCAGAAAATATGAATTTCTCGTTTCTATGGATGCAACATGATGTAGTATTGCATAGCATAATACAAATTAAGGAATTAAATTGGTTTCATTTCATCTGATTTTCTGGCAGACTTTAATGTGTTAAGTATTTACTAAAGAGGCAATTTGAATGCATACAGCATACAGAATTACAATTTATTAAAACATCTTCAGTAGTGGCACATATAATCTTCCATGGTCTCACCTGTAAATTTCTGGGTTAAATCGTGTTCTATCCCAATAGCACATTAAGTCTCAAGATAGTAGTGTATTCAACCAGTAAATTTCCAGCATACGGTAAGATTTACCATTATTCTGCATCTTTTTCGTGTAATACGCAGATGTAATTGCTTAAATTGAGTTTTAAAATTAATGCTATAAATACAAATTTGGGGTTTGCAGGACATCACACCACAGACTTTTAATGAGTCAACAAAATTGTAAGTTTGCTACTCTATGGTACTCCACATGCAGGCAATTTACTGATAATGAATAATAAATATATTTTAATAGCTCCTCCATTTGCTGTGCCACATATTTGATTTAAGCGTAACATGGGACTCACCCCATCCTCTGTAGACATGACCACTAAAGGTTATCAAAAGGGGCTGCTGATGGTGAGCCATTGTTTAAGAGGTACTACACAGATTTTCTTATAAACAATGTTTTCATTTAATTTCTAAGTCCACACAAAAGGAGCAATATCACAAAGCTACAATAACTACTAAATTTTTCTATTACATAATAAAAATTAGCAGAGCTAGGACTCCATGCACGCATGCCCTAACAACATGGGAAGCATTAATATTGCATGATTTGAGACAAGGAGTGAAAAACTTCCTAGTTGTTAACAGCAGCAGAACACATTAAGCCACCTAAAAGAGGTGGAGACTGAACTGGTTTCCAATGGCATTTTTCAGAATCCAGACATCTTGTTCCTATTGCAATGGGATTTGAACAGCCCTACAAAAACACTACACTGTGTTTGGGACCCAGGCTGATACCTGCATCACAGCATACAGGATTCTGGTGGTGCACATGGAGCTTTCCTATAGTCTTCGTGCACTGCAATCCCCTGAGCAACTGGGCTGTAGCCAATGCGAAATATGAGATATTTTAACATGTTTTATCACCACAGGTATTTTGCCAAATATTAATATTTGGTAGATTTTTTTCTTCATTTTTCTTGAAAGTGAACATATAGATGAAGCAACTCAAGGACATATTACCTCCTGGCTTCCTTTGACACAAAGCGTTTTTACAGTATGGCCTAAAAGTTTTTTGTCTAGTTTCTCAGTCCAACACTCTCAAATTCAATTAATGGAGACATTCTAGCACTTATATCAAGTTATGCTGCATATAAATGGGGATAAAAGGATTACCAGGTTATAAATCAATTGAAGATATTCAGGGATATAAATCTCAGGGACACTGAACTTCAGCATTAACGGAAATGCAGAATTCCATTGGCTAATCACAATTTAGATTGCTACCAGATAATCACTGAATTTCACTGGGTATCCTAATAAAACTCCTTAGCACTGCGGGAAAGTAGGAAAAGAGTTTGTTTCCATGCTAGCCATGGGGTTATACAGTAAACCTTGCTGACAAGGCTGATTTCATACACAAGAAATAAGTTACATCATTGTGTGGTAGGAGTCATTGGATTTTTTTATATGGCTAATGCAAAAGGATGCTATTGCACATGAATTAGTCTCATAGAAAGGTAGGTACAAAGATAAGTGTAGAAAACCACACATGCAAAGAAATGCAGCAGTTGCATGACAAAGTCACGGAGTGGCTAAGTTAAACAATGTTTTGAAACCCTTAAAGAATTTCAGCTTTGTGAAATATAGGGGGTTTTATTACACCAGAAAGATTATTTTCCTTCTCTTTGACAAAACAGTGCAAGATGCAGAGAAGACTCCAATATGCAAAAAATTATAATGAAATATTTCAGGTAGCCTACTTGGCTTTTGCTGAAAAGGAAAGAAGATGGCTACATGAGTTAGTTCGAAGACAGAAATCTTAGTGCTGAGGAATATAGAAAGAGGAAATAACAGCTGGGAAGATCACTTCAGCACTACTGGGAAGGGGGAAAGAAATTCGTGGGAACACCAATACTCAGTTTTCCTCAAGGGCACAATATCTTCTGACTGTGTTTGACAGAATACACTTCTGCTGAATGCTTTAAGAAATAAAAGCCAAGTAGACACTATGGGAAAAAAGAATGTTCAGCTGGATATGTAAAAATGCAAAGGACAGTTTATACCCAAAGGGTCCTCTGTGAGTTTATAAATACAATACATAATTCTTAGAACAAATACAATACAAACAAGTAAAAAACAAGCTTAACTCATGGGCTGATTAGTTGTGGGCTATTGCAGAGGGTGATATACTTTATCTAGCACCTAAAACCTAATGACCTAACATTTACGCATTTTCTGATCTTCTAGGTACACCAAAGGGGGTAGAAGACTATTTCAAGGCTTTCGTTTGTAAGAAATATGTCATATTAGAAATCCCTTGACTGTTGTATTATGTACAAAACATATCCAAACATATCCAATGAGAGGCTCCTATAGATTCCCATAAATACTTGCTGAACATCAGGATATTCTATTGGAATAATGAGAATGCACTGAGAAGGCATGACCCTAAGCAACTTGAGTGGGGAGGGTGGCATGGAAGATATTAAATCATGATTTCTTTTGTCATTTTCAATTATATATTCAGGTTCTATGTCAATGTTTAATATATCATCATAGAAATGTATTACAGTTCCAATGTGTACTACATAATCCCACTAACATCACTCTGATGTCATATTAGACATTGGCAAAGAGCCACATTATGAGTAAAAGTTGGGGCTTACCAAGAAACGTCTACAATATTTTTTTAAACATATGATTAATTTTAAGCCAAAAGAAACAACACATTTTAAGGAGTGGAGGTAATTTCTAACTGTAACTTCATAGTGTACCTTGGCTCAAAGCCAAAGAGACAGAAGGGAAGACCCTGCAATAGAATTTCTTTCTTTCTTTCTTTCTTTCTTTCTTTCTTTCTTTCTTTCTTTCTTTCTTTCTTTCTTCTTTCTTTCTGTCTGAGTGAGTGAGTGAGTGAGTGAGTGAGTGAGTGAGTGAGTGAGTGAGTGAGGCTGAAGATTTAGAAGCACTGTGGCATTTTCTGATGAAGTTGGGGGCTTCCTGAAGTTACCACTGATTCCCTTTTGCTAGGCAGCCAACTGTATACACCATAGAGAAATGCTTTTTAAGTTAAACAGTCAATCATTATCTAATCACTATGTAACATATCTACAGCAGCATGCACAGATTGCAAAATTCATTGTTTGGTGCATTTTTATGAAACACTGAATGTTTTAGTTGTTCTTTGGGTGGTTCTTGGAAATCCAAGAATCTGGAAATGATGAAGATGACAGGACAGTCATACATAGATTTGTTCTGCCACAATATGAATGAACAGTGTCAATGTGGTCAAATCTGGATTTTTGGAATCTGCTCCTAAATTAGTCAACAGCATGTTCTGCAAGTTTAGCTAACTCAGTCAGTTATTGTATGCTCTCTTACTTTTCCTGTCCACAAAATATATGCATTCCCAAGTTCACAGAGATGATGCGTGACTTCATTCATTACTGTTCATAAAACAATTAGATTTACTCAGATGGAAAGTATTACAGCAAAAGTATTATTATTTTGTAACATGTTCTCTATGGTAATGACAAATTGAAGACACCAGAAACATATTGATTTTTTTTTTTATAATCAGAAGGGATAGAGTAATATTTACTCAGACTTTTTTCTTTTAGAGGAAAACCTTTTATCATTTTTTTTCCATTCACATTAAATTAGAATTAATTGGATGTGTGTTATAAGTAATGAATAACTTAAATTTATTAAGGCAAATTTGCCACAAGAACCACATTTTCAATCAAAAATTTCAATCAAGACATGGTTAATACATGGTGTATGTGCAACTGGGCTGTAATTATTGTGTCTCATTGAGGTTTAGTCATAGGGGCTTATATTTTTGTGGATGATGATAAATAGGAATGAATAAGCTTTCAGGGGTGTTAAGTCAATGTTGCTGAATTTTTTTCTCCAAATACAAAGAAATCATTAGGACATTTCAGCTATATACTTAGCAAAAACAGTTTTTAAAACTCAATATTCACAGTAGACCTGGCCAAGAAACTGCTTGTAAAGCTCAAGGTTCCTCTCATGCCTCAAATTCAACTATAGAGCCCATAAAAAAGCAGTAAGCCTCACCATCCAAAGTGTTCTTTCAAGCTGACCTTCTCTGTTAAAAGCATGAGTAATATTTTCTTACAATTCATCCCATAACTTAATCACAGTTTGTCTCTCACGTGCTTCTTAGAGAACAGACCAGGAAGCATTTTGTCTCTGATAAAAAGATATGTTCCCTTGAAACCGTAAAAGAAGAAAACAAGCAACCTATTTTTAAACTATCTTGCAGTAAATTGTTTTTATAATATACCATGTCCAATGTCTCATTTAGTAACAGGAGAACAATTGTTAATACCTATTTCAGAATTTGAGATCCTCAAAATATATTACCTAAATATCTCTTATTTTCATTCACCCTACACAGTAATTTTAGTAAGTATAGTGATCTAAGTGACTATGAAGGCAAGCTTTTCTCAGGTACTTAGTTCTATGAGGAAAACCTTACTCAAAAAATACGACTTTAATCTTTAGGAAATTCCTGTATCTGCGCTATTCCTCATATGACCCTTAATTATGTGCCAGACTCAAAACCACTGAAGTCAGTAAAAAGAAAATGATTGTATGTTGTATTGTAGATTAAGACCCAAATGATTTTTTGATTTTATTATCATTATTATTCCAAAGGTAATGCAAAGGATAACAACTGTTTGTCACAGATAATGTTAAAATGAAAGTATCTGTAATTATAAAAGGTGTCAAATATTTAAGTACCTATTTTAGGCCTTTTTTGATCTCTTTTTTTGAAGTATTCATATGTATGTTTTCTGCAGGAAAACACAAAAAATCAGCATGTAAAGAGCAAATCAGCATCTATAGTAGCAAAAAAGGGACACCAGTAGAAACTCTACTACACACTGTATCTACTGGGAACGTGACAGAGCTAAAGGTGACTTGTATTAGTACGCTACCATCAGTTTAAGAGCTCCTCTCTGGAAGAATGAGGTGGGGAACTACCACGACCACCTCAGACCATTGAAAAAAAACTGTCAATGCTGGAAGGTTTTGGTAACTGGGGAGGTGAAATAAAGCAGCCCTCAATTCACTATCGAAGGCAGAAGTGGCACAGGCATGTGCAAGCTTTTCAGCCAGATGCTTGATGCAGAGAGTGTTCTCCCAGAGGCACACACTGCATAAAATACCTTTTTTTTTTTTTTCTTTTTCCCCAGCATATACCAATTTCTGTTCTTTCAGGCAGCTAGCTAAGTTCAAAGTAACCTGCTCTATGTATCTTGGTGCATCCTACAGTCAAGTTTAGGTTCCAAACACTATAATGATGGTTCAAAGATAATTTCTATCTGAAAATGCTCTTCCACTCATCACTGTTTATTTACCTGGAGCCACTTTGCAACCTTACTAATGTAAGTGCACAGTGAGGTGGAGTTGTTGGTGCTAATGCAGGAAGAATCTGCCTTGTATAACCACAGAATGGTTTAGAAAGTGGTCCAAACCTGATTTCTTGTAGAAAAGAGAATAAGAAATGAAAGCAGATGCTCATAGGAAGCTACAGTGTAAGTGAAGAAACATTTGATCGAATTAAGATGTGGAAGACAGAGTTGTTCAGATTTTACTTCTATAATTATTTAATAGGAGAGATAAATACATACATATTTTCTGAAAATATGAAGATGAGAAAGATCCTGTGACTAGCTTAATATACATTTCCAAAGTATAATTTTACTCTTCTGAAAGACTAGTTTTCTTGTTTCTATATTTTTTGAAGTGATTGTTAAAAATGAAGGTTAAAAAAATTATAGATATTCTTCTATTTTGTTACTAAACACGGTAAAGTTTGAGAAAATTTAAAAGATAAAACCCAACCAATGTTCAAAACTAAAGTAACACTAGTAATAATAGAAAGTAGTTATTCATACTATAATAAATATGTACTTTCTCAATAAAGTACAAAGAGCTACCACCTTGTTTTGAAAAAATTAAAATTGAATTCCAACTGATGGTGAACTGTCAGGATAATGATATAAACCTTCCTCTGAACTCTGCGCATCCTCACCAGGACTCATCACTCAATCATATTTCTTGGCATAAGAAGGAAAGAATCTTAAATTTTCAGACTGAATGTGAAAATTTCAACACCAGAGTCAAGGGAAGAAACAGATCAGAAGAAAAGAAAAGAAGGTGACCCCAAACTGGACTCAAAAAAAAAACAACCGCTCTTGACATTTGATGTGGAAGTTACAATGATACATTGAACATGAAATCATCAAGGCATAGGATTTCAGAGAGCTGCAAAAAAAGCTGATTCTGAAACATGTTACCTGTGAAATGAATACTTCATTCCTTTAATCCTTCTCATGCATCTTTAATTGTGACATAACCCCATCCTCAATAATAAATTTTCAGTAAATTTACTTGATTTCTGCCCTCTGCCTGCTGTGCAGCATGACAAATGCACTGAAATTCAGTGCAGCCAAATACAATTGCATCTATTGAAATAAATGGCTTCCATTAATCTTCTTTTACTGCAGTATCTTCTTCTGTAATGGGAAGAGCTGTCTATACGTTTGTGTACATCTGTGGATGTACATGTATAAGGTATAAGAAATATTTAGAATGAATGCTTTTATGTCAGAAGTTTTTTATCAATATATACATGTACATAAAATGCATACATGTTTACATATCCATATACAATTTAATATGTATTTCTACCTCTGTGTTCATGTATTTGTACGTATATATACACACACACACATACATATACACCAATCTGAGCTCCTTTCCCCACCATGAGCTACAGTGCTTCTTTCAGAGAAAGTTTCAAAGTGCCTGCACATTTATTTCTGTATTAAAGCAGCAGTTTGAATTCCTGATCACTATTATCTAACAAATAATTATTTGTGGCTGTAATTAAGATGGCTCTGAAAGACTGCTGGGATATCTTAGTGGTCTGGAAAGCACTCCCCCTCCCCTGAAACAAAATCCTTTATCACATTTCTGAATTAATTACAAAAGTAAAAAATTAAATCTTTGTGTCCCCCATAATAATCCTCCCAGATCAGTTTTTGTCCATATTAATGGAGAATACATCCCTAGTAAGATTTAATTTCAAACTTTTATAATTATGGTTAAAATTAAATCTTACTGTGGCTGTATTGCGCATTAACATGAATGAAAGCCAGTCTAGGAGGATTATCAATGGTACTCCAGCACGATTTATTTTTAACTTTTGCAATTAATTAAAATCTTTGGATAAAGATCTTGTTTTGGGGCTGGGGAGTCCCTATTAAGATGAAGCCCACAAAGCATTTCCATTCTTGTGCAAGTTATTGGAGCTGGGAAGGAAAAGGCTGGGAGCTCAGAGAGATGATCCAATAAATCACTTCTCCATTGTGGAGCATTACTTAGTTCTGAGCTCCCTCTGCTCTGGAGAAAATTGTCATAACACCCTAACACAGAAGTTTGTTTGTAGAAACTCTCAGCAGTATTCTGCAAGAGCATCCATCTCCTAATACCATCAGAGAAGCATGGTGGTTCTGTATTAACAGTTCCTCGATTCTAATACCCTTTGGGAATCTTTGGATTATCTAGCCTGACCTGCCAGGTAAGTCAGGTCACAGATTTTCCCATGTGAATCGCTGTTGCAGAGGGATTTATATTTATTACCCACCCCACTCCCTCCGTGCCACGTGAGTGGAAACTGTTGAGCACAGTCCCTTGTCAAACGCACCTGACACGATGAGGACCCCAGATGACAATGAAGTTATTGTTTCCTTTGGGACAAAACTGTGAACCTCTGCTCAAAAGAATAAACTTTGTTGCATGCCTTGCAAGGGAAAGTTCATCAGCTGCCTTAGGGTAAAGCATGTTAAAAGCTGAATAGCACACAGGTTAAATCTCAGAAAGCAACACACAAACAAATTTCACAAATTACTTGTACTTTCAGCCAGTATCATCCCGTATAAGCTCTGCTTTTTTACTTTCTCAGAAAAAATACTTCTAAGGGTAAAATGGCTTGGCATTGACTTTTTTTCTTTTTTTCCCCCAATCACAAACTAGTCCAGTTAGCAGTGCAGAGTGCAGCGCAATGTATCCCTTTTAATCAGGGTGCTTCGCCAGCAGCACTTTGACAGCCAAAAAAAAAAGACAGGTGAGGCTCTCAGGGAGTGTTGTATTCAGAAATGCTGAGACTCCAGATGGCTTAGGCTGATCTCTCTCACTGCACACTGAAAGTTTCACAACACCCTGCTCTGCCTCAGATGAACTACAGCACCCATAAGAACTGCCTACCACGGACCAATTGGTGAGAGTTTTTAGAATTGAAAGGCTGGAAAAGACCCTTAAGACCATCGAGCCCACTTATAGACCTAACACTGCCAAATCCACCACTAAGCCATCTCCCTAACTGTCATGTCTTCATTAGCTAAGTATGTTTTAATACAAAAAACACATTGGTGTTTTTTTTTTTTTCTTCAGAGAAGTTCCTTCAGTCAATGGCCTTTTTCTTCCTTCAGCAAGCATCCTATATTACTGAAAAGTTACATGAGACCATAACTTATTCAAATTCCATCTGACAAGCCAACATGGAGTTTGCAATAAGGGCTCTGCAGCACTTTACTTTTATAAAATATTTTTTGTTTACAATTTGTTATGCCCCATCCCTGGAAGTGTTCAAGACCAGGTTGGATGGGGCTTTGAACAACCTGGTCTAGTGGCATGAAGGGGAGGAACTAGATGGTCTTTAAGGTCCCTTCCAGTCCAAATCATTCTGTGATTCTATGCTATAGGCATTATTCCCACAGTTACATGCATGCTTTTGCAAATGGATAAAGCCTTCCTGAAAGCAACTTTTTTCAACTACCAGCATTCAGACATGGTAGTTGTAAGATGACCTCTATGTACCCAGGCAGCTGAAACCACACCAACCTCCGCTCTACACCCAGGTTATTACTTATATGCAAGGATGCACCCCACGCACAGACGGATGAAGGGTTTTCTGAAGATGTGTCTTGGAGAAAAAATAAGAAGAGGGAGAAGAGAAGCCAAGAAAAGACTAGTCATGCTGAGAGAAAGTTATAGCCAGACCCTGAATTAAATCTATGAAAGAGATCACACTTGGCTGCAAAGAAAAATGCTGCCTCCTATATGATTTCTTCAACAATCAGGAAATAGGAATTCACCCATTCTTTGTAAATATGAAAGTATTTATATTGCATCAAAAGTATCTGATTCCACTATCATGTTTTTCTTCCAAGACAAATCACGGAGCTCAAAAACTTTGGCTAACCTCATTCTTTCTCAGTGATTTTCTTCAAGTCACATGAGAAGAATATCTCATGTTGAAGATATTTGAGGGCTATGATTGTGTTTTCCAGACAGTATAACCTTAAAAATATTTTTTTTCTTTTTAATGAAAAACCTATATGACAGGATGTGTTTTTAACATGGGGAGAGGGGCGAGGAGGAGCAGAAAAACCCCATAAACTCACATATCTACCTTGGAAAACCCAACAACATTGCAATGAAAACCTTAATGGCTTTGGTACAGTGAGAGGTTCTATGTTCTCAAGGAAGCTAATTTTACTTCTTTTATGTGATGTAGCTAATTATCTGTAGGCATTCACTCAGAAATCAGCCAAAGTTCCTTTAGAAGAAAAGGTGGAAACATCTTAATTTTCAGTAGTTGTTAAGTGCAATATTATTGAATGTTCAAGTGAAAAGAAGCTTATTCATAATATCAATGTATCCATAAATATAGTATGTGTATTCATATAAAAGTTGTTTGTTTGTTTTTTTCTTTTCCAAATGAAAGAGTATCCATACTTAGTACTCAAATTACAACTCTGTTCAGTTCTGACACTACAAGGACTAAGCAGCTCTACAAAGAAAGGATTAAAAAAAAAATCACTTCAGGAAAGTTTAGACTACTGAATAAGATAGAAGATTTTCTTAAACAATCTTCTCCTGATTTGCTGATACCCCTCTGAATTATCCAGAAATCAGTGTTGAGGCCCTTTGTCTTTACCCTTTATTTGTTAGCCCAGGAATAATGGCCTACCTATGTCATGTCAATAGTCTTCATTATCCATATATTACATTGGAAGCAGTTACCTGCATTTAAGCAAAGTAAGCATAACTTCAAATGCAAAAATTAAACAGAAAACTATTTAGCTCATAGCTGCATATGGCTCTGTATACTTTTAAATAACTGAAAGCTAGAATTATTTACTTTGAGAAGTCCTGTAAGTCATATCTTCATGAGTGCTGATGAATTTTCTGGGAAAATAGTGTTTCTACCACGTATTTTATTAAGCCCTTTAGGTCCTTTTACAAGAAAGGAAATACCAATTAACATATAATTTAGCAGAACAAAATATTATCCCATTTCAACCAGTACCCACTTCCTTGAAGTTTATTCAAACATTAATAACCATTTAATGCAATTTAACTACAGGGAGGTATCCGTTACATTAATATCATATATCCATCAGGAAATTAGAGTTTTGTCTCTATGAATTTTGTATTACAAGAATGTCTTTATAATTTTATTCTGCACTTTATGGTGGCTAATTTAAGTTTTAAAATGGTTCAGATAGCTTCCCAGTCTCTCTCTTCTACAGTGTAATATGACTAACAAATTGTTACTGATGTTAAAAGATCATAATCACACCATTTATTAAACAGGGCTGGAAAGATAAGTTTGAAAGCAGAGTGAATTTCCCATATAACCCCTTTGTTTTCAAAGAGCTTAGGTCCAGTCATGGGAACAACCTCCATGGACCATAATGCTCCCTACCCTGGGCTGCACACAAGTTGAAATAAACTCAGAAAAATATACCTGGCACAGTGAAGAACTGAATCCCTCATCTTAAACTCCCTGACCATTCTGCAATAATTTTTAAACAAGGACATTGGGCTGCAAGTATAATGAGGAAAAGATTTCCTCCATCTTACCTGGTCTGGGTATCTTGGATCAGTAACGCCTAAGAGAAAAGTATATTCGAGGTTCAACAATAACCCAGAGCAAACCAGCAAATCCTCACAAAATCCTCAAATGTGGGACAAGCACATGTAGGTACAGTTCCTCTGATATTTCCTCAGGGAAACAGAGTAGTTTTAGTTATTTCAGCATCAGTTTGTTTATCTTCTTAACTTGAAAGGTGTCAAAATATCAGAATGCACGCCTACAGCTGCTGAAAATAACCAGAAATAAATTGAGAGAATGTGAATTATCTACTGTTTTAAGAAATAATAAATCTTACTCGAAAAGATTGGAATGTTATTTAGTGCATAATTCCACACCAGAGATTTTCTCTGAAACTTTGACTTCATTTCTTAATCTTCCTATTCCAGTTATAGAGGAATGAAAACGCTGGCTTGCTTCTTTCAGATTTGAGGTTTAAAGCTTTTTGTTGCCAAATCCTTTTATTAATATTTGTACACTGCAAATTTTTATGTATCTTTATATACATATATATATTTGTGCCTAGCAAGATGGACAATAAATCTTCATTCTAGCTGCTGACATTATTTATTAATTATAGAATATCTTCTCTTTCACTTTTCCAAGCTGCTCCACTCCAAATGCAGCTTAAATTTGGACACACATTTTTTTTTGCTCAACCTAAGAGTGCCTTTGCAGGGAAACTTTTTGACAAGAGATGGGTTAGGTGCATCACAGGGTATTTACCAGTGCTGTCTACATCTATCTTCCCCTACTGCTATACTCCTGCATAGGATCCTGCAAATCACCTGATTGCAGTTGTCTTCTTTGATAATTACATATATCACCTCTTTATGCCACCAGAAAATAACTACGCATTTTACAAGCACTGAAGAGCCAGTTACACAGAAAGTAAAAGAATTATATTATGCCATAACCATACCCGAGAAGCTCCTGACATATTGGTTTGAGAGTCAGCACATCTGGACTAGCTACACAGCAGTACAGGTTCAAGAATTAGGCAAGCAGCTGAGATCTGTGGAAATTTTCCCATAAAGAGGGTTTTATTAAGAGCCTTGGGGGCAGAATGGTGAACAAAACCACCTAGATAATGCAGAGATCAAGATTCTCCCTGTCAATAACTAAGTGGTGCCATCACTACAGTCTTCAGATAAGTGCAAGTTCACAGGGCACAGATTATAACTTAGGATGTTAAAGGCAAGAAGTCTTCTCTATAAAGCTTTTAAATAAACATATGGTGCTACAAAATATCCTGCCTTTTATATCTCTCCCAACAAGATAAAAACTTGCAAAACTCTCAATAGTCCACCAAACACATAACAACATAGTGCTGCTATTCTTTTAATTTCACTGCCACACTTAGAAATAATATGTGCTGGAAAAATACTCTACTGCACAAATACAGCTTCTCCTCATCCCTTTTCCCAGCATAATATCTTTTTCTGTGTTGAAAATTACAGATTTTGAAAAGATGAATTTTCCTGGAGTGCATTACTCAGTCACCTGCATGCTTACATGAGATGGAAGACAGGGATAAGAGTCTATATTAAATTTATTTTACTGACAGGATCACTGTAGAATAAAAAAAAAAAAACCCTGTCACATTGTTGATATGAATCTCCTTCTTTGTTGTGCCTTTTGGCATCCATGAATAGTTAAAGCAGCCTGAAACTACAAGTTCTTTCAATTCTTTAGTTCTTTTTATTTGTCTAGCAGGCTTTGGTCTTGTCAAACTTTGCCTGTTGAAGGGAAGAAAAAATAGGACCAACATATTTTAGGATTCCAGAACTATTATTTGGTCAGATGAATCTGGCAAAATTCTTTTTTTTGGGAGATTCGGCAGACATAGCAGCTTCACAATGCAGCCAAGTTAAATAACACCCTTTAGATACTATAAATGTGTTGGTTTTAATTGGTTGGTACACCTGAAATTTATTTCTGCGATACTAGTGATAGACCAGCAGGGACTCCTCAAGCATTTGTGGGAAAAAATAGTCCAATGATACCATTCAATACAAGAAAGCAGCACAGGGCATGCCCAGAAAGCTTGAAGTTGACATTCTCTTTAAATTTATCTGTACAGTAAAGTACTGTCATAGTTAAAACAATATACCATTGTGATATGCACGGGGGAAAACTTGCCAAACTCAAAAAGAAAATAAGAACTATCAGTCTTTCATGTGTTGCAATGATTTGTGCTAATATAAGTTAATATTATTCCTTTATTTAAACAAGCACTAGAATTAAAATGTCGTTATACCAGAAGTTCCCACCCAGGTCCCAGTATAACGATCTTATTAAAATAAGCATACTATCTCTACATCATTTTAACCACCTCTAAACCAGAAAAGATATTTATCAAGCCTCAGCCTGCAGCACAAAACAGAGACCAGAAATACCATTGATGGGATAGGAAGTAGTAAGTGACTGTGGGATAGCCTACTCTACATAAATCCTCCTTTTACTTTTAACCAATTTAACAGTCTTGCGAAGTAGACACACACAGAGATTGTGATCTTATTTGTAGAAAGTTTTTTCACATCTATCCACAAAGGGAGGAATAAAAGCACCCTGAATTCCTCATAGAAATCCTTATAATGTTTCAATACATCAGTAATCCCACATCATACCAATACACTAAATCACTATAAGAAAATCTTTTTAACATAATCATTAATTAATATTTCAGACTGCGGGTCACATTTGTTGTATCTGTTTGCCTTTAATGCTATGCTATGCTATGAGTAAAATATAACTCAATCTGTCTTCTGGGGGAAAGCCAGGTATTTTCAGTATGTTATGCAGTACAGCAAAGTATATAGCCAAATACACTTCTACAGGAACTACAGAAAGTCTTGTCTGGAGAAAAATCAATATTAAAAATATTACTGAGCAGAATTGCATCATTTGTGATATACAATATACTAAAGTACAGTACCATTAGTTCATTTAAGCATGCTTAAAAATAAAATTAAGTTGTGCTTTTATTTTCCAAGTATTCTATTGGCAAAAGTGAAGTTCAGAGAGATATTTGTAGTTTATGACAAAAAGATACAGTTTGAGCATAGCTTAGTACGTCACAAAGTTCGCAGATTTCAATTCTAATAAAATCTACTCATGAGCTTCTAATAAAAGCTCCATATGCAAGAAAAAACAGTCAGTAAAAGCACTTTATGTCATTGAATTGGTAAACCAATTAAATTAAAGAAAAAAAAACACATTAGAGAAGAAAGCTGAAAAATAGAATTGTTAAATTCTTTCTTCAAACAATACAAAAAAGGGAATATTATTCATGCAACTGTTAAAATGTTTAATTTTGCAACAATATATGTTAGTTTTGCTTATCACGTCTGTTGAACAACAACTCACATGAAGACAGGATTATGAAATTTCAAGTCTAAAGCAATTTTTATCACTAACACAACTTATAAGTAATACGTGATTTTTGTCAACCTCATTCTTCAATAATCTTACAGAATAATGAGACGTGGGTTGAGAAATGAACTGAGTTTCCCATTCCCCATGTCACAGGAGACTAAAAACATCCTGAGATTAAGCGCATCTGCTGCACAAGCAGGGCACATGCATCACTTATTCAACCCAAAGAGCACCAGCTACAGAGACAGCTACGTACTTGACCTCTCAGCTGAAGGTAAAGTATCAGCCTTCTGGTGACGAGGCAAGAAGTAAAGCACAGGCCATTCCTCCTCTCTCTCCATCAGAGACTCTTGGACATAATGGAGCTACATTTTTTAATGGAAAATCCACCTGTACAAGTGAAAATATTTTACTCCTCTTGGCACTAATTCATTTTTTTCAATACCTTTTCTCATTCCAGAGAATAACCAGAGATAACTTCCAAATCCCATCTTTGGAAGGGACCCACCTTTTTATCTGAAGACAAACCCTAGTAACACAGCACAAACCTATATTTAAGAGTGCATAACACACTTCCAACACCAAGTGGCAACTATGGTGAGGGATGAAACACACATACTTTTATTTCTTTTATTTGTTTTCACCCAAGAACATTTGCTTTGTCTGAGCAAACAAGGCTTCCTTCAAAACTGTTCATTCCCCATTTACTTATTCCTTGGATGGTTTAAAAGCAGCTTTGCGTGACTTAGCTGGATATCAGCCATCCTGCAGCAATCATTTTAGGAATGTGATGCAATTTTTTACAATTTCATATATGTAAAATATAGACTAAATTTCTCCATAGAAACACCCGTATCATCTTCAGTGACAGTAATAGGTTTTACAGCATACAGTTGAGAAGATAGAGAAGTGAAAATTCACATGTATTACAGGAGATCAGAAGCCAGAGAGGTAAAAATGTAGCTTTCCTTACATGTTAGTTTTTCAGTTTATCCTCTACATTAGCTATATTATTAAAACCATGAAGTACAGAAAATTTTCTTAATATACACAGGAAGGCACAAGTTCTCTGACCCATTTAAAAAATTATCTGTTCTATTGCTGCAGGGTTTTCTGTGTCTAATGAATGAAAGTATGCAATCAGGAAAAATACATTTTCATCACAAATTTAATTACTCCATGATTTCAAATTCTTTCAAACTTGTTTCAAGATCTCATTGGAGCTACAAGAAAAGTGCTAACTGAATAAATTCTCGAAAGAAATGTCAGAAAATAAACAAATAATAATAAAAAAGTCACAAGTGAGACCTACTGTGGATCAGTCAGAAGGCTGAGATTGCTTTTGTTATTTAATATTCTGCTCCCCTGCAACATTTCAAGACAGGAATAAGCCTAGAATGATCTGACCTCTGTATAAGCCAGGTCCACAGAAATGCACATAGGGATTAATTTTATTATTAAAAAAATTAAAATCCAAACCAAAACCCAAATACAACTCTCAATTTATGTAAGTTACAGCAGTGAGGTTTGATTAGAAATAGGAAAGAATCCAGGCTTGAGTTGGAGAATTCCCATAATCAGCCTGTTCCAGGAAGCACAATCATAGTGGCCAGTTTTTAAGGATTTTCCAGGGAATCAGATAAAATAATGAATCCCAAAGCATTTTCTCCAACTGATTTATACTTCCAGACATGCAAGATTCAAGAAATATCAATTGGAATTCAAGGAAGATTAATCAGAGAAGGAGTTTCTGAAGTGCTTTATTCAAGGAGCCTGGGAGTCTGAATTTCTTTGTTAAACCATCATTACTGGCAGGGTAATTTTTGTGTTTATGAATCAGCAAAGTACTGATAAGAAATCAAAGATTCAATAAGTTATTTTTTCACAGAACACTGTGGGACAATGGAATATGTTCACATATGCAGTTCTGCTGTAGCTAATACAAAAATTACAAGTTATGAGGTCACAAACTTTTCTATAATTGCTTTCTTTCAATATTCACTTTTTAGGCCACAACTTTAAAATTCTCTCTAAACCAATTGAGAAACAAGAAAATAAAAAGCAAGAAATCCAGGCATTTTACATTAAAAGCTATAACTGTACAAGTTTCTTTTCAAGTAACTCTGCTAAAATGCAGAAGGAAAAGCAAGCCGAAATTTGAAAACTGTTGAAGGGAAATAGTCCTTTTGTTTGTGGGATAATTAGACTTATGTGAAATAATTAGGAAATGTGGAATTAAACTTATATTTAAAATGCAGCATTGTCCACACATAAGGGAAAAACAGACTCTCAGGGCCTCTCAGGGTGAGATGCAGTCACACCTGGTAGGCCAGGAATGTGCCTTTCTCAGTGGTTCCCGTAATAGGCGGAGGGTAGAGCGAGGTGGAGATCTCGCGGCTACACTTTGTCCTAATTTCAGCAAAAAGATGGGAACTAGGTGGTGCAAGAAACTGATAAGCTGCATACTTGCTACCCTGAGCCAGTGGCCTGTCATCTTTTGACAGAACTCTGTCCTCAGTGTGAACTTTGCTTCATTATAATGTCATTAAAATGCATTTACATGCTAAAATACACACCCGTCTCCAGTGTGACCCCCCTCCAAAATGAGACCACCCCTCTCTGAGCATGCGCTCTGGAATTTTGGTGTCATATGCCTTTAAATTGAAGTGAGAGAAATTTGCACCAATAGTAATAAAGGTATGTATGACTATTGTTACTCAAGCTTCACCTTGAAGGTGAAAATAATATAAAATGACCCAAGAGAAAGGGGGAGATGGGGGAAGATACCATCGCGACGAGTCAAGGAAGATAACATCAACAGACTCCTGGAACAGGTTGACAGGGCTGGACCTCTCTTCCCCCCCAATAGGGATGCCTGTGGGTAAGACTTGCACTGTATCCAGTGCTTCCATGGGAAAACTTAGAATTTCTATAGAGTTACTTTTACTGTCACCTGTATATTTCTAACTTTATCAAGCTCTTGTATTCATGTAACTATTGTTTGCACGTGCTTTTGCAGACAGTATTTATCACCGGCAATCCATAAAGAACCTGTACCTGTTGCATCAATAATCGGTAGCAAATCACAATAAACTGCACTGTTTCGGTAACCGATTGTAATTTTCTCACTGAATGCGACCCCATCTCTCGGTGTGGCTGCGAGGGTTCAAGAGCACGACTCGACCGGCGGTGTGGTGCACTATCAGTGACTCCAGTGCAGTGAGGTTCAAAATAGCGAACACGGCCGGTCTGATAGTTGCCTCTGATTGTATTAGACAGTGTGGTGCACTATCAGTGACTCTGGTGCAGTGAGGTTTGAAATAGCAAACATGGCCAAACTGATAGCTGCCGCTGATTTTCCCCCTTTAACGCAACATTGCTGAATACAGTTAAGAAATAAACACTGATATGGAACTTCTTAGCGTGCTCTCTAAATTCTTTAATAACACATGGCTTCTATGTTCTTACTAGAGTTTTTTGAGAACTTTCAAGATATTGCCCGAAGTTTTCTCAGGCATGTGAATAGGATTTCTCTTTGCTAGATAGTTCTGCTCCACATTCTCCTCTTAAACGTAACTGTCTATTAAGCATCCTCAGGTACTGAGCAGTTGATATAGTTGAGATTTTGGGTATTTAATCCTGGTTTTGATGCAGGGGAAGAACTAATCCCTTAGTCATTCACACTTCATATGTATTTAGTCAGGACTATGGGGCATGTTTACATTTTCTTTGCAAAGAAAAAGTGTCTTTCTTGGAAAACTGAGAGATTTGTTTTCTGGGTGTTTTATTCAAAATCTTTGCCATATTCTTTCTTATTTCCTACAAGTTTACTTAAAATATTTTTTGCTTCTTTACATAAATTTTTACATAAGTAACACACAATCATAATCATCTGCTATTCAGTAGCTGAAAGTACTTGATGATATTGGCTCAAGTTTTCTTTAGTACACCTTATCAAATTTGGGGGTCTTTTTTACTGTGTCTACAGCACTTCCTCATGTTTTCAATTCTATTAGTCTGACTTCTGGACTCCATCTCAGCATTAGGTTAGATGATCACCTTTGTAGAGAATGTTAGTGACACATAAAACATTATACCCAGAGAAGTTAAGGTGGCTCTTTCAGACTCACATCCATTTCAGAGCTCCATGTTACCCACAGCCACACACTCCAGGCAAAACAACAGTTTTGAAGCTGTGTTCTAGGTTGGGTAATACCCAAATAAAATCCTAGGAAGAACTGGCAAAGGTTTTGCAGCAAAAAACCAGAACAAATCAGGCAGATAAACATGTATTTACTGAGGAGATACAGTTTAAAACCTCCCTCCCTATCTGGGGCTACTCATTCCCATCAACATCTCAAATCCGCAAGTTTTTCCAGAACATGCACATAGAGTGGAGTAAGCAATGGTTGCCACACATTTTGCCTATTATTTTCATAAGAGGAGTCAGCGTGCATGCAGTATGTCCTACATAGTCTATAAGCCTCACAGTTCCAGGAAGAGTCTGATTTACTGTGCGTGCCTTGACCATGTAGGCACTGTTTGGGCAACAGGTTGGATGCTTCCTGGAAACACAAGCCTCACTGCACTTGTTTTCTGCAGATGACATTTCTAGGATTTCCAGATGTCCAGGGGACCATTTGGATCTACTGCTTTTCCCAGGCTCTCAGATATCCAGAAATCCTGAACAAATGTATTTAAGTCACTGAATTTCATGCAGACAAAATTTCTAAGTGAGGAATTAAGACAAAAAAAAAAAAAAAAAAGGCAGTAAATAGAAAAGTTTTTGCAAGACAGTGATTGTCAACCCTGTTAAAGTACATGAAAATCTGTCATAAACACAACACTCATCAATGAAATTAAAGCAAGAGAAATAAGAAAAAGCAGGGGGAAAAAAAAGAATGGGAAATAAACAGCATGAATTATCAACCTCTATAGGTTATACTCTAGAGCTGGATGGAAAATACTGGGGCAATTCCTTACATAATATTTTTAAAATAAACCTTTACATTGCATTTATGATTTTGCCATAAAGAGTAGGTGTGATGAAGTCTGATGGCAATACAAAAGCTAGTGGGTACACTCCATGCACAGAAAGGTAGTAATATTTCCCATAAATGTATCAGTGTCCTTGAGGACCAGATTAATATAAATGTAATTAAGCAGTAGTTATACGAAGTACAACTTCAAGATGTCATATTAATCATAGACAAAGCAGTAGCGGATGAGGAACATGACTGCTCAGGACAGCAGGAAGGTAACAGAAGAGATCTTAATCTTGGCACAGATATAAACGTGTATAAACTTGCTGTCACTGAGTTTAGGCTGGATACCAGAAAATAGTGGTTAAGCACAAGAGGAACATTATTCCTGCATAGCCACTCAGTGCTCCACACCACAGGCAAAGCAGTGGAAGGAAAATACTCAACTAGGCTAAAGACAGAGGCTGACAAATGTATGAGCAGGATTTTAGGATGTGGGGTTGTTTTTTGTTGGAATAATTTTTTTTTTCAGGAGTCAAAAATAGAGCCTAAGTTTAGACTGCATCATTACCTTACCTCAAAAATCTGTGTTAAAATACTAGGGGAAAAGCCATAATTTATTATGCTATAACAACTAGGAGTTATTATACTTTCCTAGAAGAGCAGAAAGAAGTGGCTAGGAAGGTTAGGAAACCTTATCAAGAATACATAGCAATAGTCTTCTTTGTATAGTGAGGTTGGGGAAGAATTCTGAAAACAACTTGAACACTGCTGACTGGACATCTTTGCATAATAAGGACCAGATGGAAAACCCAGAAGAAACTAGACACATTCACTTGCAAATTGTCATTTAACATTAATTATGCCCAGAAAGCTGTCTCATATTGACATTTTTTGTTACCAAATGCTACAACATGAATATACCTATGTGAAAGTTTATAATCAAATCCTTGCAAACAATCTAAATATTGCAATGCTGTAAACAGATTAAAGATATTATTTCAGCTAAGTATTTGGGTTCACAGTAAAACATTTCACCATCATGTCATGTGTGGTTTTTCTGCTTAACTGCAATCTACAAAAACACTAATAGCACAGCTTTCTGATAAACCAAACAACTAATAACTGAGAAGACATAGTGACTAGTTATCATCCTTATGTAAATAAGGAAAGCTTATTTTTGCTTACTAATAGCCACACATAGCAATGAAATGCTTTTAATAAGTTTTAAGAGGATAAGACAAAAACATCAGTTTGGTGAATGCCCTTTTCAATGACCGCACACCATGTCTACGGCTGTAGAATGACACGTTTGCATTGTTATTTGGCTGTAAACAAAATGAAAAGATCTGTCACTGAAATTTAAACAGAGAGACTGGTTACATAAACTGAAACATTCTCAGCTCCAGTACAGTACAATCAACAGTCTGAAGAGACTGAACAGCTAAACAAAGTTTGGGGATGTTTTTGGATAGGGGAGAAAGATTAATAAGCGTTAAATAACTCTTGGCTCCTGTTACAAACTTTTAGGAATAAAATTAAAAATTTGTGTAAATCCAAAGATTGATGTTCAAGCTTATGAAATAACCATTTTTCTGCAGTGTTGAAATACACACCCACATGGAAACAAATAGTTTCACTAGCTGATTTTAACAGAATATACTGCTTTTACCAAAAAAAGCAAATCAAATAGGTCTGACCTATCTATTCTCCTACATAGCTAACTGTGGTCAGTGAACAACAAAACTTCTATAAATGGTCATCTTTCCAATTATCCTTGCTTCAGAACATGCTTGATTTCTTGCACAAACACTGCGTGACTACAAATGCAATTTGTCTGTAGGGACTAACAGATGATGCCAGAAACATTCCCTTAGCACATGGGGAGGATTTCTCTCTCTTTCCAGCATGTTTTTTGCAGGTAAACCACATGCTTCATTGCCAGACCTTGCAGATCCCTCTAGGCCTGAATAGAGCTGTCGCCTTGCCCTAAAAGGAAATGTTAGGAAAATTGGAATGAGAAGTGAGCTTGGAGAGGCCTTCTTCTAGGAGAAGCTACCCCTCTCCTGCTGCTGGCAAGACAGTGAGAGGTGAGCACTCCCAGGGCTCAAGCCAGATTTCAGCAGCTTAAATCCCCATGCCTGGCCTTGATGGACAGCTGGTGCTGGGTAATTGGGCTTTCCTCAACAGGAACCAGTTCAGGGTTCAATCAGATCTGAAGCTGGTTTCTAGAGGCACAGACAGACCACTCTGTGCACTGAAATCTATGTTGCTGTCATCAAATGCAAAACCCTTGCAACAAAAACTTAACACTCACTAGATAAAAGTATATGGATGAAAGATATAAGGATGTTGTTAGGCTACATAAAGAGAAAGTTAAAAAGATGAAGGTACAGATGGGACTAAATCTGGCCACTGCCATAAAAGACAAAAAAAAGTACATTTTCAAATACATTGGCAATAAAAGCAAGGCCAAAAAGAGCCTCCATCCTCTAATGGATACTAGGGGAAACCTAGCGATTGAAGGTGAGGAAAAGGCTGGAGGTACTTAATGCTGACTTTGCCTCAGTCTTTAATAGTCACACCAGCCATCCTCAGGGTACTCCGTTCCCTTAATTGGACAGCAGAGATGGACAGCTGATTGAAGTCCCCATAATTCAGGAAGAATTGGTTAGCAACTTCCTGCTCCACTTAGATGTATACAAGTCTATGGGTCTGGATGGGTTACACCTAAGAGTGCTGAAGGAGCTGGCAGAGGAGATTGCTAAGCCACTCTCCATCATTGATCAGTGTCCTGGTCTAGCGAGTAGGTCCTAGAGAATTGGAGGTTGGCCAATGTGATGCCTGTCTACAAAAAAGCAAAAAGGGTGGGAAAATGGAGGGATCAGGCCCAGTCAGCATGGGTTCATGAAGGCAGATCCTGTTTGACCAACCTGATCTCCTTCTACGATAAGGTGACCCACCTGGTTGATGAGGGAAAGACTGTGGACATTGTTTATTTGGACCGTAAGTAAAGCATTTGACACTGTCCTCCACAGCATTCCCCTGGAGAAATTGGCTGCTGAGGGCCTGGATAGGGGGATGCTTTGCTAGGTTGGAAACTGGGTGGATGGCAGAGCCCAAAGAATGGTGGCAAATGGCATCACATCTAGTTGGTGATTAGTCCCTAGTGGTGTCCCTCAGGGTTTGGTGTTAGGGCCAGCGTTGTTTAATATCTTCATTGATGATCTGGATGAGAGGATCAAATGCACCCTCAGTAAATTTCCAGATGACATCAAAGTTGGGTGGGAGTGTCGATCTGTAGAAGGATAGGGGGGCTTTGCAGAGGGATCTGGACAGGCTGGATGGACATGCTGTGGCCAGTGGTATGAGACTCAGCAAGACAAAGTGCCAGATCGTGTTTGCGGCCTTTGGGCCAGAACAACCCCATGCAATGCTCCAGGCTTGGGGCAGAGCGGCTGGAATACTGCTTGGCAGAAAAGGACCTGGGGGTGCTGAGTGACTGCTGCTGAACATGAGCCAGCTTCTGCCCAGGTAGCCAAGAAGGCCAACTGGCATTCTGGCATGTATCAGAAATAGTGTGGCCAGTAGGGCTAGAAAAGTGATCATCCCCTTGTACTAGTGAGGCCACACCTCAATTCTCAGTTCTGGGCCACTCACTACAAGAGAGATACTGAGTTACTAGAGCAGGTCCAGCAAAGGGCAATGAAGTTGGTGCGGCATGTAGAGGACAAAACTGATGAGGAGTAGCTGAGGGAGATGAGGTCCGTTTAGTCTGGAGAAGAGAAGGCTCAGGAGGGACCTTATTGCTTCCTACAACTACCTGAAAGGAGGCTGGAGTGAGGTGGAGGTCAGTCTCTTCTCCCAAGTAAGACACAAGAGGACAATAGGTAATGGCCTCAAGCTGCACCAGGGGATGTTTAGGTTGGATATCAGGAAAAATTTCTTCACAGAGAGGATGATCAGGTGTTAGAACAGGCTACCCAGAGAAGTGATGGAATCACCGTCCCTGGAAGTGTTCAAAAACTGTCTAGATTATGCCCTCAGTGATATGGTTAGTGGTGGTCTTGGCAGTGCTGGGGTAATGGTTGGACTTGATGATCTTAAAGGTCTTTTCCAACCTAGTTTATTCTATTCTCTTCTATACCTAAAGCATTTTGTAGTAAACGGACCTCTAGATATGGGAATGATGAATCACATGCTTGTCAACTCTTCTACAGTACCTATCTTCTTTGCTGGTATGTAATAGAATATATTCAATAAATTAATAAATTCAGGCTAAGTTTTAGAAGTGGCATACTGTTTCCAAAAGGTCTTTAAATATGTGATAAAAAAAAGGCCTCAATTCCATCAAATGGCAAGCATCAGTGATACCTAACAACTCAGAAAATATTTTTTACTCAGATCAGTGAAAGGGTTAAATGGATTTTTCCACTAAGGAGTTAGAGTGGAGCACAAAGAGTAATCAAAGAGGCTGTAGAAGTCCATATAATTTCACTCGTCCTTCATCTTCAGGAGTATCTGCTAACCTATTATAAATACCAGAAGAAAAAGTTTGGATATAAGAGATGATATTTGAATTCCACTAGACCTGAGGTCATTGCTACTGCTGCCCCACCTGCTCCCAAGCTCACACAGGGTCACATCATGGCTCCCATTATCCCTGTTGAGCCCTGATTCCAACCTGTTTCTTGAAGGCAAGATGAAACCCACACTCCCTTCTGTTTTGGTAGTTCTTGTTGTGTTTAGCAAAACCACTGGAAATTTAGAGTTGGGTCTCATTTAATTTCTGCCATATACAGAGCAGATAAAGCAATGTTTGATAGATGGTCCAGTTTACGGCACATCCCTATCTGCTTCTTTTTTTTTTTTTTTTTTTTTTTTTAAATCTACATCTCAGTTCAGTTTGATTAATACTGAAAAACTTTTCAGGGTATATTCATCTACACACCCAGTCAAACGATTCAGGGGATAAAAAGAAAACACATGTTAATAACACAAAAAGATATGTAGCTTAGAAGCAGCAGTAAATTTAAGATAGCAAAAGGGATTTCAGGGCTCATTGGAGATTCTTTTCTGCCTCTGAAAGGGGTTTAGACTTTCTTCACCAGAATAACAAGTAGGAGCAGGCTAACATAACCCTTATATTTTATAATAAATCAAGGTTCTTTACATTATGATTAAGAAAATTTCTCAGGTATTAAAATCACTGATTTAGTCACCTGGGGTATACAGAAAAATGAAAACTATCCTGAAAGCTAAGTCTGTCATACTACAAAGTTAAAGTTAACAAAAAGTTGCCATTTTGCAGAATTTAAAACATTACACATACACATTGTCCAGCTTGACAATATGAACTGGAATGGTGCCAAAAAAGCATCTATGATTTATTAGGCCTGTAGCACTTAATCCAAGAAATAAAAAAGACTTACATGACAGATGAGCATAAATGAACTATTGGGTCAGACATCCATTTCTTCAAAAGTTTAAAAAAATAAAAACAAAACAAAAAAACATAACAAAAGCTAGAGCAAGATTTTTTATATATTAATGTATTATAGTTTTCTTTGTATGCTGTTTAATTTCTGAGTTTTAACCAACTACAAGTATTTTTTTTTAATCAGACTAGTTAAATAAATATTTACCAAACCCCATCATGTCATACTGCCATTCCCCAATAATATCATCATGGATCAGAAAACATTTACAAATAATTAGGACAGAGCCTAGAACCCTGATGTGACTTAGACCAAATTCACATTTTCAGCAGATATGTGGAATTTCATGTTAAACTCTCTCCTACTCTACAGTGTGAAGCAATGAAAAAAGAGGGATTATTTACATCACCCTAGTCAAGATCAGAATCTGCCTACAGGGCCAAATAGTCCTTATAGCTAAATATGGTCTGACTCAACACCAGCAATAAAACAGTATTTGAGTTCCTAAATGTGCCAATGTCATGCTTTACCACAATTTTCTTCTCAGAAGAGTGGTAGTTGATATACAATGTACTTACTTCTGTAAGTCTAGGAAGATTTTAATAGTAACTCTAATTTTATTCTCTGTGAATCTCTCTGGCAAAGCCATAAGCTGCTCTTCTTTGAGGTTTAGCCACCTGAAGCAGAATAACTTTTTTTTTTTCTCCTACCTAGTATATCGATAAATCATTTTTAGCACATAAATTTCCCCTCTTATCATGAAAACTTGATCATAAAGCAGCAAAATGTACAATAAATAGCCAACTACACGCTAACCTGCATGGTTTGATACAGCTGAACAAGCTGTGAAAAGGAATATTGTTCCTTTAATAGAATGACTGAAATGATGCTCAAAACAGATTGGGCTGACAATTTTTGCAACCTTGGTGTCTCCTCCAAGATTTACAATGGCACAGCTCCCCTTTTCAGCAAATTAAACCTTGTGTCAAGGCTTAAAATTAAATCCAAACTTCTTTTCTTCTCTGTACAGAAGGAACAAATTGGCACCACATGCCGGTAGTCAAGGAGTGCTGATGGGAAACAGAGTGAAGTGAGCGCCCTCCAACCTGGAAGGCGTCACTAGTCAAAATCAACTGGGATAAACAGTCAATTCCACTTAAAGTTTGGCATATAAAGGCTTGTAAGATAGAAACATTCAAATATAAGGATTCTTCTGCACCGCACAAACCTGTCTCAGTGCCAACAATTGAACTTTCTGTGCTGTGCAAGCACTTTGTGGAAATCTGCCTTTAGTACAGCTTGATGTTATAAGATCCTGTGTTGCCAAAGCCTGTTTAGCTTGTTCCAGAGAAGAAAAGGAAATACAGCAGAGATCCAGAGAGTATGAATGGCAGTGACTTAATGTCATATTGCTGAATGTTACCAACACTTCTTTTATTTTGCATTATTCAGGATTCTCTTTATGAGATTTTAGGCTCACTTAAACAGATATACCCGATAAAACAATAGGGTATCTTTTCATGAACTGCTTTCCATGGACAGAAATGTAAGAATAGCTGTTGCAAAACTACATTAAAGTGAGAGTTCCTTCCTTTTAAGGAAGGTAGTCTCATAATTAGTTAATGATTACTTAAGCTGGTTCCATATTTAATCCATCCCGAAATCCACTTTTTCCATTGTTTGCATGCAAAAGTTACCCTACATTTGCAAGGTCTAGAACCAAACGCAGGCCAGGACTCTCAATTTTTTCAGGAAAATTTTAGATAGAAACTACTGCAGGAAAGGGCTTTTTTAAAAATTCAACAGAAAGATTGAATATACCTATCTTTAAATGCACCCCTATCTTTTAATATTAACTGTGTAGCTATGAGATATTTCTTGAGAGGTGACTCAATTCCATTCTTCAGGCTTTTCATTGGTTGTCCCTCACTGCTTCTAACCAGTCTTTGTACAAAATAAATATGCGACCTGGTATGGAAAAAAAAATGAAAAAGAAGAGGCTTCTTATCTCCTTCTGTGGCAAATCAACAGAAAATATTCTTTCCAGTTTAACCTCAGTTTTCAGTATATTCATAGGATTCTATAGGAAGAAGAGATAGTTTCAGAATCTTTTAGTTTCAATTTTTAGTCTCACACTGCAGATAGGTTTGCAGAACACAAAGCAGAGTCATCAGCTCACAACCCAGCGCCATCAAGACAGATGATACACTTAACAGCAGAAAAATATTGCAGTAAAGGAAAGAAGACTCCAGATCAAAATCCCAGAACCTTTGCTATATTCTCTCTAGCTTCCATTAGTTTTGAGTGGGTTAATATGAAGTATCTGTCATAATGTGCCATAGGAATTTATACTGCCTTTCTAGACAGGTTTCATAGTTGTCATGCTCATGTGAGCCTAGATTAAGATTGCAATTGGATACTAAAACAGGCTTCTCCCTTCCTGTAGCCCAACAAGTCCATCAGGGATGAAAAAAGCCTCACTTACATCTAGCATATAATCTGTGTGCTCTCTAGGGTATGCGAACAGGAGCCACTTACTAGTGCCTAGAAACAGCACTGGACCATACTCTCAGGTGAGGACCTGGCTATCCAAATCTCTGCTCACCATTCAACCTGTAGAAGTACCCAAACTCCCCAACAACCTTATAAACTTATTTTTCACTGGTACATAAAGATTTCATTGGTATTTTCTCATCACCCTGGGTTAATTTCAGATGGCAGATACAAAATTATAAACAAGGATAAATCAAAATGTACAGCCAAGGTTTGCATAGTTTAAAAGGAACTTTTAGTTCATACAGCATTTCTCAACTAAAGTTTCATATATGTTTTGCAGTTCACCTCTATGTTTAAATAATAATTATGGTTGTGACATACAGTGACAAAAGCCAGAAAATTCAAAATTAGCAGAAACATACTCTCTCTGTTGTTTGAATGTGCTCAGCTGGTTTTACTTTACTAATACCACCAAGACAGAAATTTTCATTTCCCAAAAACACAAACTTCTGGCAAGGGGTTATGGAGTGAAATAAATCTTATTCTTGGAAGAGATTTTTGTTTGACACCTGAATAATTTCTGCTGGTTTCTTTCCTTTCTTCCCCCCTTCTTCAAATGGAGTCTTAGAACTCCAAGCCAAAATACAGTCTTAGAGCTATCATAACAGAAGCTCAGCATCCAGTTTCTCCTTCTCTCTTCCTAAAATTTATCAACAAAGCCATAGCCTGATTAGCCTGCACAGAACTGAGAAGAAGGCTTGCCACAGCAAGGACATCTCCTCAAACATTTTGATAACGCAGTTGCTTTCTGAGTCGGTGTGGAAGTGAAGGCGTCAAAACACATACTTTTAGAGCTTACTATTTCAAATTTAGAAGTTTCAAGACAGATGCACATTTTCATTTATAATAGACCTGCAAAAGATAAGGGTTTCTGACATCAGAAATAATACTGTACATTAATACATCTATATTTACTGGAATTGACTGGAAATTTGCCGTGGACTTCTCTGTATGCAGGTTTACAGTTTTGATTTAGTGGACTAATTCCAGTATAATACTATTGTATCTCTTGCGTTATGTCCCACAGGAATTTGGCCCACATCTTCACATTGTTACTATATGCTATGATAGGACACTGAATCTGCCAAAGCTTTGAAGTGGATGTGCTGAAGCCGTCACCTACAGCAAGATCCCCAAGGACCAAAAGTCTTTCAAACACAAGAAAGCCAGGCTTTATTTGAATAAAATTAGAAATTTAACTTTCAAATAGAAAAAGCTCAAAGTGGCTAGGGAAGGCAGGACTGAAATGGAAAGGCATCTGCACAGCTACCTGTTCATGCCCTTGCTTACAGACTTTATTATATATGGCAAAATTGCAGAAAATGTTGCCCAATTCTCTCTCATTCCTACAGCAGCCCTTGCAGCTTTGGAGCCTGGCTAGTGCTTTTTACTCTTCTCTGCTACCCATGAGCATCACAGAATGAGTGGAAAGCCCCTCCATTTACATCCATATCCTACCATCCCTGGTAGTCCTGCTCAACTCATTCTCAGGCCAGGCAGCCCTGTGGGAAAGGAGACGTCCCACTTGCATCCAGAGACATAGCCACCTCCATCCACCACACTGTTTTGTTGACAGATCCTTTGGGTCCTCAGGTCAGCTAACTTTCCCTTCACTTGTAAAACACATCTCCACTTTGTTCTCTCTTTCTGCCTCCACATATATTAACACAAAGGGTTTCACTGCAAAAATAGAAATCAGAAAAGCTTATTGTATTTTATTTTTCTCATTCCTTTTCCTCCCAAAATTGCCCTCCTCATCACACTGCAAGGCCAGAGGAAGCTCTGCAGGCCTCTAGCACCTTGTGTTAGTGACAGATTGAATTTGTCTCTCAAATCTCTAGAAATCACTTTGTCTTTGCAGTCCCCTTAAACCGTTCTTTCCCAAAATCTCAAATGATTGTTCAAATGTATCAATGTATCAAATGTCTCAAATGTATGTTTGAAGCATAGAATGGTTTGGGTTTGAAGGGCCCTTTAAACTTCATCCACAGGCAGGGACATCTTCCACTAGACCAGGTTGCTCAAAGCCCTGTCCAACATGGCCTTGAACACTGCCAGGAATGGGGCAGCCACAGCTTCTCTGGGCATCCTATTCCAAGGCCTCATTGCCCTCATAGAGAAGAATTTCTTCCTAACATCTAACCTAAATCTACCTTCTGTGAGTTTAAAGCCATTTTTCCTTTTTCTCTCACGACAATCCCTTGTAAAAAGTCCCTCTCCAGATTTCTTGTAGGCCCCTTTTAGCTAATGGAAGGCTGCTATAAGGTCTCCCTAGAAAGAAGAACTTGCAATTACCATAACAATCCGTCACTTCTAATTCATTATCAAAACCCCAAATTTCACCTCTAGTCCACAACTAAGTCAAAATTCCATTGCCTATTTGCTACAATTTCAAATTCTTGGGATTTTTTTGCCTCCCTTACTTCCCCACACTCTTCAGATGTTTTTGCAAGGGTTATTAATAGCCAGACCATCAAGTGGGAAAATAACAAGAAAGTTGGTGATTCTTTGATTGTAGGGTTGTTGGGGTTTGTTTTAATACTTCTTCTATCCTACAGGGATATCTTTTTATCTTTGTTACATTATTAGTTTTAACAACTGTATTATTTATTCTTGTTGCTTTTCATTCTGTAATTGTTAAAAATCCATTAAACTATAGCAACTGAATAATTTCAGATGATTTCTTTCCCCTTCTTTACACTCAAGAATCACGAATTAACTAACAGTTTAATTAAAATAGATAAACTGAGATGTTAGTCCCCCGAGAGGATTACATACACATCTGATATTTTCAGAAGAATAACTGGGGAAAAAAATATTTAAAACGGGTATTTTAATTGTGTGCAATGCCATAGTTATTTTTCCTCTTCAATAGACAAAGTGGTCTGTCATTCCACCTAGATCACAGGCCTGACCCTCTCCCAAGGAGGGCAGTGAGGTTCTACAGTAGAAGCAGGATAATTTTTTTTCAGAGGCAACTTCAGGTGTATGTGGGTTGGCTTAAGGAAGAGGTTCCTCACACTTGTGCATTACAAATGTCACACACTCAAACACAAAATTAAACCTCAGAAGCTCTTGGGCCACTAGCCAAATAAGATACTCGCCACTTGATACGTGCATCTATTTCTAGATATGGTCTTCCAGTAATGGAAACTTCACATTTTCCAGAGTGGAGGTGCTTGCAAAGCTCATATTTCCTAGAATCATAGAATGGTTTGGGTTTGAAGGGTCCTCAAACACCATCCAGTTTCAGCCCTCCTGCCAAGGGCAGGGACACCTTCCACTAGACCAGGTTGCTCAAGGCCCCATCCAACTTGGCCTTGAACACTTCCAGGGATGGAGCAGCCACGACTTCATTGGGCAACCTGTGCCAGTGCCTCACCACACTCACAGGGAAGAGCTTCTTCCTAATATCTACTCTAAATCTGCTCTATCAGTTTAAAGTCATGCTCCCTTGTACACCACATGCTCTTGTAAAAAGCTCGTCTCTAGATTTCTTGTAGGCCCCTTTTAACTGCTGGAAGACTGTTATAAAGTCTCCCCTGTCGGTTGTTCAACTCTTTACTCGGTATTTCAGACACTATTGCTAAGCCCGGAGTGTCTATAGCTCATTACAGCTATTACTGATATCCATCATGGTCAATGTTGTCAGAAGCATCATCTAACACATGCACTGCAAATGGCTGTTGCAGCAACATGTATGCATTGACCTAAGGATTGAAGCAACAGATAGCCAATAACAGTGTCTCAAGGAGAAATGCAAAGCACACAGTGCCAAATGCCAGTGTTGTTGGTGCTGTTTTGCACACTGCAGATACTAGAGGTATGTGTCCTCCTTCATGCAGGATCCACATCCCCTTGGGAAGACAGATCCCAGCATGCTCTGGAAAAACTGCATGTTTGAGCATATGGACATCATGCAGAAGTGTGGCCTGCTCTGGGAATAAAAAAACTATCCCAAACCTACCAGTCACACATGGTTTGCTTTCAGCATCAGTCCACTAGCTCAAAAGCTTCACACCTGTCTCCTAGAAATAGCTTAGGATAGGGAAAAGCAGCTCAACACCATCTCCAGCTATTTCCGCAAAGCCACTAGCATAGGTATCAGCCACAGAATTCAGATCAACATTATATCCTCTGTTCTTGTCAAGACTGTGCCTGCTCAGCTCACTTTTTGTAGAGCCAAGATCTGAGGAAAGAGGAAAACATTTTATTTTTTAGCTGATGTTAATGTGAAAATACGAAATCCAGATGATGTTTGACACACCTCAACCACTTCAGGTTGGAATGCTGCTTTCAGAGAATTATTTCTGCAGACAAATTGCATACTTACCTTGTAAATCCATGAGACTTTAAAGCTCCAGTGATGCATCAGTCTCACTCTGCTCCTTACACACCAGACAGCATTTATCTCTAACTCGAAGCTTTAGCCCCTGAATACATGTCAGAACCTTGACAACTCCCCATCATCAACCAACCATAATGTGAAGGCTGAAAGCACACTCATACTATGCACAGTCAAAGCTGTAAAACTATGTGCTAAATAACCTTAAATATACTTTTTTAAATTTGTAATAAAAAAAAACCCTAACCCCCTAACATAATAGAATACATATTTGAAAATAAGAACAATGTTTCATTCAGTCCATTTTTAAGAGATTGTTAAAATAATTTTGATTGTTCCCCAATATTAATACTATATTGAGGTAAGGCAGAAAAGAAATTAAGTCAATGCAGAAAGCAAGTCCGTAGTTAAAATTCCCTGAAATTTTAAACTGCAGAGGAAATAACTGTTAAAAATATCCTCAGAAGTCTTCATTCCTTCTTACCAATTTGTGAAATTAAAACAGATTACAGTGGATACACATTTCTTCATTGCCATGAATTGCAGTGATGGCTGAGAAATTAAAGAATTGGAGCGTTCAAAACAGAAATGCATGTGTTAAATGACAAGTTGAACTTTCATGTGAAAATTAAAAGTGGTGACAAATGTATTTTTATGTTTACTTCCTCTATAGTAATTGCAAAGATGCTACTGGCTCATAGTTAGAGCCTTTAATCTTAAAAAATGTATCTCTAGTGCTTCACTCTGATGGAAAATATTCCACTATTTTAATAAGAAAAGGACATTATCTCTACAGAAAAAAAAACCCAAACCCACCACAGAACATTAAGACCTCACAATCGGCAGACTAGCTTCTATTTCTGCACCTAAAATAATTGCCACCTCTGCCAGTCAGAATTTGGCCTTTTTTTTTTTTTTTTTAAATAAGGAAATTAGCAATTAGTTTACAGTATAAAGTTGAAGAGGCACAAAAAGCAAAAAGAACCAAAACCTATAGTCCAGTTAAGAAATCACATTCTTTAAAGTGTGGCACAGGAGTAGAAATACATCTTTCTTATTAGTCAACTTAACAACCAGGCAGGAAAAGTAGTAACTTTAACTTGCTGAAACCAAGACGTTCTGAAAACCAAAATCCAAATATCTAATATTGTCATACTGCTTGACCATTTAAAAAAAAAAAATGGAATAGAATTTTGATACAATTATTTGCAGAATAAGAACTTTTGCATATTTGGCAGGCAGCCCACTTCTGGATGCAATGCATGAAAACTGTAAGAATGGATTCTATACTAACTACAGGGTGCTTACTTTCCTTCAACGATAATTGTCTTAATGCCTGTTTTAATCAGTATTAACTACTAGCAATAACATGCTTTTAATTATGTTTTAAACGAGTCCTTTATTGGGCTGTTTTGGGAAGCAAATTAGTCAAAAGGAGCTGTTAATCAAAAACGTGTTACTGGCACAAAATAAATGTTCATTTAAGGAGCCATTTGAAATAAACCTGGCTCATTGACTCTGACAACCTACAAGGACACTAGGGCCTCCTGAGGATAACTCCTTCAGTACTCTCCTAGATACGCCTTGCTGCTCAGAAGTTATAAGTAGAAACATTAAGCAGTTTAGGTCATTCATCAGCTAACTTTTACTACTGTACTCAAGAAAATGAGCCTCCTAGGAACTTCACAGCAGATCTATTCCTTCATTAGCTAAGTAATATTGAGAGAGATGTTCCTGTCATTATGAATGGAGAAATCTATTGCAGTGAATTTTACTAGTGTCCCTTTTGTCTATGAACTGTCTTTGTAGATTCCAAGGTATTTAGGCTGAAAAGGTAGCATAATTATCTGTGAACAATATTCATATGTGTTCATTTTCACCTGCTGAGTGATACCTATTCCTGAATATTCAAGCACACAAAGTTATACATTCTGCCAAATAAACAGGCACACAACTTGGCACTCAGTACCAGCACATAATATTACCCTCATAGCACAACTTTAAATAGAAATTTCATTAAATCTGTCCATCACCGGGTTTAAAATTTTGCTTTAGTTTTTTAATTTAAATCACTTCAGCTTTAAGCAAATTGAGGGTTTTTTGAGATAGCGCAATAGCCGAGTATGGGTTTAAAGTCCACAGATCATGGCTTATTGGTTGATCTTTTGACTTTCAAATCTTAAACTAATCTTGCTTCGTGAAAAAAAAAACCAAAAAAAAAACAAGACAAAAAAAAACAAACAAGAAAACCCACCCACCCACACAAAAATCCCCAAATAAAAACAAGCAAACAAAAAAAACCCAACCCACACTTTAAAAATAAGGTGATTTGATTTTACTCACATAGCATGTTCTGGTTAATTCCTTCAAAGTCCTAAACCTTCATCTCCAAAACATATATTTTGACAAAATGGGTACCCTAGAAACATCACCGAGATACCATTCCTCCCATTCTGCCTACTGTGACACGAAACATGCTGAAACAGTTATAAAATGAGTTATTGTAATAACAATCTGGGTTTTCTTGTATCAAAAGCCCCTTCAGGATTGCACTGGATAAGTTCTTATTGGGGAGGCAGGTGGTTAATTAAGCATCAGTTCACATTATTTCCTTAAAAGTCTGAGCCTAAGGGTAGGAATGAACTTACAAGAAAAGCGATCACTAGATTAACCCCATGACCAGAAAAAAAATTAACAAAACTGGGGAAAGAGTGCTGAAAATTGTACACACTGAAAGCACAGGGCATGCTTTATATCCATGTTCTGTTTTCCTAAGACTGCTATCATTCATAAAAAAATACTGGCAATGGTCATGTCCAACATTATCATATGAACAATGACAAAAATCATTATTCAGAATCCCATCTTCCAAAAGTGACTGGAGATAGAAGCAAGACAGGTCTCTAGGGTATCTTAACACACATTTTAATTGGTCTTCTAGTAGGAGTTTACAAGCATAAAACACCAGTCTTCCTTTCAGCCCAGCCACACCTGGAAAATCTCTAACCTGACTAATACCCTACTCTTTCATGCTTATTCAAAACAGAAACTCTTATCATGACTATGTCAGCCTGCAGACAATGCCAGCACTTCATCAGCAAGTCAGTTTGGGCAAGCAGCAGGAAGTGGCAGAGAGAGGAAGAGGTGCAAAGACCTGTTGGGCCGCAAATTACTCAGGAATGAAGCTGCCTTCTCCCATTTATTTTCTTCAAAGAAAACAGCGCCGTAGCAAAACCCACCTGGCAAGTATATCTATGCCCTAAACTGCAAACAGCACGATAAAATCAACCCATGGACAAGACAGATCTATGGGACTTCCAAAGCACTAGGGGGAAAAAAAATAATTTGACAAGTCCTGCCCCATGACTGTGCTTAAAGACTCAATGTCCTGGGGTAGGGCAGTAGGGAAAGGTGAGTTCCTTATATCCGACTGAGTGCAATTCCTTCTTCATTAGCAGCATACCATGTCATGTTTTAAATAGTTTTATGGTCTAATAAACATGCCTTGATTTTATTGACTTGTCTTTAATTCTTTCAGCATGTATCTAAGGGAAAAAAATGTCCTTTAAACACTTAAAATTATGGGTTTAATCCACTTAAAGAAAACTAAAATAAAAATTTTACTAAGGGACAGCCAGTAAAACACCTTAAGACAATTACTCTTAATGAAATACAAAGATTACTGATAGCTACCAAATGCTTTCATTACAAAAGCCACTATAAATATTCTTTCTCATGAAGAAATTTTCCTACCTTCTTGAAGATTTTAACCAGACCATAATTGCAAACCTGATTTTTATTTTATTGCTTTCAAATCTTTTGATGGACTTCATAATGTTCTAAAAATGGCATAAATGCTTTCCAAGATGTGGGTTTAAGGAAGTTATTGGGACTGGCAACTTATTTTTCAAATTATCATTCATAGATCCATTTTCAACACCCTCTTTCTCAGCCCATTAACTGTATTTCTGCAGCCTTCATCCGCAAGCCACAGTAAAAGGTTGTGTCTGACCCTGCTCCAGAGTAGCAACATTCTCCTGCTTCCAGTTAGGAGTGTAACCACAAGCGTGTTTTTTATTTCTTCTTTTAAAGTTTCTGGAAATGCAGAACTGTGGTTTTTAAATACACTGCTTTCCCCTCCCTACCCCTTCTCTCCCCCTTCTTCATCACACACAGTTATCTCAGTCAGTACTGCATGCATTTCAGTGTGTTTCAGATTTACCATTCCTTGATCCAAACTGCTCTTTGGGGATACAGTTACCACATATATTTTTATGTTTAAAATAATGGGAGTAACAAGATAAGTCTTTTTGACATCATGAGAATCTGCAGAGATCTATGCTTTAAGCAACCAGTCCATCCAGATTCAGTATGGGCTTGTAACTACAAAAATGACACCTTAAACTAACAAAATCTAAAGTAAGCCATTAATTCATTTTCTTGGCCACCATAACAGAAATTATACAATTCCAAATGGGTTTTGTTAGAAACTTGACAGAACCAGAGATCCAGAGACAGCAACAGATGAAAAAGGAAAAAAGTAGTAATCTGTTGAACTCAAAGGAAGATTCAAGTGTTTTGCCAGTCAGCTCAAAACTTCAAAACCTCTATCATGATCACATAAAAAGCAAAGACTGTGCAGTGACACGAGAGCCAACCCTGTCCTTCAATCACCTTCCTTTAGCACTAAATTCACTAAGTAAATTTTTAAAATGCAAAAGAAAAATAATGTTCAAATACAAGCAACTAGGACAGGTGGTACTGAAAAAGGATGCAAAAAACCCCACAAACCAACCCTTACAATGTATAAGATTTTAATCTCTTATTTATGATTCTTCCATAAAGTTTATTATAAGTCATTATATAAATCTAAAAGTATCTCATCACAAAATGACATTTACAATATAACCATAGCAAAATAATTCTGCACAGAACAATTTGCAAAATGTCACATCAAAGGTAATGTAGGAGTACAATATAATTGTAGCAATTTCACCATATTAATACTATACTGCTTATACTTTGGGCCCCCAAGCAAAATAACTTTACACACAGAATAGGTAGGCAAAAATACTTATCTCTGTTTATATCATTTTTTCTCAGTTAGATCTGCATGGAACAGAGTGTGAAATATATAAAGTATGTTCAATGTGACTAATAGGTCACACTATTTCTTCTGGTGATACCTAGAGATTTGCTACTGAATTACATAGGTGGTCCAAATCCTGCTGTACATCTCAAAATCTGTGGAAAAAAAAAAAACACTAAAAAAACCCCTCTTAAAACACCATCAGGAAAAAATTATTACTGAAATGTCTGTTCCTATTCCCTACTAACAAATCTTTCAACTCCAAAAGAAAGTGAAAGCAGCCCTGAAAATAGGAAAAGTATAGAAATAGCTTGGAAGCAAATTTGCACTAAGCATAGCATGAAAGTTTTCTTCCAGACTTGCAGAGCTTTCTAAGCTGGTCTGTTGCAGGAACATCCATCTAACCAAATATAAAGCCCTATGGGAGCTCTGAGGAGATTAAAAAGAAATAATGAAGGCATAATTGTGGGTTAGCTGGGAATAGTTCTTACTCCTCCTCAGCATATGGAGAAGTGTGTCAGTCAGATGGTGCACACTGGAAGGTAGAATACCTAGGGGGTTTAAGTGGCTGATGCTTTTTTATCTCTTTGTTTTGCTTTCAATTCCTTTTTTCATCTGTTATTTTAAGAGATACCAGGGCTCAAAGTACTCTCTATGGGTTTGTCTCTGCTTTCTTCCCTCCACTGCCACCCCCCCATCCCGTGTGGAAAATTAAATACACATTCATTTATACATTGAAAATTATTTCATATCCTATCCTTACAGGAGATACACAGCTGTTCAGACAAACAGATCAGAAATTATGAAGTTGCTTATATATTACAGTTCTTTAAAGGCACTAAAGGCTAAACACAACAGTGTAGACAAGCACTTTTGGTAGTATTCTTTTATCTTTTTGTATCTATTAGTTCTTCCTTATGGCCTTTACAGGACATAAATTGCTTCTACTTTGTTTAAATTCTAACTCTCTACTCTATTATTTTCCATCTGAAAACCAAAACATCTACATCATAGAATGTGGACAGATAGATTAATCTGGCAATGTTTTTAATGCCATCTTAATTGAACCTCAGGATTCATGCAAGCAGCTCTGGTGGCTGTCGGTCTTCAAATGAGCTCAGGTTACAATATAGAATGTATGCACCTTCGTGCCTGGATTATAGGTGTGTATCAGGTGAAAAATCATAAGAACCATACTGTTAATACAAAAATACTGATTAAAGTTCTGCCTGCACTTGGCATGGTAAACTCAGCCCAACTGAAAACTAAGCTTACATATTACCTGCTCCATTATCAGCAGAGTGAAACACCCTTGCCTGTACAATTTTTAGCAAATGTAAAAGACAAGGTTAAGTCCCACTGCAAATACAGAAACATAAGACAGAGTGACACATCTTAAGGCAAACTGGTTTGGAGCTAGCTTGTGTCCCATTCTGTTCTCCTTACTCCACAGAGATTATAGCTGACTGCTTCTACTGTTATGAGACAGAGAACTACTACACCTTCTCCTGTCAGCCAACATCTCAACCTGTCTGTGCTGCTGTAATCCAGCAAATACCCAACTCATTCTGATTACACACAAAAGATAATCTATGTTTTGGAGCCAGTTTTCAACTAACTTAGTGTACAATGGCAAACTCAAAATTACTTGCTCAATTTAAATACATAGTGACTTGAGGAAGTGACTGTTATTAACAAATAGAAAGGATAAGAGTGAAGCAAAATCACTAAACTTTCTAGAGTTGAAGGAAACAAAAACCAAGAACCAGCCAACCATAACATAGCATTGACTACCAAGCTGCAGTCCATTTCTTTCTCTTGCTCAGTGAACACAGATTGAGCTAAAAAGAACAGCCTACTCAGGAACTAAAAGCCAAAAAAAAACCAAACCAACCGAAACTAAACCAAAACAATCTCAAAACAAAACCACCCTGACAATAACCAATCAAAACCCCACAAAACACCCCAAACCTCAACCCAGACCATGTGATATGCAAGTGTTTTCTTGAGATTTAAGAAAGAAAGGGCATGATCTGCCTTAAATCAGGCAAAACACAATGTTAAAATAGGTCACTACCTCTAGGTTGATTTCTCCAAACCCCAGGCATGGAGAAAAACAAGGCTTCAGTAGCATATTTACTATCTGCTTATCACTTAGACAGTGGTTGAGAAAGAAAGATCACTTGAAAAAAAAACAAAACCTGAGCTATGTAAAGGGAGACTGATAGGTTGAGAAAATTTATGAGACATTCACCTAGTTTTCTGGTATGAGTATGTAAACATTTTTGCAATGCCTATAGGAGGAAAATTGGGTACCTGTATGAAGGTAGTAGGTGGGACATGGACTTAAAGGTATTCTGCAATTACTTCATTGGTAGATGAGTATCTGGCTCCTTTTGTGGACAGAATCCTGAAGTGGACCTACAGACCGTATTGTGTTCTACCCAGTTTAGAAGAAATGGGTTTTAATCCTGCCCAGGGCTGGTAGGCTGGTGTTTGACCCTACTTTCATGTTGAACAGGCATTTAGCCTGAATCTTAACCCAGCTCTTCATTTGTAGAGCTTCCAAAAATATATTTGAGCCCACTTATGGAAATTAAGCAGAGAAACAAAATTATTAATAATTGCTAGAAAAAAGGCAGGAACCAGTGGAGATTAAAAGAAGATGATATATTAGACTGGAAAGAGCTAGTCTCCAGAAATTATCCTCATTTTTTTTTTAAGTTGAAATGGGTGAAAGTATTTTACAAAAGTTGTTTTTAATGAGACATTTTCTCTACATCATATCAGGACAGAACTGTGAACTTTTTTTAATGGAATTACTTGACAAACTGATCAGTGCCATATCACTGCCTCCAGACACAGTTCTTTTAATGATGTCCAAACTACTTAACTATTAAAATGAAATTGTGAGCCAGCACAGTAGGAAGTAGATTGAGCTAGCTGAAGATCAAAGAAGATACCATCACAGTGGCCTTTGTGTGCTCACTGTAGGTTTGTGCTAACTGAAGAGTAAAGTAGTAGTGAATTGAATTATACTGGGTTGGTTCTATACCAGAGCATCGAAAGCAACATAAAAAAAAGGGTCAAATAAAATAATACAAGCCTACCTACCCTGGGCAAGATTAAAACCTACTCTATAATGCCACAAGCCATTTTATCACTTCATATAAATAACTCTAGTGAACCTGTTAACGCAAACCTCTTCAATTTAGTTATGATATTATTTTATACGTGTAGTCTATACACACACTTAATACACAGGTTGGGCATGATATTTGTGTACATGCTGCACAGCAGACTTGGTACATGCAGTCCTACTAGTCTACTTTCTTTATCCATCAATAGTACTGCCCAAGAGGTATGTTGAGTGTGTGTTCCTTTAAAAATGAGTCTATAAGTATAAAATCATGGCAAATAGCAATATTTATTCTCTACCTTCATGTCTTGAGTCACAAAATAATTTCTGGGTACAACCTGGTTTTTGGGACAGCAAAGTGCTTTACTGAGTTGCTGAGAGAACGGAATGCCGGTTTGAGCCTTGTGACTATCCCCTCCCAAAGACCATCACTTTTGGAGAGATACCATCTAAAGTCCTGTATCCACACATAAACCAGGGTGTAAATTTCCTCTCCCCGAATAAAAGCACAGCGGGGTCTTACAACCCTACGTGTATTGGCTGTATTTGAAATCTCAACTATTGTGCCTATGTAAAGTATTAAGATAAAATATCCGGTGGTATTTCTGGTAGTTGTCTCATATTATCTTCTGTGTGAGCCATACATGGGTTCACTGCTGGAGCTGATGTATAGGGGAGAAGCAATGCTGATCAACTCCACTCCACCTGGGGAATGCAATGCCGCTGCCCTGAGCTGGCTCAGGAATGCATGGAAAAAAACAACCAAACAACCAATCAAACCAAACCCCCAACAAATTCTCTCTGTGTGTGAGTGCGTGTGTGTGTTTAGTATGGTTTTTTTTTGTTTGGGTTTTTCATCAGGCTTTTTTTTTACTATTGTTTTTTGGATTCCTCCCACCCCTGGATTTTTCTTTTAGGAAATCAGGGTCCAAGCACTTGTACTTGAAGAACTTAGCGGTACTGGCAATAAGATTAAATCACATGAAATGCACAGCATACCTACACAGACTCACTTTTGTGAAAGTCAAGTGCAAACCAGTGGATAACAATACAGGAAAACAGCAAGTGTTCATTTACATAAAAAGACAAAAACACCAAAAAGATTATTTTATTTGTTGTAAGGTTTTGCTGTTTTACTTACATTGATCTTGCACTATTTGGGATTATTTTCAGCTACTTTTAGATGCTTTTCAACAGTCCCAGGCAGAGCAGTGACTAGACTGCAGGAGACATTGTCAAAGTTGCAAGACAAAGTTGGTTTATAAATTACCTTTGAATTTTACTCCACAAGTGCCCCTTATAGAGGAGGGGTCTATAATACATATACACATTACAGATATGCAAGCACACAGAACTTGTGCTGCAATTTTAAAATTTATTTAAATTAAATATAAATAAATTTTAAATATTAAGAAGAAGTTACAGATGCTCAGGGAGAAGTTATTTGTATTTTATGGGATTCATTTTCCGCACAGTATGTGTAGGGAATTAGCTACAAAACTTTCCATTATTACCCGGGAAGTTGCTTGGTTAACTCTCCTTGTGTTAAGAAGATTTACCTCTCTATGTTGTTTTAATATTTAAAATATCAGAGTCTGAGTTTGGGCAAGGGAAGAGGGACAGCAGCGGAGTCCTGGGGTGTTTTGAATGAAGTACACTAGGGTCTTTGTAGGCTGCATTCACCAAAAGCATGCCTGGGGTTATCAAGGTCAATCCATCTCTGCCAGGCTGCTACCTTGCAGAGGGTGATCCTGGGCAGATCCAACAGAAACACAAGGAGAAGGGATGGAACTGTACTATTGCCACCACATTGCATGGTAAAGATTGACCAAAAGCCCAACTAGGCTTAAAAGGAGCTGAACATGCTCCCTGCTCTTCTGCTCTGATCCAACACACTCCAGCGATGACATACAACAGCTTTATCTTCATGAACAAGAACCCACTGCCACCTCAGAACTATTCTTGTCCTCTGCCTCAAAAGGCTTAACTCACTAGTTTCCTCAAAAGTGTCTATAGTGAAAAATGGAATCAATAAGAACAGAATTTGCTGAACACAAAGTGCCTTTGCAAAGCCTTGTGAGCCTAATAGACTTAAACTGGAACATAAACTGGAACATAAAAATCAAATTCTCAAGCACAGGCAAACAGCAGATTAGCTAAACTAGCAGTTGTGCTATAGACAGTTCAACCAAAGACACAGGGGTTAAGAGTGACTTCTGACTTGGCATCTGTATTGCAGGTACATAGTGACACCTATAACCAACTGCGTTATTGCCTCAGCACCAAATACTCACAAATCCCCTAAGTATACAATCTCAAAATAAGCACGAGTTTGCCTAATTCAGCAGAGACTCCTTCATAGGACCTGGATGATTTATCCACCACATTCCGGAAGCATGGCATTCCTGTTAATTGCCTTCTCTTTGCCCACTAGTCACAGCACCCGAACTTCCCTGTGAAGAAATCACAGGTTGATCTATCCCAGAAACCTGCTCTGCACCAGCAATGCAATGTAACAAACAGATGCTGCACAAGCTCAGTAAGTGTTCTTTAAGATCCTTCACACATTTCATTTCAGCTTAGAGACACTTCCATTATAAGTATTTTTTCTAAATTCCATGGAAAATTCATACTCTTAATTTATTATCACTTATAATGAGATTAAAAGAATTCTCTATTTGACACTATCCCGTGATCAAAATTCAAACTACTGCTACAGGAAGAACTTATCCCAAGATCAGATTAATATGTATAAAGTGCAATAGGAAGAGATAAACTATTAATATGGCAACTATTACTTTTTCCTAAAAGAAAATGGCAAATTTGCCCCCAAAATAGGACAGACACAGAACAAAGCCTATCTATGAGCTCTTTCCTTGTGTGCCCTTCTCCAAATTTTTCACATGGGATATTTAATTTTGGCATGAAGCCTCTCACAAACTGAGAAGAACAACTCATTTTATAGCCCTGATGAGTTCATAGTCAATCACTTGGTTAGATCTCAAGCAACAACTCTGATCTAAGATAATACAAAATGGCATGTCAAGGAATCTCTGGCTCTTCACTGATGGGATAGAGCCCTGAAGCAGACATAACATTACTAAAGCTTCTATGTTTTCATTTATTTCATAATTACAAATGGAAATTTCTAATATATACAGTTTTGTGGAAGGTAAAGAAAAAAAATATTTATTTTCCCCTACAAATTTTGCAGAATTTAAGTCACATGATAAATTACAGTTGTTTCATTAACAAAGACTAATTGGACAGCAGATTGTATGACTAAGTGGGCTATGTTCTAAGTTTGAATTTCATAATACCATGATAAGAAGTGAGGGAGCAGACTTGGGTATGATCCTCTAAAGAAGAAAAATTGGCAGTTTTAGACTGGGAGAACTGAAAAAGCATGACTGAATAGTTGTATGCTAAATTTAGACAAAACACTTAAGGAACACTGATGAAATCTGATTTGCTCATATATTTTTCTACTTTCATACTATTATACACTTCCCACTTTATCAGACGTGGTGAAACACAAAGAGTAGTACTTGCTTGCAGAAGGTAATCAGTATGGTGAAACCCAAAGTTTCACCAGAAAAAATTAAGTTACAAAAATATTTGATGTTTATAAAACCATTTCATTAAGGCTTTCATATATATCTCAAAGTAGAAAAAGTTTGTCAGAAATTAACATAAATAAGAAACTCAAATCCAGAAAAAAATTGCTGGAGCAGAAGATACAGGAGGAAAATGCTGGAACTTTAGTCTTCTCTTTTTAAAAAAGTTGTAGAATCATAGAATCTTAGACTCATAGACTAATGGAAGTTATGTGGTAAAATGAAGAGTGGTCAATGCTATTTCTATTTTATTTGTGGAAAGAAGAACAAAAGAGAAAGCAATGTTATAAGTAGATGGTAGAACTAGAACACAGACGTAACTAGAAGAAAGCTAACATCATCATTCCTACACCTGTAAGAGCAAAAATAGTCAAATAGCCTGACCTGGGACAAAGTAATGTGATGGCTAATACTGGACACAATTTAGTAAAGAATAGGCATAGTAAAATTAACAGGTTTTTGGAAAGCTAATTGTATCACAGGAGCCTGATCTTTTTAATGAGATTATGACTTTGGGTGATAAAGGTAATACCGTATTTATGTAATACAATTCAGTGAGGCACCTCACTTTCTTACACATGATATTTTTATTAAGAAACCGCAGTAAAGAACAATCAACACAGTTCCTCCCCCTTCTCCCTGTCCTTAAATGGATTAAAAATCAGCTATGCCTCAAAATGCTACTGTTAATGGAGGATCCTAATTAAGCAGGTTTAGAGAAACCCGTCAAGAATGAGGCCTTGACTCTAAAATATCAACTAAAAATAGGAAGAAAAGATATAATTACAATTTCAGCAAATCTGAAAGTGCTGAGTTTGAAGAAAAAGAAGTAATGTTAAGGAGGTTTCTGGATTATTCTGACTGGTAGTATGGGGATAAAAAATAACAAGGTATATCAAGCCTGAGAAGAGCTCAGGATACACACCAACACTGCAGTAAGTACGCATAAAACCTCTCAAATATTATACACGCAGATCTGGTGTCTGTTCCTCACAAACAAACAGGAAAAATTGGAGAGCCTTAGAGAAAATTCCCAAGAATGGTCAAGAGACGAAATAAGAAAAGTTTCATAGTAGGTTGAACTAACTACAAAAGCCTTCCAAGGAAACAACAACAAAAAAAAAGAAATAAAGAAGAAACAAAAACCAAACTAGAAACTGTGGTCACCTTGTATCAGCCAAGCAGGATAGAGCACAGCCCAGCAACTAGTAACCCAAACTAAATTAAGAATAAAAACGTGGCAATTAAAAAACCAGAATTACATTTTTGGCACAGACTACAGCTAGTGGACTTCCTATCATCAAAAATAGTAACATCACAGTTTCATCTTTCTAAAAAACCATATAGGCTACAAGTAAAAACCAGTTCTTAGATTTGACACAGAACTTAATTCAGGGAGTATGCTATGGCCTATAATATATGAAGAGACAGATACCACCCAAAGAGACAGTGAATTTCTCCCCACTGTTTATAAGGTATAGATTGGCTAGATAAGAAGACCAGATGCTTTTTCAGGAGGCTAAATTTACATAAAATTAATCTCATCCTAACATATTGTATTCCCAAAGACCTGTAGTAAAACTAAGAAATAGATGACATGCAACTCCTAAATCTTGAGTTTAGGGAAAAAAAACCAAAACCCCTGCTTTTTATCCTCTAAGATATTGATATTTTTACATCATGGCATGTGATAGCTCTTTTCCTATATTAATGCAGAAATTGATGTATAGCTCTGCCTATTACAAATTGGTTTTGATCCACCTTCAAGCCAACAGACACTTCTAAACACAGCCATCTACTGAGCCACCAAACAGCTCCAACACCTTTGCCTAGAGTTTGAATCGTCTTTAAGCCAATCATTTCCATAATATGTAGGTGCCATTAAAATTTTAAGAAAAGCTTAAGGCAGCACCAACATTCCACTCGCTTTCCCCACTCTTATTTTTCCCATTGAATCTTGCCTTTTGTGGATATGGGGAAAATGCAAAACTGAAAAGTTTTCATTGCCTTGGATCTGACAGGAAGCCACTAATATTCTTTTTCTCCAGAATTTAATGTTACTGTTTGAACTACCTCTTCTTATTCACTGTTACCTTAGTTGCGATAACATTAATAAACAGCCTTGACAGCACATTAAGTAAAGGTGCTGTTGCATCTGTGCTGCTTCCAGGGCATCTTTCCCAAATGATAAACCTCCTAATACCTATTTACTTATGCCTAAGGTGATACCATTGGACAATGGAAAGACAGGCATAAAGATCGTGTTTTCCCTTTCCTCATCTCATATGGCTTTTGGGGGAATATCTATCCTGAACTAGATTCTTACTTTCAGCAGCACAACAGCATTTAAATAAGGTTAAAATCATTCCCAACTTCTGTCTTTGCTTCCCTCCCTACTTCCATAGTTATTTCACTCACCTGATTGCCAGTTTATGATATATCTTGGCTGAACCACTGACAGGAAAGAGGGATTTAACAAACTTCAATATCAGAGACAGGAAGGAGGTTTTAGAATCCTACAAGTCTCACCTCTGTGCCTGGCAAAATCTTGGAGCAGATTCTCCTGGAAGGCATGCTGAGGCACATGAAAAACAACAAGGGGGCTTGGTGACAGCCAGCATGGCTTCACTAAGGGGAAATCCTGCCTGACCAATCTCGTGGCCTTCTATGATGCAGCTACGGAACTGATAGACAGGAGAAGAGCAGTTGGTGTCATCTACCTGGACTTGTGCAAAGTGCTCGACACTGTCCCATATGACATCCTTGTCTCTAAGTTGGAGAGACATCAATTTGATAGGTGGACCACTCAGTGGCTAAAGAACTGGCTGGATGGCCACACGCAAAGAGTTGTGCTCAATGGCTCAATATCCAGCTGGAGACCAGTAACGAGTGGTGTCCCTCAGGGATCGGTGTTGGGACCAGTCTTGTTCAACATCTTTGTCGGTGACATGGACAGTGGGATTGAGTGCGCCCTCAGCAAGTTTGCCGATGACACCAAGCTGTGTGGTTTGGCTGATACGCTGGAGGGAAGGGATGTCATTCAGAGGAACCTTGACACACTTGTGAGGTGGGCTAATGCCAACCTGATGAAGTTTAACCATGACAAGTGCAAGGTCCTCCAGCTGGGTCAGAGCAATCGTGGGCACAGCTACAGGTTGGGCAGAGAAGAGATTGAGAGCAGCCCTGAGGAGAAGGACTTGGGGGTGTTGGTTGATGAGAAAATGAACATGAGCCGGCTTCAGTGTGCGCTTGCAGCCCAGAAAGCCAACAGTATCCTGGGCTGCATCAAAGGGAGTGTGACCAGCAGGTCGAAGGAGGTGATCCTACGCCTCTACTTTGCTCTCCTGAGACCTCACTTGGAGTATTGTGTGCAGTTCTGGTGTCCTCAACATAAAAAGGACATGGAACTGTTGGAACAAGTCCAGAGGAGGGCCACGAGGATGATCAGGGGACTGGAGCACGTCCTGTATGAACATAGGATGAGAAAGTTGTGGCTGTTGAGCCTGGAGAAGAGAAGGCTGCATGAAGACCTCATAGCAGCCTTCCAGTATCTGAAGGGGGCCTACAGGGATGCTGGGGAGGGATTCTTCATTAGAGACTGTAGTGATAGGACAAGGATTAACAGGTTCAAACTTAAACAGGGGGAGTTTAGATTGGCTATAAGGAAGAAATTCTTTACTGTAAGGGTGGTGAGGCACTGGAATGGGTTGCCCATATAGATAATAATGTAGATAGACATGTGCAGATGTGTACTCAAGGCCAGATTCCCTTCTTGATTAACACTGGATTTCAACCATTATAAATCCAGCAATTCCAGTTTCAGGAATATTTCCACATTCCTGTGGAGATATCTCTTTTTCCTTAACTCTGTAATATCATATGCCCAGTAGACTTTTTTTTTCAATAAAAAGTATAATTTTCTTTTCCCATCATTTTTTATTCAGTATTTTTAATGTATAATTTTTAACATGAAAAAAGAGAAAAAATAGTCTAGTGGAATTAGACTGAATTTTAATTTGTCTTTTGGTATTTGTATATATAAATGAACAGTGGCATTTGTCTGGTTTTATTTAATTGTGGTGGCCCAGACACATAATTCAGATCTTTTCTGTAGTGCAAAGTGGAGCAACAAGAAGAAAATAAATCCCAAAATTAAAGCAGAGAAAAGCTGTTTTCCACGCCCTAAACTATTCCCTATGACTTCTACTTTTCTACTGTTTATGAATCATGCAGATGATGAGCTTTTTGATTAGATGTTCAGTTTTGTAACTTGCAGAGTATTAAACATATTATCGCAGCTCAAGAGATCTCAATAGGCATCATGACAATGTAAATAAAACATTAGTTACACTGATTGCAAGACTTCACTACTATTGGATGTCTGGTAATTTACCAGTGGTAAAAAGTATCCCCACCCACACTCAGGAGGTACTTCAGTCTACATGCTGAAAGTGAACTGAGCCTTTCCTGAACTGAGAAAAACAAACAAGCAAACAATAATAATAATAAATAAATAATAAAAACCACAACAAAGAAAAACACTGCCCCCAAACCTGAAACCAAACCTTGCACTTTTCCAATTTTATTCAATCACAACATGCTAGCTAGAGTTATGGCACAAGGTGCATTTTTTTTTTAACCTTCTTTTAAATTTTTCCCCTTACCAACAAGTCATTACCTAGATCTACCTGGAGAATACATATCATATTTCTTCCTCACCAAATGAAGCACCGCTCCTTTATAAGTTTTCCATTATATTTATTAACTATCTGAGTCAACATCCCAAAATAGTATTTGCCAAAATGCTTAATTTCATAAAAACAAAACCACAGTTTTACTCCAGACTATACCAGGTTAAAAGAGATCTTATGTTCACCTTTTTCTCATATTAATTTTAGAAATAAAGTCTTTTGCAGAACTACACATCTTGAATTTTTCTTCACTACAAGGGTTTCTTACTTCACAGATGTCTTCAAGAGTGAAAGTAGACTGATGTCTTGATTTATTTAAATAAACTTGAAAGACCTTTTGTGTGAAGATGAGGGGAAGATCAGTATGTAAAGATCAAGGAATACACATTTTCCTTGTGGGCATTTGCAAAAGATCCTCTATTATTATATGTATATAAACCTCTTTGAATAAAAAAGAGTTTTCAAGAAATAAGCTATATAATAAAATTTATTAAACCAATCCTTTCTCTCTCACAGTCAAACTCCTCTTTTCTCCTAGATTGAATAAGCCCAAGTTCACTGCATTTATCCAAAGCCATTCTTTACCACAGGACTTACCAAGGACACCAAAACGTCTACTCTGTGACTCTCCCCGCAGAGAAAAGCCATTTGTATGTCATCATGGACATGCTTTGAAACCAACAAGGACACCACATCCCAGAGAAGAAAGTTTTGCAGAAAGGCTCCCTGAGCCCAGATTTTCAATTACTGAAAACACCTGAAGGAATGATGTTATTGAGCTATATTAAATAAAGCAAAGAGTAGCTAAAGGCTCCTTTACTTTGTGACACATTTCCGTGCCTCTTTTAAGGGGAAAAACATGGAAAACCTTTTTCCTACTTACACATCACCTGCAATTTCAGTCTCCACAATTACCTGCAAGGCTGAAATCCCATAATCAGCTTCACCTAACACCACTTTACTCTCTTTTTAGCAGCTGAGGCAAAGCATAGCAACTTGGGAAAATCCACATGCCCTTCCTAAATTTCAGGGTAGAAGCTTAGTGCTCTCCCACAAGTGCTACATGTGATATCGCTCCACATCTTCTGAAGTCTTAGAGTCCAGCTCCCCCAAAGCAGGGCTTTAATCATATAGCCTGTCTGTATGGCACACAGTCATACTGCATGTGGTCACATTTTATTGTTTCAAGGATAAAGATTGTTCAAGGCATCTGACACTATACTTAAATTATTCATCCACTGGTATTATTTATTCATCAGCTCTTGAGTTATTTTGCTTTGCTAAAGTACCTGGCTTCTACTGCTCACAGAAAAAACCCTATGCCATTTTCTTTGTTTTAATTGAGATTTTGTGATTCTTGCAAGCAGCTGATTGTGCAGCACTAATATCCCATAATGTATTGCCAAGTGTTTAAATATGTCATTTCTGCATACAGGTATTGAAAGGAAAGCACATGCTGCCAGGTCCTGAACTTGACTTTTAGGAGCCTATCTGAGCTCTGAATTTCTGTGGGGCAGGGCGGGCTCTCAGAGCCACGGTGGAAATTTGGTGCCATAAAGAGGGGTATTATCCCTGACAGTTTTGATACTTGGGCACGTGAAGGATGCATCTCATCTAAACTGCTGCCAGAGTAATGATAATTAAACACCTTTAGTTTGAAGCAGCTCCTTGATCTGGAAGTGTAAAATAGAGCAGCCTGAGCTACTTGTATGACACAGAATAAGGGAAAAACTGGATGTCTTTTATAGCTTATGGCTTAATATATTCCTCTAGGCATAACCAACCAGTAGAAGCTGTGCTGGAAGACCAGGAAAGTTGCATTTGTTAGTACACAAAGCTGGGAATGACAGAATTCCACAGGTTTTGTGAGCCTCATCCATATGGAATGAAAGTGTATTTTTGGACTACAGTGCTTTATTACTTTTTTTTTTTTTTTCCATGATTACACACTGTCCTGGGTTCAGCAGTAGCACTCATTTTTCTCCTTAGTAGCTGGTGCAGTGCTATGGTTTTGATTCAGCCTGGGAACAGCGCTGATAACACCGGTGTTTTTAGCTGCTGCTCAGAAATGTTTAGTCTGACCAAAGACTTTCTGAGTCTCATGTTCTGCCAGGGAGGAGGGGAAGCCAGGAGGAAGCAGAGACAGGGCATCTGACCCAAACTAGCCAAAGAGGTATTCCGTGCCACAGCATGTCATGCCCAGGATGTAAAAACTGGGGGCAGTTACCTGGAAGGGTTAGATCACTGCTCAGTCAGGCTGGGTATCAGTCAGGCAGGTGGTGACTGGTTGTATTCTCTTCCCTTGTTGTTTCCTTTATCATTATTATAATTGGTGGAAGCAGCAGTGGTTTGTGTTATACCTTCGTTACTGGACTGTTATTATCTCAACCAGTGGGAGTTACATTCTTTTGATTCTCCTCCCCATCCCCCTGGAGGGGGGGGGGGGAAGAAAGGGGGGAGAGTGAGCAAGCAAACTGTGTGACTGGTTTACGTCTGGTCTTAAACCACGACACACACTACTTCTGATATTTAACATTGCAGAGAAACAGAATGAAATGTTATTTGTGAATGGAAATATTTCTGACCACAGCTGACATCTTCTACATCATTGTTCTGTATAAATAAATAATGTGAAAATAGCAATCACATATTTATTCATGTTAGAAGTGGAAGCACAAAGGACCATTCAAAAATTTCTTTAAAGCACAGAAATTTTGAGGTTTTCATTATGCACATGTATAAGACTGCAGTGTTAAAGCTAAGACTTTCTTATTGATGTAGGTAATGCGTAAAGCATGATACCTTCTTGCAAAGAAGAACCCAGTGCCCAAAGACATATTTAAGAGGAAAGTTAAACTACAACAGAGAGATGATACTATTTCCCAGTTTTACACAGACACCACATGAACAAAGTTCCTATTTACTATGGTGGTTTTGCACCATATGACTACATGCTAACATTTCTACTATCAAAAAGGGTTTTCAAGGCTTAACTTACCAGTTCAGACATTTCTCTTGCAGTTAAAAGTTGACTTCTGATGAAGGCTTCAGTCTGGGAAAAATCTTTACCCATTTGAAGGTGAAAAAATCCCCAACATCTTACTACTAAGCACTGTCTTTCTGGTGATATAAATTGCATTTTATCAGTTTCAGCTGTTTTCTTTTTCCTGGCCTGTACATAAAAAACTCTTTTTAAACTGAAGTCCTTCAAGGTTTACTAGTGAAATTTTGCTATCAGTTACACATGCAGCCCTATTAATGTTAATGAGATGGTTGAATTTAAGCAAGGGTAGAATTTGATCTTTTACCCTATTACATTGTAGACTGTCTAAATATTTGTCTGTTTTAACTTAAAATCTATTTACCAATTTCTTTATAATGAGGAAGTCTTATAAAACCACATCACAAAATGTCACAGACATAACAACACCAGGTCAGAACTCTATCTTCTCTCTGAAAATAGCCACTGATGGGTGTTTCCTAGAAAGAGCTCAAAGCCTTGATGTGAGCTATTAGAAAATAGTTTGCCTAGAGAAAAATATTCTTGACCTGACTCTCTTCTGGCTTGTGCTCTGAACCATGAGTTTTCCATTCCTTTCAAACTTTTTTTTAAAAAGGATCTTATAATCAAATCTCTGAATGTCCTGGTTTCAGCTGTAACAATTATTTTTTCCTCTTTTCTAGTAGGTGGTGCAGTGCTGTGTTTTGGCTTTAGTTTGAGAACAATGCTGATAACACACCGATGGTTTAGTTGCTGTTAAGTAGTGTTTACCCTGATCAAGGACTTTTCAGTCTCTCATGATCTGCAAGTGAGGATGGGCACAAGAAGCCAGGACGAAGAAGAGACAGGACACCTGACCCAAACCAGCCAAAGGGGTATTCCATACCAGTACAGCACGCATGCCCAGTATATAACCTGGGAGAAGTTACCTGGAAGAACAGATCACTACTTGGGTAGGGCTGGGGATCTGTCAGTGGGTGGTGAGAAATTGTATTGTGCATCACTTGTGTTTATTGTTTTCTTTTCCTTTCCCCCTTTTAGTTTTATATTCTCTTCCCTTGTTATTTCCCTTCCCATTATTATTATTATTATTATCATTATTATTATTATTATTGGCAGTAGTTTTATATTATACTTTAGTTATGGGACTGTTGTTATTTCAACCCATGAGATCTACATTCTTTCGATTCTCTTCCCCATCCTGCCCAGGGGAGGGAGGAAAGGGGGTGGGGGATGTGCTAGCGACTCTGTGCTTCTGAGTTACCGTCTGGGCTTAAACCATGACACTGAATGACAGTCAAATTTTGCAGCCACAGAGGCATGCGCAGTGTGTGCACAACAGTTTCCACTAATACACAATTTCTAAATATATTTAGAAGCCATTTACTTTGTTAAGAGTGCAATTCATTCTGCAGTGGTTCAAAAGCAAACCCTTCTTTTTGGATCAGCTCACATAACAACCCTGGCTACAGTTTTTTAATACTTCCTAATTTAAGAAAAAATTATGCTCAATTGCAATGAGAACTCAAGAACTGCAGCAATAGAGCCTTTTTCTTTTGGGTTTTTTTTTTGCCTATTACTTCCTTTCACCCACACATTGTTAAAAGAACTTCAGCACTGAAAAATCTGTTTTGATCTGAAGAACTGTGGACAGTCTTAACTCTGCACCCTGACACTTTTTATAATGCAACATTTATTTGACTCAGTACTTCTTTACAGGCCTTTCCTTATTCAATTCAAAACAAACATGTTCACTGACAAAGTATTAAGATATATAAAAAAGAATTACCTGTGATAAGTGTATAATCAATATAATTGCATAACCATAATTTTATATATGTATATTAAATATCTCTGATATCTATCAATCTTCATTATTGCATAAGCTGGACAGTATATAACAAATGCAGAAAGAAAATGCATTATCTATCACAGACACTGGTGAGATGTGAAGAAAGTTGCCTAACCCAAATTATTCCCATTAGGCTGCTATTTTTGTGTTCCTAGCTTTCTGGAAGAACAAATATGAAACCATTCCCAGCTGCAGCTAATGTCAGTAGAAGTGTGCTCCAAACATGGTGACTATAGTGTCATGATCTGGAGTATTGAGGGAGCTGGTCTTTCATAACATTCACATGCTACAGCTCCTAATCTATTAGCAGAAAAATCACTGATCCCCACTAGGGGGTTGCAAGAATTAAATAACATTTCTAAAGCACTCAGGTATTTTACAGATATACACTTCTGAACAGCAAATGAAACAAATTAGTAATGACGTCTTCAGAATCAGGTTCGAAGAGCACACAGTGCATCAGACACTCTGATATATGTGAGCTGCATGGAATTATACACTGGCTGGAAAGCTCCTATTTCATGCACTGATCAAAGGGAAACTATTATAAGATCATGTGATGTCAGTCTGTATCACAATGCAGAAACAGAATATGCAAAGGTTGCTTTAATAGTATCAGTTTGGAAGTGTCTGTCTTTGTAGCCTTAGTGTTTTCAATAAAATTTTTGATTTAATGAACTGGATCAGTGGTATACAAGTAGTTCCACAAGAAGAAACATTTATGAAACATGGTCTCCTCCTTTCTGTAGCATGGATTTCTCAATTTGTCACATCTTTTTCCTCACTAATTTAAGCCTATCTTATTTAACCAACTGCCTGCTTCCATTACAGTTATCGAAAATTAATAACATTATGACCCTTACTCTCAGTGGCTAAAATTGAACAACAATTTTTAGAATCTATCAGGGAACGGCAGACACATACACAGGCTACATAGTTTTATATATATATATGATTTCCTTAGAAATGGATTTACAAATTCTGATCATGTGGCACCAGAGCTGCTTGGCATGTTCTACATTCCCCTTTCTCCCCCCATTGTTTTATATGGTCAAACTGCATAACTTAATCATTTTATCCTGAAGATACTAAACCTGAATTTCTATATGCCAACACAAAGAAGGGAACTTGGCTTCAGTCTATAGGCATAAACACTGTCATGTGTTCGTTTCTTGGAAATAAACATTATAAGCCATGGTACTGCTACTAACAAAAGGAGTTTGTCAAAGTTGCTCTACAGTAACTTTACTTTTTAGTTTACAAATACGTGAAAAGTGACCTCAACTTAAATCTGGGAAAAGGCTGTTAATTACAAGCATATTCTCCAGAGCCTTTGGGAAAAGTCAATGAAGCAAAGTTCAGAGTTAGATTTTATAAATATATATGTGTTTATATATGTGTGTCATATATATACACAGAGACAAAAAAGAATTTATTCGAAGACTGGCAAAGCTTGACCTTTAATATATTCCACTATAAAAGTTGCAAAAAACTTCCAAGTTACTGTTCCCCTAGAGCAAATGCCTTCTGAACATCATTCAGATGGTGGACAGTGATTTTCTGATTCTGGTCACAGCCCAGATATCTGGAAAAGTAATTAAGGTACTTAGCATATTTCAGAGGCAGAGTGTGCTCTCCATCCTAGAGTACATCCTAGGAAGATGTGTGAGCATAGAAGACCAGGTAAAACACTGGGCTTCAGACGAACAGAAACAACGTGGAGGCACAAAAGCTAGTTGGAGCTGCGAAAAGCAAACCACATTAAATGAAATAATCAGTCTTGATGGCAAAAAAAAATATCACAGACATTGTCAAATTAAAGGAATGAAGCTGAGTTTATATTGCATTAATAGAAAAAAATAAACCACACACAGATCCTAGACTGCTCTTCCCCGCCTTCTGGGACAACCTGCACCTGGTCCTGAGCTTGCAGACCCTCACAGTGGGGTTGGCTTGGCCATGCTGCAGCAAAGGGAGCAGTCAGCAGCTGAAGATGAGTATTGAGAAGTAAGATCTTCACAGTCTCCAGCCCAGCACATCAGTAGGAAATAGTGTTAAAATAGTACAAAGCCTTAGGAATGTAGTCACCTCTGACACCATTTAGCCAGAAGCATGTGTTTCCATGCTGCTGTGAACAGTCTGTACATGGAAATTCACAATTCAGAAAGGGAAAACGGTATTGTGCCATCAGATGCTCATCACATTTATATTAATTTTGGCAAATCCAGGATTGGCCACAGACTCATTACTTATTTCATGATTTATCAGAATCTGCTTTAGTCTAAGAGACCTAATTCTTCCATTACACGTATCACCCATCCTTCTGGCAGCATAATTTACAAACTTACATCTCAAACTGGAATAAATTTTGAATACTTTTCATTTTAGCATTCTGATATGTTAAAAAAAGTCTTAGTTCTAAGGAGTAAATTATCATCAACCTTGTAAAAAAGTCCTGAAGTTAACAATGCACTTTTCATGAAATGTTGTCTATAGTTTTGGTGTCTTTTTCCTCTCAGCTCTGTAGTGATATATTAGCAAGAGTGTCATAGTGCAGATGAAATTCAAAACAGGACCAACATTCTTAGGTTTAGAAGAACATTTAACACATGACGTGTAACTTGAGTGTTTTCCCAAGGGAATCATGCAACCTTTGTTTACACTTGGACTTTCTTCCAGAGACAAGTTTCTAATCTTTCTGCATTCAAAGAATGTGTATTCTACTGTTCAATTCACTCACTGCACTGACCTACACCAGTGCTAAAACAACCTGGGAAACAACAACAAAAAATACTGTTAAACAGGGACTTTGAAGCAAAATTGTGGTTCTGATTTTCTGCATTTCTGATATCACAGAAAGAGGGTCTTTACTTAAAATTAACTGGACCATAAATACTGAAGTTTCTGGGATGTTACTCTAAAACTTCAGTGAAGTCTTGTTTATTCCTTGTTAATACTGTCTGAGCTGAATGCACTGGAAGCACTTAACCAACAACAGCAACAGACTCCTGGAATGTTCAAGCAAAAACAAAGCACAGAAGTTGTCAATATACACAAGACAGATTTTTTTTTCAACATTTTTAAGGTATTGGGTTTCGAAATATTTAAGATAAATCCCTTTTCGATTTCAGAAAAATAATATTACTTTTTCTAAGGCCAAGCTTTATGAAAATTTATATTTCAGCATTTTATCAGAATTTTTTTATTAATTGATTTTATATGCATACAAAATACATGTAGAAATTACACAGTTTAAAAAAAAATCCAGTTTATATTTTTTTATCCCAGTATAGTAGATGAATATAGAGAGGTGGACAAAATAAATCCATATAAGACTCTGTTAAGTAGTAGTAGAAGTCAGATTCATTCTGGTGCGTGACTCGTTCATATCCAGCACCAGAAAATTCCTGGAAAAATATCTTATTTAAGCACAGGAATCAGAAGACTCAACCTTTGATGAGAACTTGTCGTAGCTGAGTGCCCCCCAGCCTAGCTACAGCCATCCTTTCCAAAAAGACAGGCTATTTAGTGATCAGATGGGGTACGTGGTAATGGCGTAGCGGCAAGGTAGATGCTTTATATACCTTTATGTTGGTATAGAGGAAAAGGCACCAAAGGGTGAGAGCAAACAATTCTGGTGAGGTGATACCTGCATCTCCTGCATCCCTGCAATGTGCCATTTACACCTAGCCAGAGCGCAATGATGCCTCTGAATGAAATCAGGTCTGCACTGGGGCTACCCTATGCACCAGGCAGGGAAAAGGCAGCATAAAGACATTTCCCACAGCCTCCTCCACCCTGGTTAAGCTACAGCCTTTCACAGAGACTGCATCTGTTAAGGAAAGAAAAAAATAAAAGTGTCTTTCTCAAAGCTAGGATTTCCTCCTGATATAAATTTTCCCTGCTGTGCCTGTGTGTAAGAACAAGTATTTTCTGCTAGTCACTGTATGTCCTTTGGGTGTGAGGTAATGTAATGTCTTCGGATGAGAGGCTTCAGCAAAAACTCTGGGACTTTTGCAGGGTGCAACATAAGCCTTTTATCAGTGCTGTACAGGTCTGTGTAGTGCAGGAGACAAGAAAGTAAGTTTTGCACTTTCTAAGGTACAGCCCATAGGAAGACTTTAATTGTACATATACAATGCACCCTGGCTTTGTTAATCCTTTTATTCCTGCTACAGCTAGATCTCAGGTTTCCTCAACTGCTGCAGACTTTTTAGGGATGTATTTTATAATGCTAATCAGTGATTTCAGAGGAAATACATCTATCCTGTAGCCCATAGCTCTGCATAAAGCATCCCAAGATATAAGTCAGGGAAACCATCAGCGGTGAAGAGTGCTACATTTCATGTGCTGCCACAGAAATGCTTTCTGGCTGAGGTCTAATATTAATCTATGTTGACCCTGACATCCAGTAAAACTACAGTGTAGCAAATGCTTGCAAAACATACATATTCAATAGCACGTGCAATAAAGTATTCAGGACTGCTGGTATGAAGAAGTTACACACACATACAAATATCTTTGAAACTCCAGTTAATCAAGGTGTCAAAGTAACTAAAGCAGTTCTACAGATTTTATTGAAAATAACTCACTTTATTATATACTGAAATATATATTATTGTTTCCCCATAGAGTTTTACTATCCAGTTGCCTGCATTTACTTTTTAAATAGAGTATCTCCTGCCCTCTTTAGTCCAGTTTTTATAACTACATTTAGAAAGAAAATTCAGCATTAAAGCATCTTTACTCTGCCTTCTCCTATTGCCCTATGCAAATAACCCATTATTAGCTGTTTTCTGGCACAAGTAGCTGTGAGGAAACAGAAGAGGAAATGATATAATGACTCCAGAGCCACATGCTTCCTTTCTGCCCAGCTGTTTGCTGGATGACCTTATGGGCACTGAACCTCAAAAGATATACACCTTTGTCTCCTCATTTTTCAGACTGAAGCTTCCATGCAAGAATACATAAAACTTCACAGAACTCAGTTGGGGGAAAGTTAAAACGAGTGAGAGGAAATATTTGATTCGATCTAACGGACATCCTAATAGGTATTTATGGACTTCACAGAGAAACTTATCACTGAACATTTTAACTCCCATTATTAACTGTTTTTCTTAAGTATGAGATCTGGTTCAGGTCTAAGACAGCCAGTGTGCTGTTAGACAGTGCATTTCTTTAAAATTCAGTATTACATGAAGACTTCTATTATTGCATTCTTTGGAAAACTTTATTGTTTTCTTTAGTGCACAGTTTCTAACAACTTAATGCTATAAACACAAAAAATCACGTCTATAAAGTATTGTATCTGCATGAAAACCTTCTCTATTATTTTTTCTTCAACATTTCTCCCTAAAGTTAAAAGATGTGTAATATAGTCCATGCGCATAAAAAAAGCTTTCGGCATTTTAGTTTGTTTTCTAAACTGATAGATTTCACATTGATAAATGTAAATTCAATGGCAGTTCTCTTGGATTAGATTTTTGCACCTCAAAATTAGTTTAAAGTTGAAGCATAGTATTTAAAATGCATTTTTACATATTAAAAATTGCATCGATACTCAGGATTTTTTTATATTTTTCCAGTGGACAGGCATTATGAATGTAATATATTGGTACCCCAGGTCATGTAAGTAGTTGTTTTATCCATATACTAGATCTTAAATGACTAAAACCAAAACTGTTATACTTAAATAAGCATAAAGGTATTTTCTAAACTCCACCCACAAAATTCAATGGCATTTTTTGGTTAGCAGAATGATAAGGATGTGTCTGGGGCTCTCTATATTCTACTGGTTCCCCAGTAGGGCAGCCGGCAGGGGTAATGCAGGTTATTTAAAAACCTGCAGCATCTTCACTTATGTACTTAATTCAGAATCACTGAATCTAGCATCCAAGTTCACCCCTCGGCACTTCTAGGTTGTGTGACATGTTTTAACACTGATCTTTATAGATCTTTACCTATGTAAACCCCAGTGACTTTTAACACAAACCTCAAACTCTGTGGTACCCATAGCAAAGAATTTTATCTTCACCAGTTAAACTTTAAGCCATGAAGATGTCAAAAAATATCAATTTCACTAAGAAGGTCTAAGAAGGTATTTCACTGCACTTATTATTCATTATCAGGAATCTCCCAGATAATTTTGACCACAGAAATAAAATATACCGCAGTCTTAAGTAATGTGCACTTGCTATCTTTCCAGCTGGTCAGCTCTGATAACACATCAGATTCAAAGAATTTTGTCCAGCTACTACTTTAGTTTTTAAAATAAGAAATGTGAGTGTGCTTTCCACACTTAAAAAAAAAAAATTAATGCAATTAAAATCTAATTAGTATCCTATTTTACTAGTTGGAAAATTGAGGGAAATGCACACAGGCATACATGGTGTTAGATATTAAGCCAAAAGATGTCTCCAGAAACCAGCCATTCATCTTTTGCCTTTTTTTTTTATCATCAACATCTTGTCACTTGAAATATAGACATCACTAAATCAAACCCACTTACCTTTTCACATCATTTTAGAATTGCTCAGATTAAATAAGAGCTCTGTACAGCTTTTCAAATCTCAGCTATGTTTTCAAACCACCAGGGAGGGCTAGTTCTTCCTGCTCAATTACTGAATTGTTGCCAATGTGAGAGTTCCTTATACCAATCTCATTATTATTAGTTTAAATCACCTATGGATCTCATTACCATCACTTTGAAAAAAGGTCACAAGGTAGTATCTGCATTTTACTTAAAACTTATCTTTAAAAGTAACCCTTTTTTAAAGATTTAGGCTGCTTTCATTTATTTCTCATCTTAGCAGCCTTAGAAGCCTGCTCGATACTGTTTCATTGTCAGTTTTCATTCTTTGTTAACTTTGGAAGTAATGGGGACATCATCATCCATCCTTTGTTTTCCTAGTGGAACTCCCGAGGTTACTGGGTGGTTCACATTGTAAAAGAAAGCTAGGTCAAATCATTAAAGATTAAGTCCTTATAGAAAAGTTAATTAGTCAGTGAAAATGTATGAGCATTAAAGAAAAAAATAGTAAAGGCAGTTTTAGCAGGACATTCTCTTAGCAACTGTTCTGTTTTCATCATTTCATCCTGTGAAAATATCACTTTATCAATTTTCCAGCCATAATAATAGCCTAAGAAGGTAAGAAACTGTTTTTCAATGTGAATATGAAGTATAAAAATTCCCTTCCTTTTTTCTTCTTTTTTTTTTTTTTTTTAGGAAAAAGACTGTCAGAACTTGTTTATAAATTACAATTAAACACAAAAAAGAACAATCCTTAGTGTCCATCTCCCACTCACTCACAAACAGATCACTCTACAAAATATTACGTAGTTGGTTTGATATTTTTAGAGGGAAAGATTTCTGCCCAGTAATATGGAAATAAAATAATTGATATCACTTCCTTCCTCTGAGAAAATAATACCAAAAAAAAAATTAAAATTCAATTGAGAAAGAAACTTCATTTTTTTTACCCAAAGCCTTGAAGCTATTTTTTTTTTTTTTTCCCCTGGTCTGTACAGCTTTATGCTGTATTTTGGATGAGAATTTAGTACAAGATGCTGCAAAAAGTAGCAACGTCAAGTAGAGTCTGACAATTATAAGACAGATATGCAAGGGCAAAACATACCACACAAATGGAACAACACTTCATGAGTTCAGAAAATGATTGTTCTGGATAACTATATACACTTAGATATTTTCATCCCTGTCACTCATTAATTCCTCTTACTTCTGAAACATTATCAAGTGCAATTCCTGTCCAAATAGTAGATAAGATCATCCAGCCTTTTAGGCACAAATCTGCTATATTTCAGCTGTGCAAATCAGGCATAAAGAAACCACAAAAATGATCCCTATAAATATTTTAAATTGTTGCCATTTAAACAGCATTTAAAGACAATTTAACATTTTTTCAATTGCTGTGAAGGGAAGGTGCATTTTTTATGCATCTCGCAGAAATAATGCAATGCAGATTTGCATCAGACTATTCCACCTGACGACTTGCAAAGTATTAGTTCAGTTTCTACATCTTATAATGACTCAAAACCTTCTTGCCATGGACAAGCAAATGCCTGAAACAGTTCAAACCAAAAAATAAAAACTACAAATACCTTTATGAAGCAATAGATTTTACTGTTTCAAAAATGTATTCACCGAAAATGTGAAATGTCTTTGTATAGACACAAACATTTCATTAACAAGCCATTTATATATCTTTCTATTTATACTTACTCATACAACTCTACATAACAGCTCATAAATGTAGGTCTCATAGCAGAAACATACATAAATATACAACACACGCACATAATGTATGAATGTATATTAATATTTGTAAAAGAAATCATATCTTTATATCTTCCAAAGGAGTCCTTTGTAATTTTCTTGCCTTTTAAATTCAGCTATTCTTGAACACAGTTTGTCTTTGAAATATGCCAGTATAATGCATTATTGAAGTACTGCACTGCATTCTTTTTGAGACTGTACATAAAATCAGCCACGTTCGACAAATTTCCATTTTACTTAGTTCTTTTCATAATTATTCCTCACTTCTATCACAGTCCTGTCCTCAAGAGCTCTGGTTAAGCCACTAAAATTAGCCGCACACTACAGGTTATGCCTCAAAGGGACTTGCCATCAAGAGAAGCCTAAGTTAAAGGAAGAAATCCTTTACATTTTCTATTATTTATCTGAGTTATATATGAAACAGGTTGCAAAATTAAGCACAAGATAGACGAACTAGTTTTGAAAAGAAGTTTCTTATTTCACCAGATGTGTCAGAAACTTTTGGTTTATTTCTTAATGTACGGATTTTGAAACCTATGGGGAATAACATATCAAGGATTTAAAACCTTAAAAGCCTTAAAACTTCTGGCTTAAATTGGTATAATGTTGTTCAAGAAAGGGTTAAATATAACAAGCAGAAGAAAAGAAATTAACTGAAGTAAGGCCCTTGCGATATAATGACACTTGCTCTATGCTCTTACAGAGAAAAACATGATGATAAAACACCACAAAGAGGAGTGTTATGAATTTTATTAATGACTAGAAGACAGTGTGCAAAACATCAAAGGTCTGTGGAAAAGATTAATGACCCCGTGTGAGACTGTTTAATTACCTCCAGCTAATTAGATTCTTGACCAAATTTTTAATATCTGCATTCCTTCTAAAGCCTAATTGAGATTCCACATTATTTATCAATCTTTCAAAAAGCCCTTAGTGTGCTGCTTTTTTAGTTTCTTTTTTCCCTTTGCACTTTGACTCCATTTATGGTCAATTATTAAATAAATAGCAAAGTAACTGTTCTCTCCAAACTGTATATGTGGAACACTTTATGCCTGTTTATTTTGACTAGGAGACTATCATTGGCATCTTTTATACATAATGAAGCACTCTAACTAATAAACTGACTGACTTCACTGTAAACAACATTGATAATATTTTTGTTATCTGGGCTGTGCTCAGGAACTCCTCTTGTGGGTTCTGTAAATTAGCCTTTGCTATTGTCAGTTAATCCTTATTTCAGTTTACCTTGGTCCAGTCCCAGGACCAGAGCAGAGCGTTATCTTGCAAACTGAAGAAGACAGTCCTTGCCATTTGATTATTTCCCCCCATTCGTTTAGAAGTACTTTAGTGCTATAAACCACCGCTATTAAATGACTTGCCTTATTATAAGGAAATTTATGTCAGAGGACAAGGGGGCCATGCAATAATTACTTTTTTCTGTATCCTTTCAGATCACATTCTATCCCCAACAAGGCACTGACATGAAAAGAGACACTGATGTGTACAGCAAAACTAAAGACTGAACCTGATTTAGGGTTTTCTGCAGAATTTTTATCATTTCAGTTTGAAGTGTAGGAAATGGAGAAAAGTCAAGCATTTCAAGGTGTGTGATGGGGAACACATTTTTAGGTGAAGTTTTCTAAAATACACACTTCCCAGTTCATAGGAGGCAGGAGAACCGCAGTTTCTTTCTTTGGTTTAGCTATAAAAAAAAGTGCTTTTGCTTTGAAAATCTTTTTGTCATTTTTAATATAAACAAGAAAAATAAAGTGTGTACATGTGCAATTATACATTTATTGTGCATGTGTTAAAAGAAACACTTTGGGGAAAATTCTGTGTGATTTCATATAGATTTTTTCAATTTTTCTACTAGAGTTTAGCTCATACAATCATACCATGTATTCAGAAATAAATAAGATAGCTTAGAAAAAGAAAAAGAATGTTTTCTATTCAATTTTATCAGGTTTTATGTTATTTGTAAAAGGCATTGTTGGCTGTACCCTTACTAAAATACACAGGATTTTTTTCAGTGAGGTAGACATGAGCGCTTGTAAGTAGAGGCAAACATTGAAAATCTCTACTACATGATGATACATGCAACTGTAATAAATGTAAAACGCACAGGATTTTTGATGGAGTGATCACTTTTTTCATTATCATGTTTGTAGCAAGCTTTGTCCAATGGGATAGGAACATCTATGCAGTATCACAAAACGTGTAATTTAATAATATAAAAAGTATATGTCAAAATAGCAAAGAATACAGATCAATACAGAAGTATAATGAACCAGGCATTAAAGAGATAGATAATACATTATGCTTAATTTCTTGAGAGTGATGAGAATATTTGGTTACTTAATAAATCACTCACAGGAATATTGTGAACTTACTTGGAGCAATGAACTAATTTGTGATGCAGTAGTCAGAGCTACTTGGTATTTCCTAGGCAATAAAAAGTTTAAAGTGCCTAAAATCTATGTATCCAGTAATTTATTCTGTGCTTCATTTGATGGAGGAGTGCTTCAAACACATTCCAGATTTTATCCTTAGAGCTATGGATAATAATGTGTATCATATTAGTGCGCTATAATTGAAAGTATGATTTACATTAGGCACTTCGTAAAGAAAGAATTGGAAAGCAGGCCTTGTTTTATGGAGTACCCACATTTTGCAAAACTAAGGTTACATTTCACAGTTTCCTGTGGGAAAGGAACTGAGACTTCCTATGTCTCACCCTCCAGACCACCCTTATTTCTTTCACCCAGCTGTCAGCTTCAGCAGGGATAGTGATTTCTATTACAGACAGTACATACCTGTCTGAGAGTCTTTCTGCGTGCCTTTTACATCTGATCTGCTATGCCAGCCCCAAATGCATGACAGGTGACTGATGCTCCTTGGTTTCCAGAGGACCATGATGGATATTGGTAATGAAATAATGGATCTGGATGGACAAGCTGGTAATGGGATTAGTTCAAATGGCAATTCAGACCTGGTTTAATCAAATGCTGCATGGATGTGCTATAGATCAAACATTTAAGCCTGGTGTTAGAGCCTCTGTCAACTCAAGGAGACACTCTTTTAGTCCATGTAGGTATCTTTCACCATTCCCACCATCAGGCACCCTCCAGCCCCAGCGATGTTGCTTCTCCCACCTGCCACAAGCACAGGCTCCTCCAGGGAAAGTTCATGCATCCCACACCACACTCTGGCAAGCTGAGCAATTTCATGTTTCCAATACCCCATTTCTTTCCAAGTGTATGGATCTGACAATGGTACAAGAATAATAATAAAATAAAAAAAACCAAACACACAACTAAAATAAAACCCCAAACAAACAAAATAAAAAACATGACAAAAATTAACCAAAAAAACCCAAAACAAAACCAAACACAAACCAAAAAGAGAAAAAAAAAAAAAAAACAAACACCACCACTACCACAAAACAAAACAAAACAAGGCACCAAAAAAACAGCCCAAACCAACATACCAAAGAATGCAAACCAAAACCTTCATCCAGCTTGTCCCAGTAAGAGAAACACCTGTGATGAGGAAGAAAATCTGAACATCTGAATAGCATCCAGAAAACACGGGAAGGACAGGAGACAGCACAATCATTTGCTTACTTAAAAACATATGAATTTATTTATTTATTTATTATCTTGCCCTGGTATCCTGTGAGAGACTCAATCATGAGCATGCCCCCTTCTGCATCACTCTGCTCTTTCACCTAGGAAAAACAGGCATGGACTTGTGGATAGCTCTCGTGTGCTGATCAATAACCAGCTTCCCCCATAGGAGGGATGATCATCCTGTAGGACACACGAACAACAGTAGAATTTCTGCATTTTCAGTAATATTTATTTTCAATATTCTTCTTGGAGAGTCTTTATTCCATCCTGCACAAGGTATTTAAAATAACAGAATAATAGAAGCCAAATAAATATATTGAAAGACTATAGTAAGACAAAATTTGTTATTTGAATTCTCAGCTTGTAGCATTTAAAAATGATTTGCTTTGTCCTAACCAGCTATATTAACATTTGCTTTTACAGCAATATGTTGTTGTATATCCAGAACTCATTCATAATTTTACTTCTTGCTACATTGAGCTTGCCCAAAACCAAGATCACTTATAACTTAAAGTGCTCCTAAAAATTTGAAGTGCTCTATTAATTTTAAATTGCTTTATATCACGTCTGCTTAGAATCCTAACTGCTTTTTCAAGCAAAAAATACTAAACTATAAAACACACATCTGTAACATAACAGCTACCCAGCTTTTTTTGATTTCAAACATCAACTTTCTCTCCTTTTCCTATATCTCTGAAAGAAAGAAATGCTCTGGGAGAAAAATAATAGAACAACTCATCACATGTTTTATTGCAAGCTTCCTTCTACTGAAAACCTTTTAGGTATGTCACAAGACTAAATATATTTTATGTCTACCAATTGGTAGCACATAGTCCAGCACATTAACCTGTTGACCTCAATAAATTATGATTTCCTAGGAAGAACAGTCTCACTAGAAGATTGACACATTACCAAATGGGCACTGAGGGATACTCCCCAGGATTTTTACAAGACAACTTCTGATCTGAGACTTCTGCCTTCTGTTCTTCAGGCAGTTCTTTTGAAAATGCAAACAAAAATGTTCTGAAAGCCTTTAGTGTTTTTAGAAATCTGGCTTTATCCTCAGCAATGAGAAAAAATGGCACCATTTCCAGCTGAGCCCCTGTCAAATCATCTGTGGAACAACAAAGGCATGGTGCAACACCAGCACAGCCTTCCCCATGGTGGACCTTTGCCAACTGAAACCCTTGCTGCAGCGCTACATACTCCTTGCCTGCTGCAAGGCCGTGCAGAGATGTCTCTCTGCTTCCCTTTGCTCACATCAGTATGCCCGCGGAGCAATACTCTTACCTGATCCTTAAAGGTCTATGCAATCCAGTCCTGGCTAGTGATTGCTGTCTATCTCCTACCACCTCCGTGGTCTGTTTGATGTTTTTAAATGGATGTTGTTAAAAGGAACTTGTTGAGTGAAAGACAAAAAGCCCTCTATTTACTGGAAAGATAGGACTGACTCAATATAACAGTGTGCATTGATGGCCAGGCTGATTTTTAGGAAACGTTTTTGAACTGAAGGCCTATTGATTCTTCCACTTGCATAGCAACTCAAGCACTAACAAGTGGGTTCACTGTCAAGGTCATTTTACTTGTGCTACTGCATCTGAAGTACATTATGTTAATCTATCAAGGAGTCACTGATCCTTTAGTGAGTGACCATAAATATGCACAAATACAAAAAAAAAAAAAACAAAACAAAACCAACATGCTCTGAATATCCCATGTATCAAGCACTTTTGGATCCATACATATTTGCTACTTTGCCATGCAGATATAAAACCATCTGAGTGATGTGATGAAGCAGCAACCCTTCCCGGCTATCATGCTTTATCATGGGAGTAAAATGGGAGGTGCTGATCATTTACACATAGTCTATCACAATAAGCTGTTCTTGGGATATTTTCCAAGTAGCAAATTCAAGCAAAGTTTCCTGACTTTAAATTACAGCTCAGTCTATACATGCACTCTGCTCTTCAGAGCATTTTTCTATTACAGTAAAGAATTTCCTTCTCAAATCCTGTCTAAACTTCCCCTGTTTAAGTTTGAACCCATTGCCCCTTGGCCTATCACTACAGTCCCTAATGAAGAGTCCCTCCCCACCAACCCTATAGGCCCCCTTCAGATACTGGAAGGCTGCTTATGAGGTCTCCATGCAACCTTCTCTTCTCCAGGCTGAACAGCCACAACTTTCTCATCCTATCTTCATATAGGAAGGGCTCCAGTCCCCTGGTCATCCTCGTGGCCCTCCTCTGGACTTGTTCCAACAGTTCCATGTCGTTTTTATGTTGAGGACAGCAGAACTGTACCCAATACTCCAAATGAGGTGAGGCACTGGAATGGGCTGCCCAGGGAAGTTGTGAATGTTCCATTGCTGGCGGTGTTCAAGGCCAGGTTGGACAGAGCCTTCGGTGGCATGGTTTAGTGGGAGGTGTCCCTGCCAGTGGCAAGGGGGGTGGAACTAGAGGATCTTAAGGTCCTTTCTAACCCTAACTATTCTGATTCTTTGATTCTCTGATTGCTGGTGAAGCCAGGCTCCTGCTGGGGTCATGGACTTTTGGTCTTGAGGGGTAAGTCACCTATCACCTATCCTCTAGCTCACAGAGGAGTCACCCCCCTGCCTTTACCAAATTCCAGTTTCTTTTCTGATCCAGTTGGGTCTCATATTCTTCCCTATACTTTTTTATGCACTCTGGAGCTGAGATAATCCCAATTGCATCTGTATGCTTCTCCATAGGAAAGCAGTTTGCTATAGATGCAAACAAAACCTGTACCTTGAGAAAGGATGTGATTCTTTCTTTCGGTACATTCTGTAATACCTTTTGCCCCTTTAAACAATTTCCTTTTTACATTATCATAAGTAAACTGTGTTATTGAATGCTTACTCCTATACTACTTGTGCATCCATATAAATTCACAGTGATGTATCTGCTCCTGAAGACTTGTTTGATGCTCTCATTTATTAGCACTATCATATGAAACTCATCTTTAATAGGCATAGTAATCTAAGGGTAGTTAAATGTTTGTTTGCTCTACTTAAAAGACAATTTCTATGGTAAGTGCATTGAGGCTTTTGTCTCAAGTGAGATTAGCAGTTCATTATTCACTGGATCACAGCTTCATATCAAGGTAGAGGCAGCAGCTTTATTTATGCAATGTAACATCTTGCAAGTAGTAAGCATTACATCAGGAACACTGCAACAAATAGACACCAACAAGACTAGAGGATGATCTTGGCTTTCTCTCTGTGAATTACATCTTCCCCAGCTGAGGAGGAGCCAGCCACAGCCACTCATGCTGTCAGCAACGCTGGAGCTTCCTCCTCTAATGTTTAACAGCCTTCTGCAAGACAAACAAATGCTCCTACCTGTACATGTGATCAAAACATCCAATAATTAATTGTAACTTACAGTAATATTGCATATTTCTTATTCCTTATCTTTCAAAGTAGTTATGAGAAAGTTATGCTTTGGAAGTATTATGGGAAAGTAAGCTTTTGTTAGCAGAAGCAGCATGATGTGCTTGTGAACGCACCTTAGCTATAAAACCTCCGTCACTATTTTAATTTTACCACTCTGCATTGAACTAAAAATTCCCCTTTATTATCCTGAAAGATAATTAAAAGAAAGCAGCTATAGCTGCCTAAACAAACTACCCATCTCTATCCCATCCCCTGGGAAAGCCTTCTGCTAACCTAAATGTTCTCAATCAGAGCCCAAGAGAGGAAAAAGTTTCCTGTACTAGCCATTGGTTCAATAAAATATTTGCTGGATGCAAAACTTGTGGTAATATTGGGTTTTGTTAAGTAGTTTCCTAATAAAGGGCAATGCATGTTCAGCCTTCATAGTAACTGAGATGTGACACAAATAATACAGCAAATAATTACAATGACCTTTTGCTCACCTCAAATTTAAACAAAGGTTAAGCTGCCCTTTAGAAAAGTAAATATTTTCTGTAGTCAAATATGTGTAGACACCTTTAGGAACAAGGATATATTGCCAAACTAAATTAAACCAAACCAAAAATTATTGCAATAGAATAATTTCAAAACATAAAGGATGCAGAGCTGCTCAGCAGAAGCAGCAGCCAGACATCCTGGCATCTCAGCCAGTCCCCTACCTTACAAAACTCCCAGCCTGATCTCCACATGGTCTCCAAGAACTGTTGCTTGAAATTTCTGTCCAGTCAGAGCAGACAGGAGAGGGAAATATTAAAAATAAGAAAGTGCATAATCTCCTTGCCCCTTTAAGTCTGGTAAACAATTTATAGTCAATTTCATACAACAGAATGAATCCATGGACCTTTAAGTAATTAAGAAACAGACACTGAGGTTTAAAAAATAAACTTAACGGAAAATCTCACATAGTGGCCAGGAAATGGCTCACAGATTTTATTTAGTTCTCATAGTCCAAAGTTTAGCTGTTAGCGAGATAAGAGCCAGGTGTGTTTTACACATCTAATTTGTTTAGTCTGAAACTAATTCAAACAGCACTTTTTAAGTCTGCAACTGATTTTTAAAAACTAAATCCAGGGTGAATGGGTGTCCTGTATATTCAAGGTCCTTAAATGAGAAGGATCACCTTTTTGGAAGGAAACTCTCACTTATTTCTGGTGTGCTTGTGTTTGTAGGGGGTGGTCAGGCATCATTCTGTTAAATGTGTTTAGATGAGCAGCAAAAAGTCGGTTGCCCAACTCAGCCACTCATACAAAGGCAAAAGGAAAGCCCACACTGAAGGCCACATCTGAGGATTTAGGGCCAAATTTGCTGGCCTGTCTTGTGAATGGACTAGAAATGCACAAAGGTGTCTGATTCTCTCTTTTGACACAAGCAAGCCTTGAATCGATCCAGACTGAAAGGGAGAGGTGGCTGAGCGTGCAGAGGGAGCTGGGAGCCACAGGGAGCTCTGTTGGGAGGAGATTCTTTCACGTCTGGGGTCACACAGGGGTGGGGATCCATGACTGCAGATCTGCAGCATCACATTGGCAGGGACAGGTAGAGGCTATATAAAGCATGCATAAAGTTAAGATCTTTGATTCTGAACGTTTTGAACTTCAATCACTTCTGACAATAAGAAAATTGCAAAACATTTGTTTGAGAATCACTTTATACATGAAAAACAACAGAGCAATTTATGGCAGTAACATTCATAATGCTTTAATACAGGGCAAATCATAAGGAAACAGACATAATATCCATCATTACCATTATAGTGTTGAATAACCTGACTTTTGGACTCTGATTGAGACTTCCAATCCTCTTGGTATAAGCAACATTCAATTTTAACTGTACTCTCATTTTGACAAGTATTAATGATGCCCTTCTCTGTTTGATCTACTAAAAAAGATAGTCAATGAATTTACACCCTGTTACTTATTCATGAACAAGTTGTGCCCCTGAATTTTAACATACTATGCCTTAAACCATTAGCTGTATATCTGCTTTATGTGATGTTCCTACATAAGCTGGCAGTCCATCAATTTAGTGTCCATACATTTCTTTGAAAGCTGTATTATAATTAGAGCTTAGGTTAATACTATTCAGTAACCATAAAACAGACATAAAATAATTATAACTCATTTAGTGAAATTAGAAAAAGAGCAATTATTAGACTCCCATTGTGAAGCTTTGCTGTGAGGGACAGATAATCTATCTGCAAGATGTACTTTAAGAACACCATTTTGAAAGAAATAAACTAGATAAATTACTGTTTTGTTTTGGTTTAAGAAAACTTAGACCAATAAACGCAAGTTCAACAGACAGAAAGGATGTGTGTAAGGGAAGTGAAAGTTCTACTGCAAGAAGAGAGATTAAAATATTTATATGATGATTTCTTAACACTACCTCTCAGGATGTTGTGAAGCTAGTTTTGTTAATATTCGCAAGGCATACAATACAGCAATGCATGCACAGGCTTATAAACTTTTACGATGAAACATGAGGATGGGCACAGTTTGATCAGGAGGCACTGGACTCACTGATGCTGATGTTTGCCCCAGCACACTTCGAGCCCAAGATTTCTGGTAGCGTTAATGAAGCTGCTATATATCAGGAAACCTGGTTTTGAAATTGTCTGTTGTTCTCCAAGCTCCTGGTATGCTGAGATAACCAGTTGTACGGGAAGAAGTTACTTATAGCTGGGAACACACCTCCTTGGCTGAAATACATCTTAAGACTACGTTGAGCTGACAAATTGCCCATTTTTTCCTTCTTTGGTTGGAGACCAGGATAGTAATCTGCCTGATGAATGAGCAACTAAAATAATATCTTGTCCTGATGGACTATTATTGAGCTACACAGTTACAAAGCCCCCAATATCTGTACTTTCAAGCCTGACAAGGACAGAACATTATTGAGATGAGATATTTTTTCCCCCCCCAAATACAGGAACTTTTCGTGTCTGAATTATGACTTATTTCTCAGTTCTTTGGTCACATGGGTCTTTCTTTTTTATACATTTTAAGTAATAGAAGTCAACATATTTGTCAATCTATGCCACTCATAAGGAAGTTTGACATTGTTCACTGCAGGAGAGCTCCATAAAACCGATAAGTTTCTTTAAGAGTTCCCATGAGGGAAAAAGGAGTACCTGTAAGAAAATGTTCCACATGGTACTTGGAACCCAGCCCAAGACCAGGAGAGTCCCTGGTCTCAGGGAAATCAGTGGGTTCATGATAATGTGTAAAACACATCATTATAGCACAACTAAATAGAACAGAACATGGAAAGACCACTACTGCTAACTGTTGTCATTAAAAACTATATTGAATAAAACACCAAGTGGCTTTAAAGTGCCAGTAATTTTAAAAAATCAAATATCACAAAATACAGCAAAAATTTATCAAACTATTAAATTCTTTATTTCTTCGGAATTTCTCTAGAATTCTTTTGAACTTCCAAAGAATCCTATAAATTCCTCCCTATTTAATTTCTAGCAATGCTAGAAATGAATTACAATTATAATCAATATATTTTGTGTTACTAGGAAAAAAAAAAAAAAACAAAAAAGAAAAAGCACAAAGGACTTTTTTTTTTTTATGCATGTGTGATTCCATTAAGATTTTTCTGTGTTTGTGTAAAACCTTATTTATTTTTGTACAGTGAAACATAATTTCTCATTAAACAAACCCTAGGAAACAGAAGTCTGATGAGAGAAATTTATCACTACCAACATTTGTAAAAGTGGAAAGGGTTGTGTTATGTTTCCTGTTTAAATAGTGTAAATGTACTGTTGTAACTGTAGAAATGGAGGAATGACCTTACTTCATCACTAATTTTACTTTCTAGTGACTAGTAAATTCTCCTATGCTTCCTGTTAAACAAAGCAAAAGACAAGTTCAGAGAGCTGATACCTCTGACAGTTCTGAAAGACAGGAAAAAATGAATGACATTCTCCAGAGAATACTTTTCTGTCACTTAAGCAGTTTACGTATTTCTCCATTTTTACCGTATTTTTCTTTTTCTGATCACCAGGGATCGTATGTGAGTTTAGGGTCATTAGGGCTATGTCTAGTGCCAGACAGATTCTGCTGCATTTAGATTTTTACGATGACAGCACAAGATTTTTGGAATGCACTGGTGAGTTGTGTGACCATTGTTAGACTGTCATTAAAAAGAATATATATATATATATCTTCCCTTTCTTTTACTGCAGACAAGACTTTGACTTTATGTTTTGAAAAATATAGCGAGATTTCTTAGAAAAGATGAAAAAGTAGCAAGTTTAATAATTAGCATTCAAAACCATATTGCAACTGATTTTTTCCACTTCCTTCAAGAGAGTGAGGGCACATAAGATTTTTTTCATGTTAAGAGATAGAGAACAACTATTAGGAAAACAAATTAAAAAAAAGCAAATTAAGAATTCGTTCCTTTTTATTTAATTCATTCTTCCCTTCTGTCTCCCTGGCTTTCTTTTCAGTGTTTCAGTCTGTTTTTACCATCCTTGGGGAACACTGCTTGAACCTGCATTTGTGAATTATAAGCTTTCTGTACTGTACATAGCAGTTGTTAAGGATCAACTGATTAACCATTTTACGGAAGATTTACAGGCCTCATTCCAATTTTTACAACTCCATATGTTTTTTAAATATTGTAATGTTTTCATCCAATATGTTTTCTGCCTCCTAGCTGTAAAACAATACCTATTGTCTTTGGGGGAGGGAATTTATTTTTATACAGTTTTGTTATAATAATTTTCTTTTTCATGTTACTAACCGTATCTTCTAGGAAAGAATAAAAAAGGCTCAAGGTGAAACAGTGCGTTCTTCATTCTTTTCTTACTCACTTAAGTCAGTGAATTACAATAGTACAAACATTAGGTGTCATAGCATGCACTGAACAACCTAGAAAGAGACATTATGGGATTGATGAGTTCACTTGGTTTTGTTGGTTTGGCAAGACCCCTCACATCCTTTCTTACAAATATACTGTGTATTTTTTAATGAGAGAATAAAGGGCTCACATAAAATATGTCAAGCTCAAAAGACTTCTTTGTATGGGCACTTGTATTGTTCATGTCATTTTGTATAAAAACACTAGGGACAGCAGACATGGTCCAAATTTTCTGCAGCATTTAGTGATATTTTTTTCTTTTGAGGTGGGTATGGATCCCTTTAGCTTACAATAACTCAAAAGCTGCAGGACAAAAGCTGGCAATTGACCTAACCAAAGTGATAAATAATTTTAACGCAGGTGAATTAGCTTGAGAAGATGTTCTTTAGTCTTACTTCAAGTCACTCATAGTCACTTTAGTCTTTACTTTCTAATGGCCCTAAAAAGAAAACCTTTCCTTCAAGAAGTTTAGAAGTATTTTCCTGTGCATTTTGTGGATCTAAAATTCCAGGGGGTACTTTTTAGTAGTGATTTTTAGATCTTTACTCCTTCCACTGACCTAACTGCAACTGCTGAAGTCTTTTATCGCGTTATACTCCTACCATTGCTTCAGCTATACAAAGAATGTACCTATTTATAGCAATGGATGTCTACCACTACCACCATCACTGACATTATAATATTATCACATATGCAGCAGTTAATATAATGTGAACTACAATGATTATAATTATAATTTTAGTTAAAGTCATGCAATGCAATATAATCAAGCTCTAATAAGTTTAATAACAAAAATTATGCTTAAGGTCCCAAGAAGGAGCAAACATGCTGTTTTTGTTAAAGTAAAATGTATACTTAACTGTTGATTTCACTATAAAATCTAAATACTATTGAAGAGTACCAATTTACCTCACATAAACTAACCAGGCAGGATAGATTTAGATTGCTCTATCCTCTTCTCTCTGTGAGGCAAGCTAAAGTAAAGAAATTCATGTTTGCCACAATGTGCATATATAGACATACACTGAAGAGCCACTGATGCCTAGTTAACCTGTGTTTAAGCTCTAAATCAGGAAGGCTTTTCTATGTGACTTAATAGACCCTTCTTAATTAGTACTAGGGCATCTTCATTTCACTAAAAACAGAAGAGTGGCTAGTTAAAATATGATCAAATACATGATTGAATCTGGCATACTGTGAGACGCCACCCCTCTAACTGGGTACTGCTTGTAGCCATGAACTACCAACTGAATTTACTTCTTACTTTGACTCAGAAAAGAGAACCTCCTAAGGAGCAGACTGAAACAGGGAGCATTCAGTTAGGGTGCAGAAGACCAACATACTCTCAAATCTGAACCACAGAAGCTCTCCTGCTGTTTTTAGATAAGTAATAGCCTCTCCCCCCCAGACTGTCTTTGCACCACATATTCCATCTGGTACCTGGAAATGTTTCCAGGAAATTCTTTGAAACTGGTATCAATTAACATTTTGGCCTCTAATAAAATAAAAGCCTTTACACAAATGATATCCAATAAGCTCTACAAAGTATTCCCCAGGAAGACAATGGGAGTTGTATAAGAATTGTACATAGAAACATAGACTGGTTCGGGTTGGATATAAGGGAAGAATTTGGATCTGATAAGTGCTAGCAGTTGGGCTTCTATGCCTGTCACAGATTTTCTTTTACTCTACACTGCATGATGATGCTTTCTTCCTGATATCATATTTTCTCCAAGTGGAACTTCCTGAAGATATCAATTCAGAGAGTATCATAGAAAAGAGAAATAATAGTAAATCACACAGAGCTGCAACTAAAAAGGGCAAGAGAATTTTCTCATGTTAGTTTACTAATATCTTACCAGTTCTGATAAGAACATTTCATGCCAGGATCCCTTAATTCTTTCTGTGATGCTCTGCAACCTCTAGAATATTACTGCACTACTTCTCCCAGCACTCACTCAAAATTCCCATCACAGAAACAGAGATTGCAAAAAGAAATTCTTAATTTCTCAGTTGATAATATTGTAAGCACCTGTTGTACCTTTCAGAGAAAAGCAACAAAAGCTCTTTTCTTATGCAACAATTTTTCTTAAGCAATTCTCTTTTGCAACAAATTTCTTCTGTATCTAATATCACAAATAATTTCCATCATACAACCTTTTACTTACATGCTTTCCCTGATATTTTTACACTGCTAGGAATTCAGCAAAATTTAAACTTTGTGACCGTTGCATTTCTATATGTGTTTTGAATAAGGTTAATACAAGACTCTTACCTGAAAGAAAAATGTGAAAACCTCAATATACATACCCCTGAGGCTTTGATTCAAAGCATCCCACTCTGCTACAGAGATTTTCACAACAGATTTGGTGGGTTTGAGCCTTCAGCTCCCTTGAGGTATGTAAAAGAACACATCCTGTAAGATGTGTATCAATTTGACACAAAACAACTGCTACCAGGAACAGATAAAGCTGCCTTGAGGTTGGAAGTGTATTCACAATCCCAATCATCTGTTTGATGGCTCCATTACTGCTTATTTATAAAGTATTTGCCACATATTTACAAAGGAGTTATGTGATTATAGGGATCCTGAAATAGGAAGCACTGCCAAAGTATATAGCTATAAAAGTGAAATCAGAATCCAAACTAAGGTCAGGATGTCCATGTCTAAATATAACAAATACTGCTTAGGATTGGACAGCAAAAGTGTTGTTTTCACAGGCAAAGGCATTGCCTGTCCCTTTTCTACTAGGCAAATCACTCTTGCATTTCCCCTCTTCAAAACTAATCTATTGTGGCTGGCATTAAACTGAGCTCATTGTTATGTCTTGCAGTTGCCGTATTTATAGTGTCAAACTTTTATTAACCATCTTATTAGACATGGCTTAGAGTGTACTTCAGATTTATTCACAATTTTCCTTAACTTTATCTAGAACACTTGGTCCAGTCTATATTGTGTCTTACCTTTGGCTGTTAACATTGATAGCATCTCTTTTTATTGGGCTCTGGATGTCTACTGATGTTTTATGCATAATGATGCTCAAGTTTAATTGAGCTGTAAGCTTCAGTTTAATTATGAGCCTTCATGATACCTTCAGCACTTTTTCTTCTCTGATTACTGTAACTGGCTCTCTCTAACCCCTTTAAAATCCTTAATCTATTAACCCACTTGTAGACAAGTCATTTTCAGGAGAAGGTCTAATTATGCTATTGCAATTATCTTAATGCATCCTCAGTATTTGCAGGGAAAAAAAAAAAACAAACAAAAAAACAAAACCAAAAAAGCCAACAAAACCAAACCAAACCCGAGTAAAACGCACTTTGTGGAATATTCCACACATTCAATAATCTGATGCACACTGCATGTGTCCTGGGCTTGAAATGAATTTATGTGCAGAAAGAGAAGTGACACTCAAAGTCACCTCTTGGGGTAGATTTTTGCACATTAACTTTCCCACAGATTTTGTATCCGTGACTTTCAGATTTACTGTGCTATTATGCTTCTTTCAGTGTATGAATCTCTGCTTCTTTCAGTTTCAAAGGAAGTAGTAAAAAATGAAAAAAATCATAGTAGATACACATAAATACATAAATTACATTTCTTCAACACTATTTATTTACATGTGTCTCTAATGTAATCTTTTCTTTTTCTTTTTTTTAATGAATGCAACCATGATTAGTACACACATAAAATATTTTTCCTCTTAGTTTTGAGCAGGATCCTGGGTGTTATTTGACTATTATACACTGTGAACTGACAGTGGTAAGAATTTTTCCTCATATTTGGTTCCATAAACATTTTCTGAGATCAAGTTACAGCATTCGCAACAAAAACCATCCAAAAAGAGACCTGGAGCACTACAGGTATGATTTTCCTAAGATGGCCCTAGGCCAAGTGAAGGCAACAGCTTATTTACCGAAGAGTATATCACTCAGCAAAAAATTACACTTGCTGAGTATACAGGCAATATTTAATCAATTCCAAATTATCCACAAAAAATAACAATTTACAATAAATTTCTGAAAACCAAAAAGAAGTAAATTAAGTAAAAAGCACTGCACCTAAGACTTTTCAGATCCAAATCCATTTACTGCTAATGAAACTGAGATTCTTAGTTAGTTAACATATCTTAAAATGTTTCCTGAAAGTTTGAATATAAGGATTGAAGTGAGTTAATTACATATTATCAAAAAAATCCAAAGAGATATCTGAACTTAAAATTCTTTTGGCAAACCTTTTTGTTCATTTTTCTCATTCAAAAATATCTGAGGAGTTTTGTAAATTTTATAGCTATGAGCCTAGTAATAAAACCTTAAAATAAAAAAGATGCCACACTAAGAAAATATAAGCAGCCCAATAAATGTGTGTATGAGAGAGAAAGAGGAGGGAGCTGTATGTTGTCTGTTTTTGTTCAGTCAGACTTGAGTATCAAACAAAGTCTAAGCTCTCTATTTTCCTATGTCTTAATGTTGTTTGTGTTAATAACGCACTGTGATTTATATTGGCATATGCATTGTAAAATTGCAAAAAAAATAAATTCCTTTTAAAAATTAGAAGGGCAAAGTTCAGCATTAATATTGACTTTTCTCTCTTTAGTTCCAATTTCCTTACTTCACATTATATAAACATAACCTTAATGATACACAAGTTGCATGCATGAAATAGTATTTTATTTAGTATACTGCTTTCCTCTTCAGGATTCGTCACGTGTTCCCTAATTTATATACTTGTGTTCTGCAACAGGGATCTTGATGGGGTTTGATTTTTTTGATTTTTTTTTTTTCCATTTCTTCACTTGATAGCCATTTAATTATCTGCATGTTTGGTTAAATTCCTGAATTTGGGATCAAATAAATTTCTTGCATATAAATGAACATATCAAGTACAAGGAACATATCAATTCCAAATCAGTGAGTTGTCTTCTTGCATTATAGGGTACTTTCTCTAAAGGCATCACTTTACATTATGAACTTCACCAAGTTCAAGACTGAGCTTGCAGTTCTAAAGACTGCTAAAATTTTCTACTATGCCTATTCAAATAGCATGGTTTGCTGAAACAATCCTTGTGGAGGACAATTGTGGTTGCCTAAGGAAATGCAATGTACAAAATTTTACAGCTTATCAGCAAGTCATAATTACGTTTTTCTCTTTATTATAGAAAAGGTCTGAGTTTTCCTTGTCTCTTTCTGCCCCTGTTTTTGCATTTAAGCTTTCCACAACTTTAACACTGTAATTCAAAGTACTGGCTAAATATGTGCAGAATGTATTCACGTTTTCATCAGAAATATATTTAAAATATTTAAAATATTGAAAATCTGCACAACTGTTCTTATTCAGCAATCTCATTTTATACTGGGGAAAGAGATATAATTTCTTATTTGTAAAATAAATGCTCCTTTTTTTTTTTTTTAATTCCTTCAGAGTAATATATGTGACTTTCCCTAACATATTTAAAATGTTTGTATTATAATGCAACTTTTTAGGCAGGAGGCTTTTCTTTGTTTCTTCCAGATCCATGATGCAGAACACTAAATCTTCTTTTGGGGTGATGCAGAGTGAGTATTGGTAATGCTTAAACTGAGCCCAAACCGAGAAGAGTGAGAACAGTGGGCCCACAATTCTCAAAAGCAGAAGCACTTTTCTGCCAAAAACATTCACAGCTGCCTTCTCATTTCCTGGGAAAGTCAAGGTGTTCCCTTGGACCTACTTTACAGATTTGTGATTATGCAAGTATTGTGGTCTTCCTTTGTAATATATGCAGATCAATTCAGCCTTGTTAGTATTACCCCATCCTCATTCCTGCAGGCTCTTGCCAGCCTCATCTGCGAGGGTCGGCAGCACTTAGCAGCTAAATATGCCAGCATTCACAGCTGCTCTCACTTTGCGTGTCTCTATCTGCAGTGAGGTTGTCCTTGTTTAGTGCTGTCTGCTGCTCACTGGATGCCTACACCCATGCATACCAAATGCTGCCCAAAGAGAAACATCAGCAGTTGTCTTTTCTTCTACATGTTCATTGCTCTTTGGTACGCCAAAGAATTTGCCTTACTCACTGGTATCATTCTTAATACTGACAAAAAGTAATTGCCCCATTGTGCCAACAATGCTACTGCACCCTCCATGAGTGCTGTTTGCCAAAATTTGCACTTTTGTCACTTTTGCATTGACTGTACTCCAAAATCTAGACCTGAAGTAGCCAATATAATCTTAATTCTGCAACCATTCTGGATTTTAGTACTTAAAGCACCAGCTCAGACAACACATAAAGAACTATTGTCTGAATATTGCACATTTCAGCACATGAAATAGCATTTAGGTACTGAAGTGTTAACATAGCTTGTATTGACCACTTGCAGGTTAACAAATGATTCTCATGCCTTTTTGTCTGGCCCTGGTCTTACCTTGCTGTATAGGTAGTTTACTTCCATCCTTACTCTGTCTTTTGAAGAATCAGACAGGAAAATATTCATCATCATTAATTTGCTACTTTGACGTCACAAACCTGGAAAGAGTTTTAAAAAAGGTTTCTGAAATTTTTTGTAGATATTTCTTCTTGGAGAGACTTACTACACTAAATCCTTCTTAGTTACCCCAGTAAAGATTAAACTGTGCCTTGACCAGAAGGAAAATAAAAAGTTCAGTCACTATTACAGAAAATGTCATATGTAGCTCCAAAACATTTGCAGATGCAACTACAGACACCCAAATCTAGACTAGAAACACAGTTCTCAGTTAATCACAGGAGCAATTCATATGGATCTCCTTCAGTCAAGATCTTTAAATTGGCTCAAAATTTTTCTGTTAAGAGATTATGCTCTAGTTCAGCAGAAGTTAGATACTTGCATGGTACAGAAGCTGAGCTCCGCAACTTGTATGCTACAAAAAATCAGCCTAGATATTTGCACATGAATATTTTACCAGAACTATGGGGTTTGACTAGGAACATAATGAATGAATGAAATGTATGCATGAATGTATGAATGAATGAATGTATGAATGAAATCAACTACCAATAATTCATAATTTTGATAGAATATGAGTCACTGTGTCTAAAACTTGGAGAAAAATAAGATCAATAACTGGTTTACTATGTGTTTATCTGACTTGCTAATAGAGTGCACATTTATCAAAAATTATTTTTCTTCTGGACTGTGACTGAATCCGATGTATTTACTCTTCTCACTTTCAAGACATTAGGAAGTGAAACACCGTTCTCATTTGGCCAACAGCAAAAAATGAGATTCAGTTACCAAACTCAGGGGTTTAATTCTTGCTTTATTCAATGTTTTTAATAATGTACTCTTCTAAGCTTCAGGAAAGATCCTAGCAACCTGTTGGGCATTTATATCAAAAGGTCAATGCTATGGCACCAAAGACCAATACAGCAAACGATTTAAAACCTAAAAGCTGAAACACTAACTTATTGCAGGGAAAATTTATTGGACAAACACAATAGCAGGGCCAACAAGAGAAACAAAATAGTCTATATGCAGCTGCTCTGCGTGGTACTCTACATCTCTATATCTGTATCCACAGATAGTAGGAAACACAGACACTGGTCATACCAGCAAAGAACAGAATTGAATTCTACCTTCTAATATTGTGAATGAAATTAACTACTATATTTTCTTCTCAGCTGAAAGTATTTGCCCATTCACAATTTTGGAGATGATTGCAACCACATTGCTCTACCTACAACTATGAAATACCCTCCTGCAATCTGTTTTGTACTTGCTGAGCTCCAGATCAGCTCTTTTTCTGTGAATGTTTCTCGTGGCTTGTAGGAAGCACAGACCTTTATATATGAAGGGTGTGAATGTTGTATCAGACTTAAGTAAAATTAAATACTATTTCTCCATTTTAGTATCCAAACTGTGAAAACTGGTAACTTGGCAAAAAAACCAATACATTTGTATATTTTTGGGTCAATAGGGATTATTACTGCACCTTATCTAACAGGCTGATGGTGTAGCCAAATACAATTAGTCAAGACTAGATTTTCCTAAGCAATATATGCACTCCATAATTTCAAAAAAATAATATTTACTTAAAAACTCAAGGGGGAAATATATTTCATGGGGGAAAAGCTGCTGAATTTAGGTAGCATAGCAAAATACCATGTTTTAACTGGCATTCTGAAATTATTAGGACAATATCTTTTATAACTTTAATATTATGTTTCACTTCTGGTTTATACAATAAACCTCTCAATCACTTGATACTGAAATCACCCTCAAAATTTTTTTCCTACTATCAGGCATATGGAACTGTTTGTTATTTGTAGGAAAATGTTATTATTGTAGGGGTTTTCATGGATGTTGTCTGCCAACTACTGACTGACTGACTGACTTTGGAAAAACAATATTACTGTGACTTTTTTTTAGACAATACACCAAGTTATTCATAGCCTTTATAAAGAAAAAATTCTTCCAAATGCTACCACCTCAAATTATTCACTGAAATGTTTCAAGTTGCAAATATTAAGTTTGGCCTGAGAAATCCTACTATTTTTTGTTTGGTTATTCACATATATTAGGCATGTACTGCCACATTTTTCTGATCATTTAGTATTTTGGTTGTTGAACCAACAGTCTTAAACAGGTCATTAGAGCTGAGCCTTTCTGACTCCTGTCATCTCTCAGACCAAAGCCACAGATGAAAAGGTTTAGGGAACAGATCCTGAAAAAAAATAACTGTGAGACTACAAAGTCCACACTACAGATTATTTATACTGTAAATAAAATGAATATATACAACCAAATATATTAAATTTTATCAAATTAACATCTGAATTATAATGACAATTTTTCTAAAAGGTTGCTCAATTCACAGAGGAAAAGATTGAAATTTCTTTGTGCCAACCTTCAAAAGGTGTTTAACTACACTGAACTTTCTGTTATAAACATTTCACTCACCAGTTAAAAACTAGTGTTAAATGTGTACAACTTTTCTGAATTCTGGTTGCTGCAGTTTATATTTAGAGACTTTGAGAACACTCTTGATCTCCAGAACTAAACCTTATAATTTGTTTCATCAGTTAGGGACTCCAGCTTCAAAGGCTGAACTTCCAAACAAGGCTCAATTTTTGATTACCATCTACAAGGAGACAGTGGAGTTCCATGACTGCATTTAGTGTGCATCATCCTACAATAGTAACTAGTCACTGCTAATAAATACAAGTAACCCTACAATAATCACCATTCTACAATTTGGCCATCTAGGTTAACTTTTGGTCTCGGTCCCTTGTATAATGGAAATTTTCACACTACAACTATAGGTCGAGCCAGTATCAGCTGGTACACTGGAAGCACTGTTTTCCATACTAGCCATATTTTGGTCCCAACCATGGATACTGTTATGGTATGAATGTCATTAATAATTCTTAAGATCATTAAGTTCATTGTCATACTGCTTGTCACCAATTTACTCTTCACATTCTGGAAAGCTAAATATATACATAAATCTATCATACACTGATGTGATTTTTTTTTTGTTTCATTATACAGGTCATTATTATAGAAGCAGACTGCCAGCTAGTGAAGTTGTGACCTCATGAGCAGAACTTCAGCTAAAGAAGGATTCTATATTTGGAAATAGAAAGCTTTAGTCTCTAACATTGTATAGATTGCTCAACACCTGTCAAAATCTTTTCTAAATCAATTTAGACCAGCATAAAGCAGATGGCTAATAATACTGAGAAGCAAGTCATTACTGCTATTCATTTCACCTTATGAAAGCCATTACTTTTCTTCACGATGAAAGAATATCTGAAAACAGCAGAATTTTCACGAAATGCACCATAAAGCTATAAAGCCAACAAATTCACCACTTATTCACTACTTTCTTTATGTCATTATCTTACTTTGGCTGCACCATTTTAAACTGACAAATATCTAATATCTTTTCATTTTCTGTTAGAAAATGATGAAGTCTCTATTGTGTCTACTGTAGTGCACATATTGACTCATAATATGAACTTTCTGGATTAGAAAACTGGCAATTTTTTACAAAGTGAAAAAATTTGAAATTCTCTGATTTGGAAAATGACAAGTTCTGCCACCAAGGCTAGTGACAGAAATCTTAAATTGTGTCTAATGCAAACAGGAAAAGCATCTTGGGGGAAAAAAAAAAGAAATCACATTTGGGTACATTTACCTTGTTAGTTACAATGGCACAGGGAAGCACAATGTCTAATCTTTCACTATGCATGAGCTTCATAAACTGCCTGAGGGACTGGCAGAAAGGGACAGAAAAAACAGCAATGACAACCATTTTCACATAACACAGCTGGAAGGAAAGATAGCAATGATGCCCTCCTTATGCATAGTGTTTCTGTGTTCGGAGCACTTGGGAACAAGTTTATTGCTTCTTTGGAGACTACCCACAAAGTCAAGCTACAAATTAAGTTGGGAAGGGGTTGTCTGCTCTTCCAAATGAATTGTGAACCTCTCCCTCTTGCAAATGAGGAAATGTGGATAATGAAAAAGTAAACTGACAGTACAAGAAGTAGAGTACACAAGAGGAAGGCAAGCTTTGTGTCCTAAGGGTGAGGGCACTCAATGTGGTGGGGTAGGCAAAGGGTCTTTTCTGTACTGTTATCAATAATTCTGTTATCAATGGTTTCACTCTGGTAACTGAGCAGTACAGAACTACCTAAATCATACTCCAGGAGGCACATCCTCAGTACTCTGACATGATCCATTCACACGCACTTGTGATTTAAGCCTCTCAGCCACGCAGTTTTCTCGCTCACTCACCTCTCTTTCTTCCCCCAGTCCCGGGGGAATGGGGAGGAGAACTGAAAGAATGCAACTCCCACAGGTTGAGATAAGAACAGTTTAGTAACTAAGGTATAACACAAATCACTGCTGCTGCCACCAGTAATAATAATGACAAGGGAAATACAAGGGAAAAGAATACAATTGCTCACCACTTATACCCAGCCCGACCCAGCCATGCACTCCCACCCTCCTGGGACTCTGCCCTCCGTTTTTCCATCCTGGGCGTTACGTGCTGTGGTATGGAATACCTCTTTGGTCAGTTTGGGTCAGGTGTCCTGTCTCTGCTTCCTCTGGGCTTCCCCTCCTCCCTGGCAAAGCATGAGACTCAGAAAGTCCTTGGTCAGACCAAAACTTTGCCAAGCAGTAACTGAAAACACTGGTGTTATCAGCACTGTTCCCAGGCCCAAAATCAAAACCACAGCACTGCACCAGCTACCAAGAGGGAGAAAAATGACTGCTACTGCTGAACCCATGACAGCACTGTAAACCCTAACAGGTCAAATCTTGTTTATTTTGCAGGAAGTCATGAGGTTTCATCAATAGCATAGTGCTATTCCATTCTTTACTTCAAAAAAAATTAAAAGTACATGCAGTCTGTCAGGTACACCTGAGTTCTCTTTTATGCACTGTACCATTCCAAAATGTTAGCAGGTTTGTTTTTGTTTTTTTTTTTAACTGAAATTGAGAAGAGAAACTTGAAGCTAAAACTATGAACACAGGAATGTGGAGATCAGGCTCTTATTCTAGTTGTCACCTAGACAGCTCCTGTGGGCAACAGCAAAAGGTGCTGAAACCATACCCTGAGCCTTTTATTTCAGGAAACTTCAGGATTTTGTAGGCAGGATGGCAACAGAATTCATATTCATCCTGAATGAATTCATTCCAGTGGTACAGTGTGGTACGGAATTGCCCCTATCTTCTCCCAGCAAGTCCACTGCCATCACATTGTACCATTTTTCCATAGCCTAATCTAGGAGAGCTGGAAGACTCATGAAATTGGACTCTACAGGTAGGATGGAAACTATCCCTCAGTCACTAATTACATACCTCAGATAAGTGGTTCTATTTCAAGTCTCCCAGTGATATTCTTGTGGTAGCCTCAGGTTACAATTTTACTTTTATATTTTCCTGATTACTCTATCAGTCTTCATTAATTATTTGGATGCATTTGACATCAACGCAATAGAAAGACTAGGTTGACCTTAATATAAGTTATTAATGCCTATGAATAGAACTTCCTTGATTTGCTGAGATTATTCTTCAATTTTTGCATGTTTGTTTCATCTCAAGTAACTATTATTGGTTTTGAAAGCAAAGCTGGTCACTGCATTTTGCATCAACTAAACAGAATTCTATCTGCTGTTTCAAAATGCTAAAGATTTCTTTCTCCCCCCCCCCAAAAAAAAAAAAACACCACCAAATTTAACTTAATTTTTTTTAATAAAACCCAGTTTCTTCTGATCTTCATATGATAATAAACTTTCATAATATTTTCCATTGAAGATTAATACACTTCTCTAGAAAGTTATATCTAATTTATGTGACTTTAAGGGTCATGCTTTAATAACAATGATGAAACACGATTATTACTTCCTAATGCTGAAATTACAGTTTTTACATTGTAAATTTTTCCTGCTATGCGCCCTGTGGCACTAACATTTTTATCACTCCATGTGTTTCTAGTTTTAAAACCTTTACCCCTGCTGTTTGAAAAATATTTCTCATTTTCGTCCCCTATGGAGTACAGAAATCCCTAAAGGCAAACCATTAGTGATCTTTCTGCCTTTTCCCAAACACTTATTATGATCACCAGTGTTGCTTCCACTGCCTCATTGGCTTTTGGTAAAGTATGCAAATGAGATGTTCAAAATACACACTTTTTGCAACTGTGCAAGTTCATACTGATTTATAAAATGGGAAGGCTATTAAACTGACTGAAAATGTCAGCAAGATTTATGCATGGGTGACAAATTGTATTGGAAATGTTCATTTTTAACATGCTGGCCTCGGTTCCTTCTCTTTTTAAAAAAGTATTGCATGTGATACATTTGCTTTAAGGCCATTTGCCCCTCCCATCTCCCCGTTTGTTTTAAATATACACTGACAGTGACTTTTTGACCAGGAAAATAAACAAAACTCTTCATATCAATTGTTTTTTATCATGGAAAGCAGAAATTATTTTTCTTCTTACTTGTGCTTTTCCAGGAAGCTATTTAAGATATTACTTTCACCTTTGTGTTACGATGAAACACTTGTGGACCAAACGGCTACCTTCCTGGAAAAAACACAGACACTATCTGAAACAGCACAATTCTTCAGATTCTGGTATAGCCAAGTCCTGTCGTTGGGTATGCACACATGCAAATTTCATATTTCAAGTCAGAAAGTGCCCTGACACATGTAGGACTCGATCTTTGAGAGCAATGCTCATTCTCAAGCAAAAATTCCATATCCAAATATCGTAAAGACCATTAAAATGCAAACATGTGCCATGCACAAATATTATAGCTGTTAAATTTGCCAAATACAGATAAAGCAGTTGTGGAATCATGTGAAAACTAGTAAAGAAACTCTATTTTATAATTGTATGATAAAGAAATATAAATCAATGAAAGTGCTGTAGTACAGTTCACAATAGCAAGGAAATGATGGAGAAATTTATGAGAGTTCATTTCAATTTCAGCACCAAAGGCAAAGAACCTTGTCACTGATGTTAAAGAGAAAAGGTTTAGGCCCATAATCACACATTGTATTATCAACATATGTAAAGGCAAAAATGTTGGAAAGAAAGAAAATCAACAAACTATTGAATGTCTTGAAACACTCATACATCATCTCAGCTGTATAATGAGAAATATAGGTCTGATAGCAACATAATTATGATTTCTGTCAACATGTACAATATTATGTGAGGTTTTTTAAATAGTTTAAAACATAGCATGTTCTATGATACTAATGTTATGGAAAAGAAGCTGTGCTTTTGTGATTACCTTCTTCTATTCTTGTATGTTCAGTTTGGTGTAAATACCACTCATAAAAAGCTTAAACCAACCAGTATTTGGGTTTATACAGCAATCCTAGTGTGCAGGGTTTCATGCCATCAGTCCGTGGGATCCACCACCTAAGCCATGTGCTCAAGGTATTTAAGCACCTACTGACCACAGATATAGTATTTCAACTGTATTTAGGAGCACACAAATTCAAATTAAGCTTGCAATTATCTTGCCCTTACTTCTTGGGGTTTGCTGATTTTTTTCCTGGTTACTTTTTTTGTTTGTTTGTTTTTTAATTTTGAGTCAGTGCACAAGTGTACTTACACAGTCAGTTCAGTACATGAGATAGATAGCATATCATTTGGGTACGCACAGCAGCTACAGATGCAGTCCTCCTTCACCTCAAGTTCAAAATGCTTTAAAAGTTATTATATAAACCTTTGTGTTGAAAGATTCAATACTGAGAACTTAATTCTACTTTTTATATTCAGATCAGTCAGTACCAGTACCATTATTGCTCTGATTTTCCTAATTAGTTCATTAAGTTGCATAATAATTGGTTTACTGCCACCCACTTTTTATGATGCTAGAACTGTGAAAATTAAATTGATTTAGGGCCTTATTCTGATCTAGCATGCTTGCTCACTCACGTATCCTGGTGCTTGTTCCAGGCTTTTTTTTCCCCTTCATCTCTCAAAATCTGCATATTCTTCCCTAGTTTCACTTAAAATGCAGCCCATATTCCAGTTTTATATAGGTGGGTTTTAGATGTGCATTTTACAAAAGTAAACAAATAACCAAAGCATTGCCAATGGAAAACATCTGTCTCTCACCTTAGGAGGTCAAGATAAAACTCAGTGTGTGAAATACAACTTATGAATTTGAATTTATTTCTATTGTGTTAATGACATATATCAATGCCTTGACATACAAGTATCTGGCATTATAATAATGGGGTACCATCCTAAAAGAGATGGCTCGTTGCCAAAATATCCAGACAAAACCATAATGCACTATATGGAAAGGAATAGGACAACTATCTGTTGCTAACCTGTCTGAGGAGCATGATTTATTGTAGCAGTACAACAGAGATGGCAGCACATAAAACGCAGTACATTTCTCTCTGGAAAACAGGAGTAACTACGTAGTTGTAAAGTGTCCATTCAATGCAGATACCTGGTGCAATAAGAGGTATAGAAACTTCAGGTCAGGAAGGTGGTTTGGATTTTTAAAAAATTGACCATAAACCCCTATTTAATCAACATTATTTAGAAAGATGACTGGACTTACTTCTTTCCAGTATGTAATGAAGCTGTAGCATCCTTGTTCTGAGTAGTCACAGCCAGACCATAGCAGCAATGCTGCGCCAAAAGATGCAGGAAGTATACCCAGATACAAGTTACAATCAGCTGTGGACACCACTATTTTAGAATTAAGTAGAAGTGAAATTACATGAACAGGTGAAGTTAATTGCTCTTCTGTCATTCCTGTTCCTTTCCCAAAAGCTACTCTGCCAAAACAGAACAAGTAATGGTTCATCTCCTCCTCCACTGTGTGAAGTATGCAGAGCAAAGAAAAAAAAAATCTGTAAAGTTGTATATTTGTTTACAACTTGAGACAGTTATTGGTTGGAGGCACTTCCGCACACTCACAATACCAAGGTTTCAACAAGAACACCTGCCCTTTCCTCCTGTGGCAAAAACAAGTAATGTCCATACCTTATAGTTCCCAGTGGTCTAATCCAGAAGCCCAGCACCAAGCTGTAGTGGTAAAATGAATAAAACTGAAATGAAAAACAGCAGATAGAGGTTTTCATGAGTTTTTTATACTCTTGGCCTGTTTCTTTATTTTTGGCTGTCAACTTTGTGGCTTTTGGAAATGGGACTACACAGACACTATGCAAATTGGATATTCCCTCCAAGAGAAGCAAAGAACTGACCTTTGTGCAATTGTTTTAAAAGTTAAAAGTTTATTGAGATTGCAAACAGTTTAAAATGTTATTGGGAATAGAACACGGAGAATATAATTTCTCGTGTTTACCAGATGGCTGCCTTAAACAGATGCCACCAGTTGTGCCACTAACACTTCCAAATGAAGAGACACCAGTTTAGAGATGGCTAAGACCTTTCAATTCTCCCTGCTAGAAACACCTTTTCCCTCCTAGGTTACAATACACAGTCATTGCATTAATTGCTCTGGACCATCAAATTCCAAAACTTTTGTGCCAGCTGACTGCTGTCTACCCTCAAAACCTCTCTCAGATGACAAAACACTCGAGTCATGAGAAATTTAGTTAAAACCTTCTGAAGACACAGTTGACAGATTCTGACTGTTCTTAAAGCATCTAGGTAACAGTGTCTTTGGAGTACAATCAGAGAACCACTGTCAATCCCATTTAATATACTTAAAACAAACCTGAAATACAATATTAAAGAGAAAGAGATTCGCCTACTGATACTGTGCCACACAACAAGTCCTGGAATTTCTCTTTATGCTTAGGTATTCATCTTACTATATTAATACTATCATTTTCTAGAAAAGGGCTATTGAGTCAAGAGTCGGTTTTCACCATGTAATATTTCACTTACATTACTCCATTTTCCCTGTTGTCCCAGAATAGGGCCTCATTCGATGAACATTTTTTCTTGCTGATGTAAATATTTTCAAATACTGCAATAAAAATTTCATTACAACAGTGATTGAGATGTTTTGGGTAGTTTTGCTAAAAAGAAACGATATGCACATTTTTTCAAATATGCACTTGAAGGGAATGATGTGAAGTTAGTGCTATAATAAAAATGTAAATAATATTCATTATAGTTCATAGATTTCCTGATATCATCTTTATTGACTCAATATTATTGAAAAACATAAAAATAAATATAAAAATTATTTTGAGAATACATCAGTACACCTTATTTTATCATTATAAAATAATAATGGAAAATCTCTTTAGGAAAAAAAATGACATTTACAATATATGAATTTGCTTGTTTTCCACAAATGTGATGTTACATAAAATTAAATGTATATAATTAATGTTCCTCTGTTTATGAGCAGCATTGCTTTATTCTTACTGCATACAATGTCTCAGTGCCAAGATATAATATAGACACATTGGAGCCAATTTCCCTACAATATCACAACATTTTTATGGTTTCTTGTAACCATCTGAATCATACTACTTGAATGATGTTTGTCAATGAATCTTGTAGCTTAATTGCAAGATGTCGTATGTGTTGCATGGCCTGTTTGTGAAGTTAAGTAACATTTATATTTCACTGGAACTAATATAACTTTGAGCATTGAAATGCAGTATTTGGTGGGTTATATACTGGACATCTGACAGATGTCAGATATGATTTTGGTTTTTCATATGCATGATCAAGTGAAAGAATAATCTCTGACCAGGGTTCAAGAATATAATACAGAGACTTAAGGAGCGGTAGTGACAAATGAGAAGTGCCATGACTGTACAACACAAAGCCCTGATCGGGTAAAACATCATCCTGGCACTTGAAAACTGTTCAACGTGTGACAATGGGTCAGAAGCCCCTTAACAAATTTTGTACCAAACCAGGAACCATCAGCCTTCCTCCAACCAGCATAAAACCAACAGAAATTTCTCTGAACTGTACAGCTCACCAGGATTCAATAGTGTGTAGATGCTGACTGAATACAAAGCAGTATTTCCAGGTAACCTGGCCATGGCCACCTCTAGAATTCCTGGTCACATCACTGCTCCACAGCCTCTGCTTTCCCAGTCATAACAAAGCAAGTCACCAAACAAAAGCCATCATTTTGAGATTGGCCATGAAAAATCAGAATACTTCTTTTTCTGAAGAATTGTTTTAAATAAGCTCTGAATATTAAGAATGATACTGTTCCCATTTCTAGAAACTCCATACAGCTGTAACCTTTAACTCAGCCCTGTAATCAGCTCTGCATAGAATTGAAGTATGACACCAAATCCTGGGATAAGCATTTTGTTTTTCTACAGTGGATAAACAGGCATTCTTCTCTGTGCATTCCTCACTGGATTTTCAAGCCTTTGCCAGCTATGATTACACAATTCTTAACTAAATATTTGCCAACTGCAGCTGCTGTACTAAGTGATGCTGGTTGAAAATTCCTTTAGCAAAAAGAAAAAAATTATTATTAAAGCACTTTTACTTTCAGCATCTTTTATTTTTATGAAAAAAAAATCCATTTAGGAGTATTAGATAGCATGTAGAAATGAATAAGAACTTTAATATATATATCTACCAATAATTGCATATGTATTGCACTTATTTTAACAAATTATTGCACAAACTACATAGACAGCATTTTTCCTGTGAAATCATTACACTTAAATGAACTTTTGACAATGTATTAATTACAAGGACATGACCACATTTATTTTGCTGATCCAGTAATTACATGCATTAAAGAAATATTTATTCAGAAATGATGGTGTACTTCAAAACAGATTTTTATTGCCAAGTTAAATTTCCTGTATACAACTGCTTTTTGCCATTTATGAGCCTTTTCAAACTTTTACAGAGGGCAGAAAGGGGAACAGAAATGCTTAGTAAACTCTGGGCTGACAACTTTCTCTGCACACTTGAAGTGATCAACAGTCTCCTGGTCAGACACGGATCTCAGGCCCTGTGGAGACGTTGGGGCAACTTCGTATCGATTTGTCCTACCTGGGTTTTACACTGCTGTTTTATGAGAAAACTGTAAGAAAGAGGTTCAATAATTTTCATTCTAGCTGGCAGAAAATTATTTTTTCTCTCTGAACATGAAATTTATGTGACCCAACATTCTTGTTATTGCAATATTAAAATTGCACATTTGACTTTCTAGATATATATACAGCCCTGATAATAAAGCTTTTTGCCATTGTAGCATGCCTGACCACTTATATGCTCAGGTAAAAGTATTTCAGTCTTTGCTCTTGTCGCAGAGACAGATACAGAATTATAGACAAATTGACCACCAGATTTATTTTTTACAGGACAAGGGGTAATGGTTTTAAATGTAAACAAGGGAATTTCAGATTGGATATAAGGAAGAAATTCTTTACTGTGAGGGTGGTGAGGCACTAGAATAGGCTGCTCAAAGAAGTGATAAACTCTCCATCCCTGGCAGTGTACAAGGCCATACAAGACAGAGCTTTGGGCAGCATGGTCTACTGTGAGGCACATCTGCCCATAGCAGAAGGCTTGGAACTAGATGATCTTGAGGTCCTTTCCAAACCTAAACATTCTATGATTCTAAGATTTTGCAGTTTGTTTTGCAGCTTTTGAGTTTTACTCAACATTAAAACCTGTGAGTGAGTCAAATAAAACCACCAAAGAGCAGAAAACAAGAGGTCTCATCTCCAAATCTAAATCTAATATTTCATTTTAGCCAGTGTACATAAGCACTCAAATTTTCATTTAATTTCTTATTTTGTTTTAAGGATCCTTTGCTGTCATATTTGATAGCTACTGAAAAAAAAAATGAAATATTCTTACTTGTATCACAAACTTTCCATTAAGCAAAGGAGAATAACGAAAAGAGAATATTTGTCTAAATAAAAGTGACACATTTCTGTCCTTTTCCCTAAAAGGATGTTTCATAATGCCAGGAAAGGTATTTATGGAGTCCTCTAGTAATGACCTGTTCTTGACTATCAACAGGAGCCAAAGGTCAGAGTCACATGAAAAAAAAAAAAACACTGCATGTTGAAATAACCTAATTCTGCTCTATAGTTGTTCTTAGCTGTTACTTTATAGACCTGGCTTTGGATTTCTTTTAGCATGCCATTATTTTCATTTTAAGGAAAACTTGTAATGCAAGTGAAAAAAGAATAAAATCTGAATTTATCAAGGAACAGCCTTAATTATCATAACACCAGCCAAAAGAAACAATTTGTTATAAAAGAAGGAAAGTCACCCACTATAAGTGGTCTTTCACTAAAAATACAAAGGAAAGCACTAAGGGAAACAGGCACTGTGGTCTAAATATTCTGTACGAAAAAATATGCGTTTATGTTCATTCATGGTTAAAGTCCCTAGAGTAAACGGACATTTCCTACCCATGTGAAAAGATTTACTCATGCAACTTGGTGTGCAGAATGTTATTCTAAGGTAATTAGGACTGTTCTATTGTATTTCTGTCTTAAATAATTTAATGAATATTTTTTTCTCTGACTGACTGAGAAATCCTTTGAAAAAAAGTGCAATGGGTCAAACAGATAGGTGGAGTGACTGTACTAAAAGCAAATGAATATTGACATAAATAATCCTAATTTACTTTCAAATGCTACATTTTGATAAAGTCTGCCACAATAGCATGGTTACTTCGTAATCTCTATAAACCAGTGTAGAGGAAAAATACGTGAATTCTGTTTAAATGTAGACAAATTTAATCATTTGCTTTACTCATTACAAGCATATATATATATATATATATATCTTCCACAAAAATAAAATCATTAGAATGGTGGGTTATTTGCTAGAGCTGACATCAAAAGAGGTCTCGAGTGGCAATCATATCAAGCTGATCTTAACATTACAAGGTCTTTTTCAAACCAAATTTTAATTTTTATAGTTTTCACAATTTCTGGCAATTGATTTCATAGCTACCTAAACTGTACTGCTGTTGTTTTATGAATAATCTTAATTTTCTGCATAGCATCTACAACAGCAATGTAAATACCAAACTACTCTTCATATCCAATTAACAGTTTCTGGAAAAAAAAATTATTCAAAATACAACTGGCAGAAAGCTAAGAAAACCTCTGGCCAAGGACTTGACTAGCTAATTCTCCTTTGCTATTACATGGTTAAGCTGCAAACTTCCCAGCAAATGTGCTGCCTAGACCATATAAACTATATTGCTACCAAAAAATAACCATTTTCTACCTACTGCCGTTGTCAACAATAAGTGTTTGATTAGGAAACCATTATCTTCTAGATATTTGTCTGAAAAGCTTTTCTTTTAGAAGCATTAGCAGTGAAGTAGAAGACGGTAAAAGACATTTCAGCTTTTGCTTTCTCAGGGACCTATTTCATGGTTTGTCCTGACACCTAACAAAGAAAATTGTTCAAGCTATGATACTTCACAGGTCCACTACTACTACTATTACTTATTCTGCCTCGATTTTACAGCCACTCCTCATTAGCATTCCTGAACCGTTTCACCAGCTGTCTAGGAACTACTCAGGCCAGCCAAAAAATACATAATGTTCAAAGAGCACTCTTATAAACAGGTACGTTGAGGGCAATCATTCAGAATATAAGTTCACACTGTACTTTGTAAAGTGCTCTGACTCTCATGAACACCTGCTCTGGTTCTGGACATTCTCTCTCTGGCCTTGAACAACCTTCATTCTTATGGTCCACTTTAACTACCTCTTCACATGAGCATCTCTGCCCAAGACCACATGCTGCTGCAAAGACATAGCTGAATACTTTCAGACCAAGCCAGTGAAAACAGAATACAAGAGAGATGCAGATGGGAATTGAAAGAGGCTACCAAAAAGAGTAAAGTAAGTTATCAGGGAGATCTTCGTAAGAAGGCTTTCAGGAAGAGATGTTTCTGAAGGAGTTCAGAGGAACAGAAAAAGCTCAGTGATTAAAAAATGAATGGCTATGAAACATTTAAAAAAAATAAAAGAATGCATTGAGAAAAAAAAATAAATAGCTAAAGAGAGGAAGCAAAATGAAATTACTGAAATGTTGTTGAAGCAAGGATTATGGACAGCTCCTTCTTGACTACCAGGTTGCAATGAGAATTGAGGGTTAGAGAACCAGGAAGGAAAGAGAAGAAATGTGCTGATCGGGATGGAGAGCAAGATATTTCAGAAACTGCTCTCTGGAAAGAATAAAGTGGAATGAAGAGCTTAAGGAGAAAAGATTACAGTAATCAAGGTAGCTAATGGTCATGACAAGCATGGTGGAGAAAGAGGAGATATAAAGAGGAAGCTGTGAGAAGTCTAAGCTGGAAAATTAGTATGTAGGAAAGAGAAAAGCATTAAAATAGACTTGGAAGCCACAATTCTGGTACTGAAAAGAAAAGCAGAGATGTCTGCCATGATAGTTTCAGGATGGGAAAAGAAAGCATTTGAGGGAAAAAAGACTACCTGCACCCAAGTACTGCTCCATCTGACATTGCCTCCAGCATGAGAACCATGTAGTCTTTTCTGAACATGAGATAACTATACATTATTTAAGCGAAAACTGGAGCAGATGGTCTTTTCTTCTGGTTATTGTTAAATATATGAAAAGGCCAGTAAAAAGTAAAGAGCATGCTTTCTCAGAGTAATTGCCACAATAGACAACAGCAATGCTAGACTTTTTTACTGTAACTATTAAGGCAGGTGGGGTAATGATCACTTTTATCTTTCTTTAGTCATCTAAAAAAAAAAACAAACCCAAAAACCACAGAGAGGCATCAATCTCGAAGTCACATTATGATACCTGCATAAGTTAGCTAACAGTCTGACATACAGAATTACAGCGGAAATTCTAATTTAGTGAAAAGACATGTTGACACCCACTACAGTGGCCCATAATCTCACTTTAAGGAATTATGTCTCAAGTTGTACTGCAAGACAGCCAGCCAGCCAAATAAAGCCCAGGTGTTTTAACTCACAATCTTCTGCCCAAAAAAGTAGACAAAGTTTTCTTAGAAAATGAAGTTGGACTGGCATTTTCCACATACGCATTATCTAGTGCTGGTCCCTGATGTTAGCGATGAGACTTGTCCTGCCCCACAGGGCTGCTGGGGAAGAGCTGGAGCCATCAGCCTGGTAACAGCAGCAGTTTAACATGTCTACTTGTGTGAAAAAAAGGTATAATGTATAGCTTTGGTGAATTCTTCACTGGTTACATTTATTGGGGAGCCGTGTTGTAATTGAATCTGATTGAAATCTTCCATTTCTCATAAGATTTTCCCAATAATATGCATACTGAATACTTAGGCTCAAAATTCATTCATTAGTGGATTTCAATGCATTAAATGACTCATTCATCCTTGCTCTAAACCCAACTTGTTGTATGACACTGAGAAAGTGGCTTCTTGGAGATGACTGCCCTTTCTAAGTCGTCCACCAGCCATCTGAGCTTGATGGAGATAGTACTGAGTGGTGTATCGCAGTCTGTGCTAGACCATGTGAACAAAATAGTCTCCTTGAGCCTTAAATACCATACTGATTCAAGCCACTTTTACTGCTGAAATATTTAAAAACTAAGAAAAGTGGATGTTATGTACCCGACAGTAACTGCTATGGTACCTGCGGATGCTGTTAGCCTTTGCTTTTCATAATTTTGCAAGAACAATAACCATGACTGTCAGACTAGACAGATTTTGTTTCTCTCACAAGAAGAACCAACAATGTCAAAAAGACATATATGTAGATTAAGGAAAACAGCAGGCTATTTGACAGGAAACAAAATAATTGTGTGATTTTAGACCTTTTTACTACTATAACTAATATCAATTTTTTGAATTTAGAATAACCACTGCAAGGTAGATCTAAAGTGGATGCTGCCAAAGGTTATGGAAATGTAGGAAATTATAATTCTATCTCAATGTCATTACATGTGTCTACTTAGATGCACATTTTCTGCTATGTTTAAGTTAAACAAAACACTAAATGACTGTGTAGTATGACATCTCATTAATATGTTTCCATTCACATCTGTGCCTTTAGCATTAAAAAAATAGGCTGTTCTAGTGATAAGAGATTAAGTCCTTTAATTAGAAACAAATGGCAAATCACTGTTAACCCCATGTGATGCTTTCTAAAACTTCCATCAAATATTCCCCTTAAAACATTATTAAGCAGAAGTTCAGCAGATCTACTTCCTAGAAAGTGCTATTTAACTAAACCCAGGCAGGATGTTAATACTGATGCTGAATTACAGGTTGCCAATGCATTTCCTGCAAGGGGATTGACAGGGGATCATTTTGTTATGGGGCCACCTCCAGCGTGTTGTGACAACCAGTCATTACACCTCTGAGCACAGCACTCAGCTGTAGGTTTCTACAGGATGCAAATAGCTCCAAATGGGTTCAATTTAGAGATAGGAGATAATGTATCATTCAACTCTTTAAGGTAGAAGCTTTTAATTTTCAAGAAAAAAAAAAAAAAGAGGAGTTATGTTTCAGTCTCTGGAAGTAAAGATCTTCTTAACAAAGCATACCAGAAAAAAAATGAGAATAGAAATAAAATACAAAACCAAAAAACTTAACTTGCTTTCTCTACTTGTCTCAGGCACACAGGCTGTGATAGGCACCAACTCGATTTATTTAGGATGCTGTACAATTGTTAATTTAAAATCTGTGCTTTGCAACTGGTGATAAATACTAGGGAATAAGATTTCATATTTACATAGCAATGCTTTAACCTCGAGTAATCCCAAAAGATTTGCAAAATACCCATACATAAGATCAAAATGGAGAACAATAATTAATAATTACAACTAATTCATAACATAGGCAGCGCAGTTACAAAAAAAAAGAGTTTAAAAAAAGAACAACAGGGACAAAAAAATGTTCAGCTTGTTGAAAAATAGCCATTTTTATGCAATAGGGGAAAGAATTTGCTACTTCAAACACAAACATACTCCCAGGTGTGGCAAACTTACACATTTAAAAAAGAAGTGCTGAACATGTAGCAAACTAAGACAGAATTTCAGGTATGGAATAAGCAACAGGTTCAAAATGTTTTGATTGTAATTTCAGATTTCTGGTATCTTATTCTTGCCAGTAAGCTCCAACACATACTTTAAACAGTGTTATATTTTCACGAAGTCCACTTCTTCAGGAAATTTTCAGTAGCTGATAAGTCAAGAGGCCTTAAATGTCTATGATTAACAGATTACTCTCTCTCTCTCCTCCCCTTCTTCTCTATGTTTATACACATGCATACATACATACATGCCCAACTACCTGTGTCTGTGATACTTTTAAGTATCTTACATATAACAACAGGGGGTTGTTTCGTCTTGCGTGTTTGGGTTTTTTTAATGAAATGTGGGAACCTAAAGACACTTCAGTGGCAAATGAAAACTGCTCTCCACAACTATCTATCCTCACAGCTTTTAACAAGCACCACATAAAACTTTAAAAGTTTGTGTGTTTATTTGGTTTTATTTGATTTTTTTTCCTGAACATCCACAACACTGTGATTTAACAAAAATGGAAGTTAGCATCTGATAAATCCAAACAGAAAATGTTTGTGCACTGAAAAACACTGGCCAAAGATGCAAATTTGGGTTCACTTTTGTAATCTTACTGTAAACACAGTCCAAAAGAGAGCTACTTGTCTACAACATGATATATTAGAGAGTTGGAGATCTGGCATCAAGTGTATTTCTTTGTCTTCAAAGTAAAGGAAGGAATATGCAAATGAAAAGCCAAAACAAATTAAAGGTACTTTGTAACTGACATTTTAATTATCTAGTTTGGATATTATTAATTTTATTTATTCTTCTAAATGCAAACAATTCTGGACCACTGTATAAATATTATCTCCATTGGAAGTCTTCAGTACCTCTAATAAAAACGTACAATTGCTTGGCTACCAAATCCAATTAAACTTATTCTAAACATACTGTATTCATTGTAACAATGTATTCGTGAATAACACACAAAAGACTTTGGAAAGAGGGGACAGTTTAAAACAGGCCAGTGAAAAGATGTAATTAGAGCTGTGTGGGCTTGGCAAAACCATCTCAGCAAACAAGCTTGAGGTTACTTTTGCCAAAGCACTCTAGGCTTACTGAGGTTTCATTATGGCAAGGAGAGCTTAATTCTGGTGAGTATCAGATACAAGAGGATGTAATCAAATATGAAATAATAACAACAGAAAATCCAAATAGGAAAGAAGAAACTGATCCCTACTCAATGAAAGAGTTAAAACACAACCAGCGTTTTAACTGGCTGTGTTACATAGAAGTGATTTCAGTTGTGCAGGGCTGTTTAGAAATATAAAACCAGCAGATGAATTAATAGGATTATCATGAGCAATTTATTTTCTGCAAACACTGTCAGGGCCCTTGTTTGTACTTGGACTTCACCCACAAACACACAGGGAGTTTTGTATCTTCTGATCACCACACAGATGCGTTTGATGAACACTGTGCACACACAAACACACACTTACGACTTGCTTACATGGCAGCTATTAGGTATTCGGGGTTGTTCCATCTTCAAGGAGGAAATGAACCTTTCTAAAAGGGAGCATGTAAACAATTCATCCAGCTTTGATTATCCTTGGATGAGGGAGAGACCACAGAATGCATTTGAAGTCTTTCAAAAGATTTAGAGCTTCAGAGGGAAGCATGCAATGCCTGGAGCTCATGCACAGCAGACAAGGACCTTCCTGTCCTCCACCAAGCGCAGAGCTTTCTGCAGGAATATTCCCACCCATGTGCAAGCAAGATCCTGCACGTTGAGCAACATCACTGGAAGCTGACTTGTCCCTGTAAAAGCTGGCTTCCAGCAGTTATCCTTTAGAATGACATTAGACGCGCCCAGCCTGGATTCTATACATCTGGTGAAAACGCACAGATGTCCAAACCAGAATCCTTGTCTCTCTTTTGGTCCATTTGGCAAAATCAATCCTACCCCAAATGGAATACAAGGTGCCATAATTGGATCTCCCTCTCCAGGTACACAGCTGTCCTATTTTCTCGCTCCCACTGGTGTCCTGAACAAAATGTTCCCTATTAGGAAAGCAAGTCTACACAATGTCACTACTCTTCATTCTTTGCAGCAGACCTTGTCATGCTCTTCCTGGGATGGAGAAGGACCAGCCATGATAGTACCCTCTGCCACTTATAAAAGGAGCATTTTCCAGCATCTGACTGAGCAGTAAAACCAGCTGTAATAGCTGTTGCCCCCTGCCCCGCACACCCCCCCCCCCCCAGTCCATCTTGACATTACTACCAGGAGCTCTGAAATACTGCATCCAGGAAATAACTCATGAATACACCAACCTATGTCACGTATCCATCTCTTGCAGACCAATTCTTCATTAAACGAAACAAAATTTCATCTCTCAGATAACAGACCTTTTCCACATCAACTACTAGCAAGAAAGAACCAAAATTCTCCAACTCAGTTTGCTAAAATTAAGCTTGAAACCCTATATTGTTAATGGAAAGGGGTACTGTGCTTGCACACCTGCTCATTTTGGTGGGTGATATGTGCAGCTCACCAGGGTGCCAGGGTGGGGCACCATACCACTTCAGTTCAAATGCCTAAATATAGGCCTGGGAACCTAAATTTAGCTTTGAGGCCTTAAATTTTGTCCTAGACTTCATTTGGAAATGAAACAGCTAAGCCAGTTATTGATCTGCATCCGTGGTCAGATGAAATAAAAAGAAAAAAAAAGTAGAAAATTAAGGTGAAGTCCCGTAAGGTGCTATTACATTACTCCTCACTACAGAAATCAGTGTGCTTTTAGCAATTTCTTTGATGTACTCTGTGTTTCTGCACTGTTGGAGGAATTCTTGGGCTGCAACTGGTGCAACGGCATGACCATTGCCAGCCAACAGTCTTGCTGTGCCACAGCAGAAACTCAGCCATGTTATCCCACAGACTCACTGGATGGAAAATTGACGAGATAAAAACCACATGGATTTCCATTCTCCCAAATATCACTGGGGAAAAACAAGGCTGAGGCCATCCAGCATCACCAGCCCTGCACCATGGCTTGATTTGTCCAAAACCAGGTCCTATGTGCATGTTCCTGTGGGGCAGAGGAGTTACTTTCAATCCTTCACAGCCCACAGGATATTTTGTCATTAGGGACATGTCAGAAAGGCACTATGTAATCACAGTAATCACTGTGGACAGCTGTAATAATAATAGCAATAAGAATATTTAGATATTTTCATCTTCAAAGCACTTTTAAAACATCTGCTAACAGGTCGCCCCAGCTGCTGTTTAAAGAAGACAATAATTATAACCCTGCTCACACTCAGGGGTGGTACAGATTTCTGTGGGGATTAACAATGACATTCTCATCACAGACAAGCCATGTTGCCACCATTTTACCGTTGTGAAAACCAAGGTGCAATGAAAACAGGTGGTTCTCCCCGTTGCTTCAAGTAGCTGCACAGGAACCAACATTTTGGTGCTCTCAGACCTCTCTCAACCTCCCACTGGGAAACATTACACTTGGTAAAGAGGCATAATTTGTGTGGGAGAGGGGTTGTTGAGGGGACAGTGGAAAATTCAAGAATCTATGTTTTGGGATTTTTAATGCTTTTTCAAATCTGAATTAGGATTTGCGGTAACCCCAGGATTTTATTTCCCATGCAATCTCACCTAGGAGCCAAGCGGACATCAAGGGGAGGGAAAAATCTTCACTACCAGCCATAACCTCCTTACCTCTGGGTCCGGAACACCTCCTGCTTCTTGTGAGAAGTCTGCAAATTAGAGTCGTGACCTGCCTTTGAACATACTTCCACCAAGTTTTACTACTGTTTCATACAATTCCAATCTTCCCTTTAAATTTAATTAGTAAGTTTAGGCTTTGTCTATCAAAAACCCAGCCATGTATTTTTAGGGAAAACCATACCAGTGTTCAAAATCTCGACAATCTCTTTATCTGCAAGGAGTGCAAGGATCTCTTCAAAGCATGCAGTGCTAATGTGAGGTTAGCAAAACTGCTGTGGGTGCATACAGCAATGAACTAAATTACATTGTGTATATATAGGGGTTTTTTAGTTGTATTTATTATTTCTTTGGATCTGAATTTTAAACCAATTGAAACCCTAGAAGCCAAGTCTCAAACAGGTAGATTGCTTGCAACCATCACCTTCCCTGGCCCTGACTTGGCTCCACCATCTCCCGTCATAGTTATATTCCCATTCTGGCAGTCAAAATAACCTGTTTTTTTAATTAATTATTTATTAAATATGAAAGAATAAAATTGCTCAATTAACCCAGGTACTGGAGGGACTTTTCTTTTGTGGAAGGTTGTAGCCCAAAGCCACAGCCTGATTAGAACCTGAAATCCCAGTGGGAAAACACTGTTTAACCCCTAGTTCAACTTCTAATAAAAGGAAACATAAAAATGCAGCTATAATTCAAGATATCGTATGGAAGTCTGTTCAAAGTTTTTTCAAAAATATAAATTACAAGAGATTATTGATTTTTAAAAAGCTTACTTCAACAATCAGCTTTCTATCTCATTCTATTTCACTCTCTCGTTTATTCATTTCCTTATGTAAAAGAATTTAACCAAAGGAAACTAGCATTTTAATTCAATTTCTCCTATAAAATATATAATTTTATTTTGTCATAATGGCTGCTTTTATTTCCAGAGTCAGATTTTATTTAAATTTCAGTCCATTAGGAACAAAACTTGCCATTTTCTGATAAACAAAATCAGCAGGGAAGCCTCTTCAAACTAGGAATGTATTTTCTATCAACCTTTGTTCTAGCTGGTCTAAATGACAGGTATATTCCACTTTTTCTGCATTTAGTTTTAAAGATTCTATGGGGAGAAGGGTGAATAAAGAGAGTGGCATTTTTAACAACAAAACCAGCAATCAGAAAAGCAGCCCCATGACGGGCATATGGAAGAAATAGGGGGGAGGAGGAGAGATATAATCCATCGCTTTGGACCACCAAAGAGGACTAATATGAGTCATTAACAGAGAACCGTTAATTTTCCTCCCTGTGAAGTACTCAAACCTTTGAGATTCAGTCATTTAACTGTTTCTTGTTAGGCTGGAAAACAGATGCCAAGGAACTAATTTAGGGGAAAAAAAAAAAGTTAACCCCCCCAAAATAAATGTCAAAGAGAGTCTGTTAAAAAAATAAAGATTATTGCTTAAAGCTGCACTTGTGAAAATAACATCCCTTTGGTGTCATGTTCTGTTTTAGTTGAACCGACATTGCCGGTCAGCTTTCTACGTGACGTACTGAAATTTAGATCCTTGGCCCAATCTGACAACTGGTATTCTCTGAGAACTACCTTTCAGCTTGGTGCTTTGCTTGAAAGGAGGTGGCAGTCTCAAGCACAAGAGTAAAGAGAGCAGCTGCAGTAAGTGCGTGCAAACCTAACCTCACCAACGAGCTGGGCAGAGATTTGGATTTAATGTTAAAATATTTATTTGGTCCAAGGGGTCCCCATTCAAGAATGAGGCCTGTCCTGGGTTCAGCAGCAGCAGCCATTTTTCTCCTTCTTGGTAGCTGGTGCAGCGCTGTGTTTTTGATTTTGGGCCTGGGAACAGCGCTGATAACACCAGTGTTTTCAGTTACTGCTTGGTAGCATTTTGGTCTGGCCACGGACTTTCTGAGTCTCATGGTCTCCCAGGGAGGAGGGGAGCCGGGAGGAAGCAGAGACAGGACACCTGACCCAAACTGACCAAAGAGGTTATTCCATACCACAGCACGTCATGTCCAGGATGTGAAAACAGAGAGGAGAGACCCAGAAGGGTGTGGTGGTGGATAGGGGGTATGCTGCTGGGGGTGCACTGGCTGGGTCGGGCCTGGTGAGCAGTTGTACTCTCTTTCTTTGTACTTCTCTTGTCATTATTATTATTGGTGGTAGCAGTAGTGGTTTGTGTTATACCTCAGTTACTAAACTGTTCTTATCTCAACCTGTGGAAATTGCATTCTTTCAGTTCTCCTCCCCATCCCCCGGGACTGGGGGAAGAAAGAGGTGAAGTGAGTGAGAGAGAGACTTCGTGAGTTTTAGAGGCTTAAACCACTGACAAGGCCATATTGCCACTTCTGGGGATTGTCAAAGATTATTTTCTTAATTTTCAACTTTTCACATGTCCCACAACATGGCACATAGGTGAGGACAGCAAACACTGTACAGCTGTAAGAGTTTCACCATTCCTTGTAATGCCCAGCCTGGAGAGGGAAAATGCTACAGAGGCACCTTTGCTGAGGAGCAAAGGCACAATACCACAGAGAGAATGGCTGTCCAAAGGATGCTCTGCATCAGGGTACAGCATCCCACTTCCATAGGGACAAGCTGTTTCAGAGCAATGACTCAACTGATGCTGGACAGTTGCACAGCAAGGACTGAACAGAAAACTGTCCATGGCTCTTTTCAGCAGCACTTCCCACTGCTACTCAATGACTACAGTTTTAAAAAAACTTTAATCTACACACAGGGGAAGCAAATAAAGAAGGGGTGTTTTGAGCAAATCTAAGAAATTGGATGATGAAGGCAAGCTCTTCTCTCTGCAAACCTGAGCAGTTATAGGCAGCAGCATCCAATGATTTGGAAATAGCAAACTGCCTCAGGAGCTAAGGAGAGCAACAGCGAGGGGATATTTCAGTACATCTAGCTCTAAAATATTTCCTGACCTCCAAGCAGCACTCCTCTTAGGCAGCATTAACGATCAAAATTACAGATTGAACCTGCGGGCTATAAGCCAGTTTCTTTCAGGTTTTATGCAACCAATATAACTCCTCTGTCATTACTCTATGCTTTCACTATGGCAAAGGAGAAAGGCATCCTGATATACCCAGACCATATTCAGCACCTGGAGTATAACTTCCCAAAATCAAAGCCCCTTAGTCAGGGAGGGAGGCACTCCAGCAGCTCAGCATCCAACTGCGTGGGGCTTTTTTTGGTCACTGCTAGAATATTTCTGCAATCTCTTTTCTAATATTGGCCTTTCTGGTTAAAAGAGTTTCAGATTCTTCTGATCTTTGTTTTGTATTTTACTAATTCTGACCTGAGGATTCACGGGGTATTCCAAAAGGGGAGGAAAACTAAGGAGTTATTTCAGTCCTAAGAGATTTAAAGGATTATTTCCTTGTAAAATACAAATCACAGTTTTCCTGTAAAGTTTCCCCTACATAATGCACATATTAATCCATAATTTCCTTTGCCAGATGCAGCGTAATCCTCCTCCTGCAGACACCAGAGCACAGCTGTTGTTGAGAAAACAGGAGCAAGAGAAGTTCATCCATTCAGAAGTGGTAAAAGCCAACTTCACCGACCAAATTCTTGGGTTACCCTGGAAGGCAGTCATGCAGCCCCAATATAGAAAAACACAGTTTTCTGCATTCAGAGTTCACTCCTCTTTAGAAAACAGCTAAATTACTTTTGTTCCCTGATTTCAGACAAACTCCTTCTTTAAAGTGTGAGCCAAAAGGCCATTATTACTTCGGCCATTGAAACGAAGTGCAACAAAATCTACATCAATATATAGATGGGGGTTTCCATGAACATGTCACAGTCCACTTGTTTAGCAGCTACTTTTTGTCACTTGTTAAAGATTTGTCATGAAAAGAGGCTATGCTATTAATCTTATGCAGGTTCACTAAATTAGTTTGTAAACAACATCTTAAAAGTCTTTAAGTAGACAAGCAAACTCAAGGCATTTAGAAACAAATCTATCATGCCCCACTAAAAAAAAAAAAAGAAAAAGGGGGGGATCTCAATGGACAGAGAAATGACTGGTAAACCACACAAAATTATTGTGGTCTATTTTCACTAAGCCTCTGTATATGTACTCTGCATTAGTTTCTCAAAAGAATTATTTCACTGTGGTACATTGAGTTTTATTCCCAGATATGACTGAAGGAATAATTACTTTTCCCATTAGTTCTACCTACAGTATGAGTGCCCATTAGTCTGGCAATGATATTCAGAGTGGAACAAATTTGAAGGGTTTGGGCTACTACAGAAAGTGAGCATCCCAAGCTGTTTCGCTGCATGTCAGCCTTCCTTTTGCTGCACTGAAGGGACAACAAAAGCCAGCTCTTTAGCCCAGCAGCAGGACATGCTTGGAGGGGAAGCCTGGCTCCAGCCTGAGCCAGCCCTGGCCGTCTCAGGGAGAAAAAAAAAAAACAGGATATCTTAGCAAGACATGCTATGCTTCCACTGGCTGGGGCCAGATGAGTTTCCCCTATTTCACCTGTAAGGGGAATGACTTTTTTACAATGAAGGTGGTGAGGCACTGGAACAGGTTATCCAGAGAAGTTGTGGACACCCTGGAAATGCTCAAGGTGGGACTGGGCTTTGAGCAGCCTGGTCTAGTGGAAGGTGTCCTTGCTCATGGCAGAGGGATTAGAACTAGATGATCATAAAGGTCCCTTCCAAACCAAACCACACTGTGATTCTGTAAGAGCAGTTTCTAAGCAAGGACTTAATGCAACCTGCATCAGCATGTTGTTGGAGATTCAGAGAAAATCATCAGTTTCACAATCACATATGGGAAAAAGAAACATGTTCAACTACATACTTCCCATGAAGATGCAATACCTTGTATATTTTAATATGCATAAACACATGCTCTGCTTTTCTAAAGACACATTACAGAAAAAAACATAAAGAAAAAAAGGTCCCATCTCCTGACTTTATTTTTGCACATACAGTGGGAAGTATTCTTCTTCACTTCATAGTTCTTTGAGGATTTCCTCTGTGTCTTTATTTCTTTCCTATTTGATCAGTGTAGGGAGAAGTGTAAAGATCTCCATAGCAATCAGCCTATCCATCTCCTTCATTTATCCTCTGCTGAAGTCAGAGGGAAATTTTCTGAGCAGCTGAAGCATGCGGCAGTTTACCTATCGGTGCTCTGGTCTGCCCTTGAGACCAACACAGCTGAGAAATTCTGTACTGCAAAGTATTTTAAAGTCATCCAGGTATTTTGTATCCACTCAGCTAAGGAATTAATTAAGCAGCGGCACGAGTCAGGCAACAAGTGCCAAGTGCCCACCCGATCTCTCCGACTACAGCCCCCCAGAGGCTGCGGAAAGAAACTCCAGAAGTTTGTTTCAGTCAGAGTCTTTGTATACGGTTCTGATGGACTCCCTAAACCTCAGTTGCTCCCCACACACAAGGCTGGGGAGAGGCCCAGAGGTGAAAGTGAGCTTCAGATTTTAAAGAATGCAATTATTTAAGTAATACAGAAGGACTGCAAGAGGGACACAGGAGCAGTGGGGCGCTAGGCCCTGCAGGGAGCAAGACCTCAACACCTCCTTTTCCCCCCAGACATGGATATGGCATGCATGAATACACCCCACACCCACAGATCTGGGGACAAAATCGGTGAGATCTTACAAAAACTGTACAGGCTTTGTGCATTCAACAGCTGAAGGTTACATGCAACAAATCCTGCAGTCAGTCTACACAGTTGTCCTGCATACAGTCAGTCTACACAGTTGTCCAAGAGATCCTGGCGATATCTGTATTCCCACTCCATCCTTACACAACATATATTCAAGCAATGCATACTGCAAAATAGTTGTCTTGAGTAATTAAAGTGTAAGCAGTAATGCTAAGACACTGTGTTGTCTAAGGAATGAAATTCTACAGTTCTCCTAAGATTAATGTCCTGTTCCTGTAACTTGGTTGTTCTTGGCTTAAGTATTCAACATAATGCTACTCATTACAGAGAGCAGTGACATCTCTATCCAAGGGGGAAATATGGTTCAAGTCAGCTTTAGTGTTTAAATATTAGTAGTAAATTCAAATTCAATTTCACATGATCAGTGTATGTGACACTAACTACATCAAGGTAGACTTGGGGATTTCTCAACTCTATATTGAAGAGAATTACATGACTGAAAACTAATTAGGAAAGCACATAAAGTGAATTTATTTAGTATTCTCTTGTATGTAGTTAACTTAAAGTAATGTATCAAATTTCCTACAGAAAAATGTGGCTACATAACACTGAACAAAATGCATCAGAAATCAGATCAAGCATATTATTTTTTTTTTTTTTACTGAAAATGTTTAAGCTGTAATGAAAAAATTATAGTAGTAGGGATTTTTTTCCTCTGGAGGAGTGCTTTGGTAGCATGTCTCACTGAAGAAACAGCTACAGTGCAAATAAGAAAAAGCAGTCAAATGTTATTTGTCTCTTCTGGCCAAGTGGCACCTGAGTTTTGCTTCCCAAAAGCTCCTGAGTGCATTTCTGTGACAGCAGTGTCCTGTGCACAGCCAGAGCAAAGCCCAGCAGCCACTGCACAAGCAGGAGTGCTGCTCTGGCATCCTGCACAGAGCAGGATCATTCCCATAACAGTGTTCAAAACGAAAGTGTGCCTCATGCTGAAAATAACTCTTAAATCTTATCTCTCACAGACACCTCTTCTCCTATCTACATAATGTTTTAAGATGGATCCAGAGCCCCCCACTTCTTCTCCCCTCCATGGCACTGCCTTGCAATGCTACCCTGTTGCAGTTGGGCTCTCTGCCTTCTCCTTCTTCCTCCAGTCCCTCTGTAGGCGGGCAGGTTACTTGCCAGTGTGTCAGAGGAGTGCTGCATCCTGAATGCATGATGCTAGTGACAAAATTCTACCTACAAATGCAAAATAAATGTTTTATAACGCTTTTGCTGCGTGTTATAAATGATAAATAAATGAAAATAGATGTCTTATAAAGTATTTATATCCTATTGTTATTGTTGTGCTACAGCTTTGAACAAAGCTTTAAAGCAAATGCAAGATTAAGTGCTGGTGATGACATGTATTGACAAAGCCATTTATGATAAATGGACAAACCTTTGAGGGTCAACAACACTTAGAAAAGTTTTATATAGGCATTGTTGTCTGTAATGTTTTTGGTCCATTACTACCACCCAAATGAAGTAGTTGAATTTTAAGAACAATAACAAAATATTTTATTAACTGGGAATAAACAAATAAACCCATCTATCCTGAAGAGAATAAGACTGAAATAAGAGGGTAATGTGCCTGCAATGGCAACAGGATTCATCCCATTCACTGACTGCATTACTGGGCTGAAGAACAGAACAGAGGACCATGTAATGTCCAAAAAGTTTTAGCACTGCAAGAGGGTAGTTACTTTAGCTTCAGCCTGGGGTAATGGTTGCTCTTCCGAAGGTAAAGCAATCTTAGGAACCTTAGTTACCTAGGTTACGTTAGGTTCCTACGTAGTCCTTAGGTTCCAATCTCAGGTTTTGCACCCTACTAGAAATTATATCTACAATTGGAACTCCATTGAACTTTGCTTATTGATGCATTTCAGTAGCATTTGTGGTTAAAGACTACCTGCTGTATACTAGAACATGGAAAATGGAATACTGCACTCTCTTTTGTGGGAAAGCTCCAAAATACAGCCATTGGCCCCTGGACCAAGAAAATGTTGTTCCAAATTTTTGTTCTGCATATATATTCAACAATGTTTAGGTTCATATGTTGATGAAGTCAAATGGACTAGATAAGGTCAGCACCTGTCTGCAAATCTGCTCTAAAACAAGTAAGCAAAAATCCAAATTTATCTCCTCATATTGTAACCATAGCTTGGAGTTTAAGAGGAAATCTCAGCAAAAGCTGATTGGAAGCATGCCAGGAAGTGCCCATTTCTCTGCCTGACTAGGAGGGCAGCTGGGTGATTTGCTTGGCTGTAGAAGCCTGTGTTGCAAACACCAGAAGTCAGATAAGGCAAATCCTATCCTGGGGATAATCTATTTTTTGCTTGCTCAAGGAAGACTAAAGTGATGAGTAAACAGATTTTTGAGGACACAGTTTTAAGCTGTGCTGAATGTGATGGTGGGGAGACCATCCTCTTGAATCAGGAGATGAATTTGCCCACAGTTGGAAAGTCAAAGTCTGCTCCCTGTCAGACCAGGAGTGTGCTGCAGGGCCTTTGTGTCCCAGAAGCTGGGTTTCCTTACTAAAGTGGCATTTGCCTTGAAAGACATAATTCTGAAGTTGCAAAATAAAATAGAATAACTTTCCAGTTTCTTACATGTACTTTTGCTGAATGCAATGCTGCTAATTGCTCAGGATTTTCCAAAATGAAACACAGTCAGTCTTAGACTCCAACACTTTTTGTACAAGAGGCAGCAATACAAACATTATATTCAATAAAAACAACAAAACCTTAATTTAAATAAAAAACAATGGTTAAAAATAGAGGGTGAATGGAATGGGAAGCTTTAAAAAAAACCAACAAAACAAAAGAACAAACTCCTATTTTAAATAAAATAATTTAACAAAGGTCATCTCAACATCAAAGTGCTTATCTGGTAACTTAAATATGTGTGTGTTTCATAAATGATAATGGACCTTATTTTCTTTCTAGTACTGTACAAGAATTTTTTTTCTCTCCCTCACAAACTAATTTTTCTGGGATTAATATGTGTACAATAATCATTGCCTATTATTTTTCCTTAAGATCGAAAAATGGATAAGTTGGTTGTTTGGTTTTTTTTACATTCATGGTCTGTATCATATATATGAAGGTACAAAAGATATTTTCTGCCATGAACTTCTCTGTTTTCTGTTTTAAACAAAGTTGGCAAATCCTAAAATTATGGGCTTCTATAATCTTTAGGACATGGGTCTCAGCCACTAGTAATGGTTTCATATACAAAGTGGCAAGAGAGGAGAAAGTAAGAGAAAAAGGACTAGTGTGCTGCACTCTACGCTTCCAGCTTTGCTGCAAAGACCCTTTTGACTTCTACATAACCAGTTTACATTAAAAGTAATTGTTTCAAAATGGGTTTTGAGACACTATTTGTTTGCTGCGTGACTCATTGAGTTTGCCGATAGAATCATAGAATGGTTAGGGATGGAAAGGACCTTAAGATCATCTAGTTCCAAGCCCCCTGCCATGGGCAGGGACACCTCCCACTAGACGAAGTTGCTCAAGGCCCCATCCAGCCTGACCTTGAACACTTCCAGGGATGAGGCATTCACAACTTCCTTGGACAACTTGTGCCAAGTGCCATTCTCACAGTAAAGGCAACAGGTTTAAAGATAAAAGACTATCCCCAGTTTCAAATTAGTCCATCCCTGTTCCACATAACCATAGGATAGAACGAGGTATGATGTTGGATCCTACATATTCAGAGCAAAAGCTAATAAACACACTCACAGAAATAACCTCAAATACCAGCACTCATTTCAAAGTATTGTAATTGATTGTTTGTGGCTTAAATATTTACTTGGCTCAAACATTGCTCATTTTTACATAATATTTCATCCATTACATCTTCCCTTATCTTAACTCTTGAGATAAGAAACAAAAGGCTGGTTTGACCTGGAAAAAATGGTCTGTATAAAAACTCTAATAATTGAGATGGTTAAATCTAAAGGGAAGAATAAGCAGTGGTAAATTTGTACACAGATTTTGGGTAGCTGCAAAGACATTTTGTTTGTCCACTTCAAAAATAATAACTAGTAACAGGCTTGAACTGCTGAGAAGGAGATTTTGATTAGATATTAGCCGAAAGAGCCTATAGAGACTGTAAAAACATCACTGAAGATATGAAGAGCAAGTTAGACAAGTATCTGCCATGAACGATTTAGGTATAGTTGATCCTGCCTCCCAGCTCTATTTCCTATAATATCTATGCTCTTCCCTCTCTACTTGTATTGTTAATTCATACTTTATTTTTACCATGACTAAAGCGAGAATAGTTTTGTATTTTTAAACCTGTACACAAAAAAAATATTCCTGTTTTTCATATTGTTTTCTGAACACTTCAGCACCGAGGAAATCACTAAGTATTTTTAAAAAAGTACAGTCTCCAGTAAAACATACATATTTCCTTTAGCAAATAACACCCATGTTAAAATAAACATTTTTCAATTGGACACACAAATGATGAATTAAAACTGAATAAAACCTGAATGGAATGAGTAAATGACACACGCCAGAAGCACTAAAATACAAAAGGAAACTGGCATCAGACAATTTTTTTCAGATTTTTCAGATAATACAGAGGTGTGTGGGGATGTGGAAATCTTGCTAAGGTCCTAATTTAAACTAAAGACTAAAATGAAGATGCAAAGATATACATGAAGTGGTTTTGTTCAAAGGACAAACTATTAATCTACATGAAGAATACACATGAATTTATCTACATGATACTGCATTTGCCAGAGATGGCTAAAGCAGTCTTGGAAGTGAGAAACAAATGAAAGTATAATGCAAATAAAAAACTACATAGGAAATTTTCCTGAATTTTGAAATAGTTTGAATTACATTCTCAGGGTGTTTCCAGAAATAGAAGTGCCCAATACTCAAGTATAGCAAAGAAAGCAAATATTCCTACTGCAGCAAAATCAAAAATAGTCACGGAGCTTTCAAAAGCTCCTATCATCATTTCTTTAACCTTGTCACTCTTGCCTGTGTGAATTCTCAGTCTGTGCTCCTCCAATCTACCCAAAGTGTTGGCATCAAATAAAATTAATGGCACTTTAATGATGCAGTCCTAGCCACACAGACCTCCTTCAGCTGGAACTACTTCAAATCAAGCTCTCCATCCTTCCTTTCTAGGCTTTTCAAAGCCTGTCTCATATTCAGAGTTTTTTCTGCTTGCCTAACACATTCCATTTTGCATTCAGTGCTGAACATTTTCTCCTTCCTATTTTTTACACCAATGTAAAAATAATAATATTTTTTTAGAATTATTTTTTGTCTATACACACCATTATATTTAGATTTCCTTTGTTATTTCTATATACTACATAATCTGCCTTCTTTGCACCTACCTCATCCTTCCTCAAATTAGCTTGCTACTGCAAATACTCCAATGTATTGGAACATAAGCAATAAATCAAGAAAATGTATTTCTCCTAATTTTTGAAACACGGTCTACAACAGAAGTTACACATCAAAAGTGACTTAAAAAATTAGAATATGATCGATACATCAGAAAAATGCCTTATGTTTTCATTTTAGTTCCTCTTTCTACTAATATTCCCATTGCAGAATTTGCTCCAGGAACTGCTCGTTGGAGCCTGCTATACATAGTATTTAAAATTATACCGTTTAAGCTGAAGTTTAGAAAAAGTTAAGATGATTTGATTTGTAATCACCTAATACAAAAAATCCCAATGTTTCATAATGACATCATACATAATAAGGCAAAAAGGAATGTCATATATCTGTTACGCACTATTCCCCTTTGTCTTATTAATCAGACCATATTTCTGTTTCACACTTTTTCTACTCTGCAGTTAATTCATGTAGCCCTTTTTGTAATTCGTGATTCATCTCAACTTCAGGTTTTCACTACCTATCAGCTCATCAACAAACTCAGCATAAAATTGGTTTTCCTTGTTTAAATACATGTATTTCTTTGGCCTTAGTGCCCTTATTTGCCTGTTCTAAGTGTGTGATTGGGTCATAACTAATTCCAAGAGCCCACAAGAAACTTCAGTTGTGGCATAATGATATTTCAAACATATAAACTGAAGACAAACATTTTTATTTTACTTTCTTCCCATTTTGATCAAAATTCTTGAGGATCATAAAGTTTGTCATGAGCAAAATTTACTTCATGCTTATGTACAGAACTTATTACATCATTGTCAGTATTGCTTTACTTCAGCCTCTCATAATAATGACTACTACAGCCCTACCACGTGAGTGTATTATTTATCCTAAACTTTTCTAGGAATAAAAAGACCCTGAGTCCAGTCCAGCCCAGACAGTGATCTGTGTTGGCCATCCAGATATTTTACTTGTTGTTCCCATCAGAATTCTGTTTATACCCAAACCCCTTACAGCATCTGTAGAGACTCACATCCTTTCTAGTAGATGGTGGCTGACTGTTAGCATGCAAAAATATCCTGTATGATGCTTCTAAACGAAACTGCTGTTCTAGTCTGAAAAATAGACTTATTTTTTGTAAGTCTGTTTCTGTTGAATGTATATCTACCTCACCCCCTCAGCCATGAATAAGAATATTCCTCCCAGCATAAACTCTTCAGGGTACAAACTGCGCCTGCATCTATATTTGAAATTACCTAGCACATTGCAGCATTCCCCAAAACAAAATAATAATATGCAGACTGCAGAATGTGCTTCTCCAGCATAAAGCATCTGGTTTCACAGTTCATTAGAAGTTTTTTTTTTTCTTATGGCTTTGTGGATAACTTTATACATGCTATTCAGAGCCAACAGTAAATTGGCATTTCCAACGTCACAGTTTGAACACTTTTCAAAAGCTACGGCGGACACACGTTGTGTTGGCTTTGTCAACTTATGTCCCGCTCTCCTTGTTCTCCTGATAGTTTCCTGCATACAAGAAACTGATGTTTTCAGTAAACTTAAATGGCTGCTTTTCAGTCTAAGTTTTTAACCACTTCTTTTATATTCTCCTTTACAGGCTGTTCAGCTTTCTGTATCGGGCAACGCTATTTATACAGATGACTCTGAGCTATGCATTTCTGGAGTTTCATGAGTTCAGGCCTGCTTTGTCTCCTTTATTTAGGGATAAATGATGTAGGGAATCCCTGATCTTAGGGATAGGTCTGATTTATCCCTTTGCTCTTAGGTGTGCTATATTCCGTCCAGTCTTGATGCTTTTAGCAGAAGACCTCTCTTATTGTTAATCAAGTTTTATGAATCCCTTGTTAGCAGCTTTCTCTTTCACTCTGCAAACACAAGTGCCACCTTGCAAATGCAGACAACAGGACTCATCAGTTTTTTGGTACTGATCACAGGGGTGATATGCTGTCTGCCAGTTACCCAGTCATTCATTTAACACAGCATTAATTAACTGGGGTGGGGATGATTCCAGGCTGGAATTTACATTTACTGTAAACCTATTGCTTACCACACTACCTCCCACCCCACTACCTCCTATTTGACTCTGATAGAGCTAGAATTGATCTGAATTCTTCAAACAAATTCAAAACAGCCTCTGTAAGCATGTGGGTTATAAACAAGGCTTTAACACAAACCAGCTTGAAGCGAAAAACCCACACGGCAGGCTGCAAGGGAGCCTGGTGTATTCAGGCAGATGAGAAGATGCTGAGGACCTAGACCAGCTAGGCATTAGTGTGAAGTCCCTCAGCATCCCAAATCTGAAGCTCCAGAGCAGTGACCATGCTGCTGCTCTAGGCCTGAGCCTCTCGTCACTGTGGAAAATGGAGATGGATAAATTCTTGCTCTGTAAGAAGGCTTCAGAACATAATTTTGGCTTGATTTCATAGCACTAATGCTTTCCCCACTGGTTTGTCAGTGTGCAATGGTAGAGCACAAAGTCAGCTTTGAAGCTCTATCTGATCACAAGGCTCTTTATTCCAAAAATATCAAGCTTATTATATAAATAACTATTCCCTTTATTTAACGTTCCTCTAATTCTTCTGTGATCTACAAACTTTAAGAGGAAAAGGGTTTTTTTTTTCCAGGTCATTATTCACATAGTGAAAATGCATTACGCCATTACTAGATCCTTATGAGGTGTTGCTGAAAACATCCCAATTACTTTTTGCAATTAGTTTACCAGTTTTTAATCTGTTTAATATGGGCTATTACTAATTTTTTGTTGTATCAAAATGCCATGCAGTACTAAGTCAAGTATATGATTTTAAGTTTGGACAGAGCCTTGGGTAGCATGGTTTAGTGGGAGGTGTCCCTGCCCATGGCAGGGGGGTTGGAACTAGACGATCTTAAGGTCCTTTCCAACCATAACTATTCTATGATTCTATGATTCTATGTCCTGGGTTCAGCAGTAGCAGTCATTTTTCTCCCTCTTAGTAGCTGCTGCAGTGCTGTGGTTTTGATTTTGGGCCTGGGAACAGTGCTGGTAACACCAGTGTTTTCAGTTACTGCTTGGTAATGTTTTGCTCTGACCAAGGACTTTCTGAGTCTCATGCTCTGCCAGGGAGCAGGGAAAGCCCAGAGGAAGCAGAGACAGGACATCTGACCCAAACTGACCAAAGAGGTATTCCATACCACAGCACGTAACACCCAGGATGTAGAAAAAATGGAGGGCAGGGACCCGGAAGAGGAGGGTGCACTGCTTGGTCTTGCTGGGTATAGGTGGTGAGCGATTGTATTCTTTCCTTGTACCTCTCTTGTCATTATTATTATTGGTGGTAGCAATAGTGATTTGTGTTATACCTTAGTTACTAAACTGTTCTTATCTCAACCTGTGGGAGTTGCATTCTTTCAATTCTCCCTCCCATCCCTTTGGAGGGCGGGGAAGAGAGGGGGGAGTGAGTGAGCAAAACTGCGTGGCTGAGAGGCTTAAACCACGACATTCTATGACAGCTCAGTAAGCTTTATCAGTCCCTTTAGCTCAGATCTTTGTTCCCAGAGCCTGAAATCCTAGAGCTAGTTGGCTGCCATACTTTTGCATGTATCTGCGATTTTTACCATGACCAGTGTCAAGATTCATAATTAGTTGAAAACAGTTCACCCTGTGTCTTATATACAAATCAAATGTGGGACAATTAAATAAAATAAGTTAACATTTATTAAAATTCAAGTGTGGGGTGTACTGCCTGTTTACCTTTTTTTATTTTTCTTTTTGATTGCCCTTTTTTTATTTGGTGTTTTTTAAATAAAACTGTCCTCACAGAAACTATTCCCTCTTGGGATAATACCCTTTTTTGAAGGAGATAATTTAAGCTCCTTTCTTATGACAAACCCACTCTCAGTTTCAAAGGAGTCCACCTTTGAAAACAGGTATCATCAATTTTATAACTATTTCTAACTTAGTCAAGGAGCAGGAAGGTCCCTTGTAAACAGATTTTTAAATGCAATTAGGTATCTAAAGATAAGATTTCTCTCTCCTAGGACTCTCTAAAAGGTTTAGGTGTTTAATTTTTTTTCAACAAAACTCTAACTAGCAGTAAGAAAGCCTTTTTGTTGTGATTTTTTGGTTTGTCTATCACCAGGTCATGGCAGCTCATAATAAAGGCCAGAGGAGGAGCAAGCTGGGAACCTCAAGCCAGGTAGCTTTTCAAAACCACATCTTCCTGGGTTTTTTTCCTTCATTGTATTATTAATTACATATTAAACCTGCCCTTATTTATCCAAAAGCCCAGGATCACATGACGCTTTACCACCACCAGAAATGCTGTATCCTTAAAGTCTGACCATCTGACAGCAGGCGACGGTGAACATCCTCGACAGAAAACAAAAAATGACTTTATGGCAGGGTCAGAAAATTTATATGGAACAAGCAGTTAAATTTTTCATTTTTCTATGTATTTAAGCAGCTTTGGTTTAATTAATGATTTCTAGCTTCCAGCGTTTGAGAGCCACACATTAGTTTTGGTGGTGGTGTGTCTGTGGAAGTGCAAAAACACAGGAACATTACAGGGACACTCAGGTCCAATAATTCTATTTATGCATATTTATATATATAAAATATACATGTATGTGTATATGCAAACATAACATCTCTCTATACCAGTTTCTACAAGTATATTTTGCTCAACTAAGGGGAAAAAAATCATATGATTTAACTAAAGAAGTTAAAAAGTTTCAACTATAGTCTGTATGTCTGGATGTACTGCAGAAATACCAATACATGTTTCCAACAGGCAATCAGTGTTCCCATTCACAGGTTCAGTATTTCCATGGTTCTGTCCATCCTGCGCAATATGTGTGTGTGGTTTGTGGTACAGTCAATTTTAGTGCCTCTACTTGCTCAACCAAGGATATATCATTATACTTGCAGCAATTAGATTTGACTCTAAATCAGCAGAATGAAGATTTCTTCCAATCCCATTTACAATATTCTTGAAGAAAATAGGTATGCTTTCCAGTCTTATTCTCCCTTACGCTCCATTATTATACAAAATGAGCCCCAGAAGCTATGTATAACTATAAAATGATTATGATTTATCTGGGTATTTTGTTCCTTTAATATATTATGCCAATTGTCCTAATTCAACTAATTCTGCTAATTTAACTTTGGGGTTAATCTTGCTTTAAGAACACTTCTTGCTGAAGATCACACTCAGTGGATGCACTTTCTCATTTTTAGACCTGCATGTAACCTTTTAAAAAAAAAAAACACAAAAGTTTCTAGCATATCATGTGATCAATAGATACAAGTACCTTCATTTTTTAAATTAGTCTAAGGCTATTTTCCTTTTACTGTTGTATAAACAGGGATTTGAAGGGTAAAATAGTTAAAACTTAATGCTATAGTGCTAATGTGGCTTTTAAATCACGTCAGCAGCAATCACTGCATTATAATTAACAATTTATTGAACCAGCAATAAAATGAACATCACATTACTTCTTAAAGCAGCAGAATAAAATGGCTAATAAATAGCATAAGCCAGACAAATTGCAGAGTAATAGAAATTTTCTTAAGATTTATAGTGTGCAGAAAGATGGATGTGCTATTAGTGGGAGCTCCAATACTTGACAAAATTCTTTTGCAAAGACATAGTTACTATGCATGTCAGAGTTCACAAGTCTAAGTGGTTTATCCAAATTTCAACTCACTGCTATTACAGTGGAAAATACTCATTACAAGGTTTTGTAACTGCAAGCAATGTGTACATTTGCCAACATTCAAACTGCTACTGCCAAAAAGATACTAAAATATTTTCTAAACTGTCAAATAACAAGTCTGTTAGCTTAATCTGAGTCTATTTTATACTTCACAGGCAGTAAAAACTCCTGGGCCCTATCCTGATGTCTCCACTCAGGCAAAACTTTCCTTGACTTCGATATTTAAAAGTTACCAGGAGTTTCTGCCTATGAGAATGGCTGGATTGGGCATGACTTTATGAGGAAAATTCATTAGGGAAGAAACAGATATTCAGTGAAGCTGGAAGCTCAGCTAAATACCTCATCTCTATCAGGGCTGAGGTTACTGACAACAAAATTGTGTTGCGTTTTTAATGTTCCTGCTGTTAAGTTGTGTTGTGATTCGTCATGTCAAAGTGTCTTTCTTATGTTCCCATTCCAACATAACAGATGCAGTTTTACATGACATGTCACAACATGGAGCATCAACTGGAAAGAGTCTAAGGGAGCTCTTTCTTTTTCTTTTTTTCCCTTAAAAAAAAAAAAAAGAAGAGAGAGAAAAAAAATCCACTCTGGTTTTCACTGAAATGTGTAGCAAGGGAACTTGCTATGCAGATTTTGTGAGCAGACAGTACATTTAATCACTGTAAGGAAAGGACCTTCAGTCTCCAGTTTTAAAGTGAAATATATCATAAGGTAACTCATGTTCAAATTTCATATGTATTTTACATACAAATTTTAACATGAGATCCAGAGTTAATCTCTGCAGTAATTAGCTGCTAAAACAATCGACGCTGATAAGAACATGCAGGTATTTAATAATGCATTACTCTCTGAACCTTGAAGATAAATTACAATTAACTTGCTGGTTAAAGGTGGTGTTGATTACATTATGAGATTAGTGTTTTACCATTTTCAAATAAAGCAGTTCTAATGATGGCGCATTTCGACAGAAATGAAAATGGGGTGTATTTGAACACACACCATGAACACAAACCCATGCACACGTGAGGAAATTACTGGCTACAATCACTCTATAGTCATGGTGCCCATATATGCTGGATACACTAAAACAATAACAAAAAGACCATCACAGCTGTCTGATTGAATGGGTAAGCACCAGTCTAGCTGCACTGAAGTCATTATTTACACTGAGACTTGGGAGTTTGGTCTCCACAGATCAAAGCAGGATTTTACTAAGCCTCCATTCAACAGAGCCTTGAATAGAAGGAGGTATTTTTGCCTCTATTAATAAACTCCTCTAACAGGGGGCTCCAAAGAAACACCAGCAATTGCCTCTTTGAGATCTGTAAGCTTTTCTCTCCCCCCCATCCCTGCTGAGCATCTGCAACAGCCACCTTCATAGCTCATCCCAGATTTTTGCAGGTGGCTGAAGCACATCCATTGAGCAGCAGCAACCACATCTCTCACCTGAATATCCGAAAAAACCACAAATTAATCTGAAAATGACAAAGATGTAGATGCAGCATCAAGTACCCACAGGACTAATGCTCATTAAAGCGATACCAAACATGCTGGGGTTTAGTTCATTTGACAAAATGGCCCAGCGCATGATTCACTATGTCATGTTAACATTCTTAATTTCTGCAGAGTAGTGAGGTACAGTTCTTAAGTAAAAAGGGAAGAATGTATTGCCAGCCCCAATGGAAAGTTTACATATTGCAGGGTGCTTCATTCACCCTGAAAATCAGACAAGGTACAGAAAGGAATAAACCCCTCTAGCAGTAGACAGGAATAAACCAGAGCCACAGGGATGTTTTTTTCCCTAACATTAGTTCAGCCATGATTCATTGCTGGCAGCAGCTCTTTTAATTTGCCCAAAGATACAAATTCTTCTGTATCAGCTAAAAGAGCTACCAAAGCATTCAGTAATCTATTGAACATTAAAAAAAGAATTAAAAAAGAGAGAACTTATTAAGAAAGTATTTAAGTTGTATGCCCTTCCCTCATTTATATTTAAAGGATTTATAATCAAGGCACATTTCACAAAACAATGAAACTGGGAATAATAATGGCATAACAAATTAGATGCATTTCAAGAGTAAGTCTGATCTCCTAATATTTGGAGGGTAACTGTTAGTTACTACTATTTACTGAAAAACTTGTGCGAGTCTTCTACGCCATGTTCACATCACCCTCTCTAGTAATAATGGTTTTGAATAAGACTCTAAACTGTGGGTGATTGTCCAAGTTGAAAGAACACACTTAAGCAACTGTGGTTGTGTACCACAAAAATAAATACTGTCATTTAACGTGAAGGGAAAAACATATAAAGTATCTGAAAAAAGTTAAAAATAAAAAATGCATTGTACAAAAATTAAAAATTCCATAATTTCATCATATGAAATCAGTGTCTGTGTTTCACATCATGCTGAAAGTTAGTACATAAAAGACCAAAGTTACTTTTTGCTGTATAGGTCATAAAAGGAGCAAATATATAAAAAAAACCAAACATATCTGGTGCAATTTCTCTAAAGATACACACCTTCAGGTCAATAGAGCAAGATGGACAGTCACTTATTTGAGTCATCACTCATCATCACATCAAACAGATTTCTCTGAAATTCAGGTGATGCCTACATTCAGCTGTACCAAACATAGCAAAACATCAAGATATCTCAACATAGGAAATGTAGATCAGCATGGGAACTAATTAATTCCTTACTTCCAAACCATACCAAGTTCTTCACTATGCTCAGTTTGGTTCTGGTTTCAGTGAACTCCTCACAGCAGCTCAACTTTCCCTGACCCTAAAAAAAATTTTAGAGCTTTTGGATTTGGAGGAGTATCATTTGTATATGTGTAAACACACAGAAACACACATTTCTTTTTTGGACACATAGGTAGATAAAGAAAAACTGTTAGTACATGAAGTGTAAATACGAAATGATACAGATAGCTGCATTGTCTCATCTCTGATCTACATACATTCTCATCATTGTTACAGCTCTTTCACAGGCTTTGCTGCCGATATCCAGCTAAATCAATGAGTAGTGCCAAGTTTATGCCTTGAAGTTGGGGAAAAAAGAAAATAAGAAAAAATTAGGGGTGGGATATGCTTAATTAAAAAGGAAATAAAGTCTTGCTATTCCATGAATATGTGCAGATACCTGCAGAATTATACATTAAATCTAAAGAACATTGCCAGGTTCTTATTTTAACAGGTCTAAGTGGCAGGTGAGAAGGAACAGACTGTAGTGAACTGCTTCATAAAAAAGAAGCCACCTCTGTTCACCTCTGAAGTTACATCTAGGATTGTGCTGTGCTTCTGACCTTGTACAGCAAGGGGCAAAGCAAAGGACATCAAGGAAACTGCTTTTTCATTATCTCTACAGGCATGAAAGTGAACTATGGACTCTGTGTCCATGGAAGTGATACAAAAAAGTGAAGGGGACAAAAGTTGCTGCAAGATGACAGGCAGGTGTAAGCATTCTACATGAAATATTGATGCTCCTGGATCATTTTATTGCATACTACGCATATAGATCATAAAGTAAGTAGATAGTTCAAATTAAGCAATCCTGTTAATCAAAGCGTTTGGAATAAATGCATTCATCTTGAGCATATATGCTCTGTTTCTTTGAAATGTGGATCACTTTCGGCTGTGGATCAGCCAAAGATGCTGAGCTGCCTGTGTTGGCATGAAGTGGCGTAGAGCCTAGAATTATAGAAACACAGAATGGTTTTGATTGGAGGGGGCCTTAAAGCTCATCTAGTTCTAATCCCACCGCCACAAGGTAGGCAAACTTTCCACTAGATGAGGTTGCTCAAAGCCTCATCCAACCAGGCCTTGAACATTCTCAGAGATGGTGCAGCCACAGCTCCTCTGGGCAACCTGTGCCAGTGCCTCACCACCCTCGCAGGAAACAACTTCTTCCTAATACCTAATCTGAATCCACTCTCTTTCAGTTTAAAGCCATTCCCCTTGTCCTCTCACTAGATGAAGTTACAGCTTGTTTGCCAGTGGAGTGAGAAAACACGCACATACAGGAAACAGGCAGGGATCAAGGGCAAGAATTAGATCCTCTTTCTTCATTCTGAGTATTTAAAACATATTCAAGCCACATTTCCAAGTTTTGGTTGGAACCTTGCTCTTTTACATTACTCATAATGAAATACATGTTCATTGGATAGCTGTGAAATTAAGAGACACCAGACATCAGAAGAATTGCAGTGTCATCGAGAGGCCAACAATGTTTCACTAAACTTATTTCTTAAACAGAAAAAGCAGCATCATCTGGGTTAATGAAAAGACAGTAAATAAAAGCTTCAGTGGTGCATGAAAATACCAGTACAATCTTCCTGTATCTTTGCAGACTGTGCAAAATATACATAGCAATTTAGAATTTCATAGTAAAATATATAAGTAACTGAATCTGACTTCCTTTCAAGCTCTCCATTACTAAATGAAGAATTTCTTTAACATATTTATGTCAACAAGTTAGAAAGCAACATGAATGAAAATATGCTCTGGAATACCCAAAGCCTGTTCATGGGACAGATTCCATCTTCAGAAGATGGCAAAGACGCTTGTATAAGCAATGGGAATATGGATCACCTTCTTTGGGTTTTTCATTTTGTTTTTTTATTCCTAGAATATATCCTGTGTGAAACAAAATGCAGCTCAACACATTGCTGCAGATATTGGAGGCATGAAAAGGTACAGTTAAAGCCCTATATTTTAGATCATAGCTAGGAAGCCAAAAGAAATGAAGCAAATTGAGAGTAAAGAGCTACATTTTTTTACCCAGAAAAAGTCAAAGGCTCTACCAAAGCTGCATTTTTTTGTGAAACAAAGTCGGAGACTAACACTGATAAATTCAGCATGGAAGTGTTTAATTTCCTTTAATTTAGCTTTCTGTTTGAAACAGCACACTGTGCCATGACAAGTACATACTAAAGGGGAATACAGAGGACATTTTATGACAAAAATGCTGTTGGGTAAGATCTATAAAGTCTAAGTCTCCTGTTGATCTTACTCCAGACAAAAATAAATAACGGGGGGGAGGAAGAGGAACCAGGAAAAATGTTTATTAAAAATCCCATGTGAGTTAAGAAAGCAAATTTTTCATAAGATATGAGTTCACTGAGGCTTTGAAAGAGGGAGGGGATTTTTTAAGATGATCAAGTGATAGATTGTCTTAGTAAGAAGTTTCATTAAGTCTTATTAAATCTGCAGAAATCATTTTAAAAACTTAACTAGTACTCACACACTTCTGCAGTTTAGACGAGTCAGCTATTTCTGATATTAGCAAATTTTCCTTATGCTGCCACCTTGTGCCCCACACTCTAAGCATACCCTAACAGGAGAAAAATGCGAAAAAAAAAGGGGGGGGGGGAAGGGGTGAAGGAAGTAAATAACCAAACAAACCGCCACCTGCTTGTCTTTGGCTCACACAGCTGTAAAAATACTCTTCAAAATATAAGCAGGGCATCCAGGCTAGAAAAAAGTTTTGCCAGTGCCTACAGATAGGTTGAAACAAGAGTTCAGATTCTTATGAAACAAGTCAATGTTACAGAAAAGGGGAATTTAATCTAAAATAGCATCACACTTTTGTTGCTATCTTGCAATATTTTCATCTTTAAATGCTTTTACTGCTAATAAAATTCAGTCCAACTGAACTATGGATAAGAGCAGTCCACCATGTGGAATTAGCAGGAGATGCCCCATCTGAAATAAGGAGAGTTCAGTTCCCAAGCAAAGTTCAGCACAGCTCTGCTGCTACTTAACTGCTTTTCTTTCTTTAAATTTCAGCATTTATCCACAGCCAAGTAGATTCAAGAGTTATTTCAATTATGTGTTTCCCTTTATACTCACCTTGGCTTTCCAATTCCTAACCTATTCATTATACCAACATTACTATTGTAGCATAAAATGCTTCACCCACCACCATGTTTTAAGAAGTCATATCTGTTCTGTCGCTTCTGCCTTATTTTTCTGAGAGGAAACTATTCAACTTTAACTACTGAAAAAAAAATTGCTTAATTCACCTAATACATTTAAATAGTGGTTATGATAACAGTTAACAAATAGAGCTGTTTAGTTATTTTGAATAACTTTCACATTTAATGGGTAATTTTCCTGACCAAGGGCCCCAAGGCTTTGCATGAGGTCTATCACTCCATTAGGTTGGGTGCTGTAGAAATACAGCATAAAATACAGTCCCTGTTTCAAAATACAGGGGAGGGATGTATACAGCTGGATGTGAGCCAGTAAACTACACTGAGGCATCAGTAGTATACATGTGACAGACTTAACTTTTATTAAATTTCCCTAGTCATTTCTGAAAGCTAGGAAAAGTACCACTTTAAGGAAGGATGTGAAGGAAAATATTGAAATACAATTGTGAAAGTTAAGGGATGCTCCTTCCAAGCATGATAGGACACACAGAGTGCTAGTTAATTTATTATGTACAGAAAGAACACCAGGCTTTGTGTTCTCATGCTGTAGATCAATAAAAACCAAGCTGTCCTGTTTTGAGGAAAGTAACAGCAATGTGACAAGGGTGCTACAACATAGCATTAATAATCAGTTTGACTAGTTGTAGTAGGGCAAGTGAAAGGAAGATGGTTCCACAGCATTATTGCCTCTTCCTCCTTCTACCTGTCTCTTAAAATACTACCCTTTTATTTCCTGTCCTGGCAGAAATTATATAAAATCTATATCTCATATGATTTTTTTTTTTACCTAAACTACAAGAATCTTCCTTTTTCCTGCTTAAGTCCCCCCTGTAAAGAACAGGCACATGCATGCTTTCCACCTCATATAACTTCTTCACTCCAAACCTCCTAAACTCTCCCAAATCCCCCATGCTCAGAACCTAGACAAGATGATTTTTGAAAGCCTGTAAGGGTGGCTAACCTCTGAGAAGAACCTCCATGCACCTGATGCCATCATCCAGGTGGGGACAACACCTACAGAATTGCACAGGCCCTGGCATCAGCCCAAAGAAACACCACTGCTAAGTTCTCAGATGCTGGTTACACCTTGAACAGTCATGTGCTATGATTTTTGCTCAGCAATTCAGCCAGTTTCACACCCACCTGGCAGGCAGGCCACCCACCCAGGCTAGATTTAATGTACTTGTTTCCCATCTCTAGGTTGCCAGAAAGCTGCCTTCTGGGTTTTGAAGTAGTTCATAATAGTTGTGCAGAATATGAAGCAGATACATGGTTCATGCAATCTTCCACAACCCTTCCCTGTGTTCTTGATTAGTGCCAGGAAATAAAGATAATTTTTCTAGCAATGTGCATACTTGCATATCATGTTTATATCTATCAGGAGATACTCTTTACAAAAAAATTAAGAAAATGATGCTACAAGATTCCCTCATTTCCAAATGAAATTTGGAAAAAGTGCACAAACTGGACACAGCGCTACAAAGTTTATCCAGAGCCATTGATACTGCCAAGAAACCAGAAGGACAATATTCTTCCCTCTATTTGTATTGCCTATAATCTCTGACCTTCACAGTACAGACCTTGGTATAGAATAAAGCTAAAGCAAAGGAGTTAAGAAATAAAGTCTTTCATAGATGGTATGGATGCCTTCAGCACTACCCTTCCTGAAGCAGATTTTATTCCACTGTAAATTCACAACTTCTGCACTTGCTTGAAAATGCAGAAAGACAGAAATAGCTTGATATTTACTAACATTAATTAGTTTATTGGGGATCTAAACAATTTACATTGGTTCTGGGACCCTATTATTGTACAATAACACCAGACTGCTAAACCTAACCCATAGTCCACATCCAAGAAGCATAAGGCAAGACACCTTGGTTTAGCCAAGTATGAAAATAACATCACTGGGGAAAGATACCCAAACCAATAGGACCTCAAATAATTTTTCTGATTGCTAACAATGCACATATGACACTAAAAAAAAAAAAAAAAAAAAAAAAAAAAGCCTTAGATTGGTCATATTATTACTTATATTAATTTAAACTACTGAACAACACTTCTAGTGTCAAAAGTATGAAATGTGGTGTTTACCTCTCAAAGGATTTCACAGGAGGTTATACTCAAAAAGTGACTTCCAAAGCATGATGAGTTTTCATTCAGGCAACTTCAGTTCATATCACTACATCAGAAAAGCATTACGCACCGTGAAATGGACTGCAACAAACATAAGGAATTTGGCAAAATTATTCACGATACATAAGAAGAACCCAGATTTTGCAAGTGACAAAAGGAATGACAAACCATACCCATTCAGCTTTGTAGGTACAGAACATGCTTAAGATTCCATGAAAGAAAGAAAGGAAAAAAAAAAAAAAAGAAGAAAAAATTATAATAAAACAAATTAGGACAAAGTTATCCTCATTTATGACTTCAATTACACCTACTTCTGTGAGTACAAGAAAGAGGACGTATCATTAAATGCAACTTGGACAGCATATTAATCACATACCTTGATGTAGACAAAATACCATAGGAAGAGCGGCTAACTTGTAAGCAATAGCATAGATGCTTCCCTGCCAGGGCTAGGCTAGCTCAACAGGTGAAACCTTTATTGTTTTCAGGTGGTGGCAGTGGGGGTGTCTTCTCAGTGCTCGAATAAAGGATGACAAGAAAAAAAAACATTGCATAAATAATAAAGAGATGTGGGATCAGAAAGACATTATGTTTCAGATTTTTTAATGATATTTCACAAAGATAGGCTAAGAAAGTTGGGGCTATTCAGCCTGGAGAAGAGAAGGCTACGTGGAGACCTCATAGCAGCCTTCCAGTATCTGAAGGGAGGCTATAGGGATGCTGGGGAGGGACTATTCGTTAGGGACTGTAGTGATAGGACAAGGGGCAATGGGTTCAAACTTAAACAGAGGAATTTCAGATTGGATATAAGGAAGAAATTCTTTACTGTGAGGGTGGTGAGGCACTGGAATGGGCTGCTCAAAGAAGTGATAAACACTCCATCCCTGGCAATGTAGAAGGCCAGGTGGGGCGGAGCTTCAGGCAACATGGTCTACTGTGAGGGACCCCTGCCCACAGCAGGAGGCTTGGAACTAGATGGTGCTTCTTAAGGTCCTTTCCAACCCTAACTATTCTATGATTCTATATTTCACAATAAGGCCAGATGTTGCTCCCCCTTGTCAAAGAAGGTCAGTTGCTATATCTCAGATTCAGGATTTTCATCTGTTTTAATCAACTGTCTGCATTGCTATCTGTCTACTTGGTATTGAGTTTACTTTCTTTTAAAGAAAGAAAGCATCAGCTCTTGGAGATGGACAATTTTTGCAAGATTTTCACACTTACAGCCACTACAAAGGTCAGCAAGCTGGGAACTACCCAGTAAACCATTCCTTTGCACTTGTTCACAGTGTTCCCATGCTAGGCATGGGTTCATGGAAGGGAAGCAAGAAACAGATGTGTGTTCCTCAAAGGCAGAGATAAGTGATTCCTTTCCTATGGCCTCCATCCTGCTAGAGAGAAACAGAGGGGTTTTATTTCCTTAAAGAGGTGTAGAAAACCGGGAGCAAGAAGTCATTCAGCCATAACCCAGAGAGCACAGGGGGCTTTCAGGTGACCTAAAACTGTTCAAATCAAACAACTTTTCACATAGAACCGGAAGATTTATATAATGCTAAAAAGTCACAATTCCTTCAGATGGACAGAGCTTTGGAGCATGAGCAGCATGGGGATTTAGGGATAATCACGGGACCTTCAGAATTCCAGCAAAATCTACACACCCGGCAGGTCTGGGGAGTACACCAGGGATTGGGTCCAGCACGAGGCTGGCCTGTGAGCTGTGAAGATAAACGTACTGAGTCAGCTGTCACTAAATAAAGATGGGACTCCTGCGACTACTGATTTAAGTGGACATTGGGCTGGAAAATACAGCACTTTGTGTCCAGACACAGCTGTGGCACAGTCCAGAAAGGCTTCAGGGTCTGCACTGCAAGCACCTTCTCCAGCTCTTCTTACAGAGCTACAGCGTTCAACAAGGCCATCCATCCTGTAATGCATTTGGGAAAAAACTTAGACTTCAGGAGGGTATCTGTGAGCATTTTAATTCTGTTAAGACCAAAATAATGATAAACAAGGATAATAGTCACAAAAAAATTCCCCCTCCCAAAAGAGTCCTAGAAATCCTGACTTACTGAATGGTAGCTAGTTTCACTAAACAGAAATACAGTAATTTAATAATCTTGCCATAGCAGTTTTCAGTGAGGAAAATTAACTAATTCATTATCACTTATAATTTGCTGAGGCATAGCTGCCATATTTGTAAAATCAGCAGGTTCAGAAAAAAAAAGCAAGTTTTTAATGAATGTTCTTTTTTTTCCTTTCTAGATACATAAATGATACAATTACTTAGCTCCCTCTAGTGCCAATTTCTAAAATAAATTTCCCACTAATGACTGTATTCACCAATGTAATCATAGGAGCAAATTAAAAATTCACTTGGCAATAATTAACTAGTGAACTCTCAAAGGATTTAGTAAATTGCCATGAACTGAAGCAGAATTCAACTAGTGTCACATTTACAGAGAAAGGTCAAATGTAGGCTTTTTGAAATAACAAAAATATTACCTCAATGTTCAGACATTGTGTATTTTGAACAATTGAGGCATACATGGCAATAAAGAAGAGCAGTCAAGGAGCAGCTATAGCAAATGAAGTAGATCTATTATTCCTCTGACATTTTCAATGTTATTATTAAAGTTACATCCATGTTTTTTTTTTCATTGGCAGTCTTCATTTTTAAGGGTTGATAATTTTGCTTTCTAAAGATACGCCAGGCTGAAATAGGGCACACACCTAGACTTTTTTTTTAAGCAGTAAAAAAAATCTTTTTTTTGGTTTGATATGGATTTTAAAAATGGGTAAAAAATAGTACCGTATACAGTTGCCTTGTTCATAGATTCTTCCCTTGGTATATTGTTTTGGCCATAGAGGATGCTAAGCTAGATCAAACTTTGAAATAATCCCACAGAAGTACTCTAAAATAATTAGTAATAATAATGAGTCACTAGTAGTACTAATAACACACAAGTGTTCAGTACATCGAGAGGAATGCTTCTGCTCATCCAGATGTCGGAGGAAAGAGGTCCACAGGGGCAGGAGGGGTCCTTAGCTGGTATCACTAGTATGGTTCTTATGAGTTACACTATGAATAAAAATAACCATAAACACAGCCATATGAAACATTTTATTTGTTAGGATATTTGGGACTTTCTCATAATTGTAGTGTGGATGGTCTTCACCCCATTTCTAGATTTCTTTGCTGTCTTCATATAACCCACTTCAAAAAAAAATAAATATTCTCTGTGCAGAACATATATTCTAATTACTTTTTACTTGTGGTTTCAATAGTGTAGCCATTCTGCAAATACAGGTCTATACACTAATCCATGCTTAACTTGGAAGAGATGGCACAGCCTACCAGGAACCAGGTGTGAATACTACAGTAAGAGTTCTCATCTAACCATTCTATGATCCTGTGAATATACATTGAGATAAAACTGAGGACTGAGGTGGGTTGAGCTTCCATCAGTATGGGTTTGGCAAGCCTCACTGCTCAGTCATCAGATTAAACATCAGTCTGCATCAGGCAGTTGATTTATGGTTACAGAATCATCTCAAAAGCAGCTGATTTCCAGGAACTTTCATCTCTCTCTTTTGAGTTACAAAGAATATAAATCCAACAGTTCTTTACAAGGTCTGATAAACACTATATGCAGTGGCAATGCAAAAAAAAAAGGGTTTTTTTTTACTTCCCATTTTTCTTAATCCCACCTTGGATTCACTTATTAAACACCTACTCCACATACCACAGCAAGGACAGTAACTGACTGATAGGACAACTAGCTCTCTGCAAACACCAGCCTTAGGGCTTTCTGTAGAAACTGAACTAAACATTTATATTAAAAACCCCCAAAACAAGCAATTAAACTCATGTTAAGGATGTGAAGGAAAGGTTAGTCCACCACCTCCCAGTGATCTGATTCAGACTTTAGTAACTCTTTCTACAGGAAAGCTGTCTCAATTCCAGGTTGAGGTGGCCTAACTTCAACTTCCAGTACTGTCTGCAAAGTAAAAAAAACCCCAAAAACAAAACCAACAAAACTTCCAAAGAGCAGGCAGTATCTTTACATTCCAAAGCAGCTCAGAAGGCACACGGGTCACCTCCAAACCATCAGTGACATGAAGGCTGACCTCCTTAAACCTCACATGCTCAGGCTCATTTTCAAACAAAACTGCTTGTGTGTGTAGCCTTCGTGTAAACTCTTGTCAGTAAGTTCATGTTCCTGCTTGAAGCGCTGACACTAGAAACAAAAGAGCAGCCCTGCAGCCCTCTTACCATCACTTGCTATCACTGGGTGATAGTCCTCTTTTGTAATTCAGGGATTGCAGGAAGTTTCTCCTGAGGGCTCATGTGAACCAGCTGATCCGTCAGGTTCCCAGGAGGCCTCAGGATCCCCGTGTCAAAGAGCCTGGGCAATGTCCCAGACTGCCTGCTTTGCTTGCAGATATATTTTCTTGGTTTTGGCTTTACCAAAAATGTTTGAAACACCCTGTTTATAGCAGCGTATGGAGTTCCTCACCTGCTTCTTTTAAGAATCTTGAATAGAATTCACCTGGTAGTATGAAAATATTCAGTTTAAGCATATGTTGTCTCATCGACAGGAAATTTTCACATTTCATCCATACTCGTCTTTTTTTTTCCTCTCCTATTTCTTTTAATGAAATGGGTAATAGCAATTAATTTTAATATTCCAGTTAAAGTCTATCCCACAAAATTTCCATAGTTCTATCAATACCACTAAACAGCATCTCCACCTCTTCTGCTGTTGTCTTTTCAGTAAGAAGAGACCTAAACAGGGAGACACCTAAGTTAGCTGTATGATATTAGTTACAGTCTACATTGAGATTTTCTAGCTCAACCATAAGCATCCCATATTATTTCTGATTCTTTAAAAAAAAAAAAAAACACAAACAAAAAACAAGGGCTTAAATAAATATCACTGCTGTTAAAGAACATATCTTTATTATCTGTAGAGCAAAATAAGAATCTGAGAGAGAGACACTCAAAGCAACAGGCAAGCAGTCGTTTGATGCAGGCCCTCAACCCTAAACCACATTGCTTGCTGTGTGCAAAGGGCTAATAAAAAAATGCTCAAAATTATTTCAGATGAAGTGAGGAGCACATTTATTAGCATTCTGCAAATAGACATGGATAAATATTTTAAAAGCAATATTTTAAAACCAAATATTTTAAAAGCAATTTAAAAGAATGAAGTCTAATAACCATTTTATTTTTTTTAAAGCCATGTGAAAGAGCAGATCATATCAGATTAGATTAGAATAGAATAGAAGAGAATAATGCATAATGCATGACAAAATAAAATAAAATCAATTCAGGATAAAATTTTAGATAAATACTATGTACTTGAAAAACCACATAAATATTTTTTCAATCTTCAGAGAAAGATCTCTCACAAAACTGGTCCCAGTTGATCTATAACTTATACAAAAAATTCAGATTTTCCAATATGGGGCCAAAATGTAGGCTCCTATATCTGTTTTGATTATCAAATTATCTACTTGGGATTTCAGAAATGTCAAGAACCCCACCTGCAGCTGGTATCATTGAACAGTATCTCAGAAATCAAGTAATTTTTAAATGTACCCAGTGACTAGTAAGTATTTTCTCTTACAATTATTTTCTATACATAACTGTATTTCAATGAAGATTAAGAATGAGCAGATGATATTGTTTTCCTTTATATTTTTTTTCTCATTCAAAAAATCCTTTTAAACAAAAAATTTATAAAATAATTTTTTATTTACTTTAGTGTTAGTTTTTCAATGTAGGTAAACAGTATTTTAATTACAGCTGAAATTTTCTACTCAGAATAATTAAAAACAAGCAACTTACTTTCAATAAGATTTTTCTAACCTGTTAAGATTTCGTGGCAAGTTTTTCTAAATACGACTGCATTTGTCCAACTTTCATCAAACAAAATGGAACCGTTTAACTCCAGGTTCTCAGTTTTGAAGGCTGCATGCTTTATGCAGACTCAGCATGGCTTTTTGCGTATGGATGCAAGAGGACTAAGGAGGTATTTTAATGTTACAAAAAATATTTTGCTGATAGCTCTGCTAAAAATAATTTTAAACTCCAACTATGCCCACTACTTTTGCCTCCTTTCTCTTTTTTGACACTTTCAATTAATCTTCTTTTCTCTTCTTTTTTGTATTCTTACTGCTTCCCTCTAGCCAACACCGTTATTCATTACTCAAAACCTTTGCATATTTTCTTTTAACTATTATTTCAATTTATTGCATATTTCCATTTCCTAGTATTTTAAATGTTTTAATGCACACCTTCTTATTCACTTCTCAAGCTTTCTTTTTTTTCTTTCATATTTTTTCCCTTTGTCATATACGTTGGTGCTCAAGTTAAGTTTGTCTCTTGTTGTCTTCTTGGGGAAGAAAGCAAGGAAGAAATGAAGGCAGCTTGTATTTTAGGAGGAGAGTTGTAAATCATAATTCAGGCAACATGAGAACTTTCAGTTGCCTTGCACTGCTTCCAGATTTTTCCAGGGTGATTATTGCAGGCACTTCAAGAATTTTGGAATGGGGGGTGGGGGGTGGGGGGGGGAAATTTACATGTGACCTTTGTGATTTTATTAAAACACTCCACTGGCTTTTGATGAGAGAATTTCTCTAATATTCACTTTTCCAAATTGTACCAAGCAACAGCAGTGGAGTGATCAGGTCTGTTTCCCCATGAGCCTATATTTACCTCCCAAGATTTTTCTGAGCAAACGATATTGGCTTTAAACAACAAAGTTATTTCTCACACAGATACTCAGTGTCATCTGAAACTGTTTCTTTTATATTTCCTTTGTAATCTAAAATGCCGAATAGCCTGTAAGTGTTACTGACTTTATTCACATATTTCAATAGCTCCTTTCTCTGGACCATGTTTCCATATAAAATAAAAAAAAAAAAAAAATTAAAAAAAAATAAAGAAAAAAAAACCCACAAAACAACAAAACAAAAAAACAACACAACAAAACCCCACAGAAAACCCCAGTGGCATTCGGTAATAAAATACTGATAAAACCTACATGCCACATGAAGAACACAGTAGTGTTCTCCATGAGCTAAACTGATGAACTGTTGAACATAATTCTATTAAAAAGAAAGGTGCATTATAGATAAATTTTACAGCAGTAATTTCTAAAATGCATGATACTTCTTCCAATGCCACCACAGCACCTGCTGCTAAGTATAAACATGATTAGCCACAAACTAACCCACTACAGAATTATTATCAGCATATATTTGCACAATGAAGAACTAATGGGAATTATGCAGATTGTATTTCCTTTCCTGCTGAAGGCAACCAACCTTTACCATCAATAGCAAAACGAAAACAGAACTCAGCTGTGGAAGAACAACACAGGTTTTATTTTATTTCCAAATGTGTACTGTTGATTATTTCAAGACTTTAAGACACATGTTTCCTTTTTACATAATTATATGACAAGCAGTCCAGTATCATTTTTAAAGGCATACAAAATTTTTCGTTCATTTTAATGGCTTTAAATACATAATAACTCTACTGCTGTATATAGAAACTGGTAAACACACATCAAAGGGGTTTTTAAGAATTATAGCATAATCAGTAGGTAGTGCAAATCGGTAGCGATTGGCTTCCTTAATCTGATTGGAAGTGCTGCTCTAAATGCTCTGCCTCTGCCTTCAGAGCATTTAAGGAGGGTGAAAGCTGGTTCCCAATCCCACTCTTCTGGCTGGTGCACATCTCTGGGTTGGGCCAAGCTTCCTAGTGGCGTGCTGGGATCTTCACCTGTCATTGCCCCTGCAGACCAAAATTCAAGGCCAGGCAGGGTCTCGTGCTGGAGTCACCAGTACAAAGGGGCTCCTGCGGCTGCACAACCTCAGGGGACTCTGTTGTTCAAAAAAATAAAGAGCTGTTGATTTAATAGACCTCGGTCTGTACTTTGTTCATCTTGAATATATCACCTTAAATACATCACCTTAAAAATGAACAGTTAGGAACACTATAAAATTAGTAGTTGGTAATCTACAGGCTGAAACAAAAATAGGACTACCTAGAAAAGCATTTTTGTGTGATTCTTTTTTTAAGGCAGCTTCTTCAGGCACAGGGAAGTGGTTGAAGGATTTAATTCGCTGTGCTTTGATTTCTTGTTTCTTTAAACTTTTGCCAAAGGTGATGGGAATGCCAGATGCACATTATTTTTGTACACTTTAAAATCCAAATAAATACAAGTAACATTTGCTTGGTCTTGGTATTTCCTCCCAGTCCTCCCCCTATGGAAAAAGCATTTAGTAGAAGTTTAGGTATTCCTAGTGTGTCATAAGAGCAGCCACAATGAGACATCAGTAAATTTCTCTTTAAAAATCCCTTACAGGGGGATTGCAAGGTGAAACATTTTTATGAACATGAAGAGATATGCAATGAGTGGTTTTCTTTTGTACTGTAACTGATGCTTTTTTTTAAAAAAAAAAAAGGCAAACAAACAAACAAAAAAAAAGCAAACAAAAAGCCAACAAACCCGTAAAAAATTTACTTGAGTACCAGTATTTAATATTTCAACTTGGAAAAACAAATGGGAATGAGAAAAAACCAAACCAAACCAAACCAACTCAGAGTTAAACTCTCAGATGATCAGCTTCATTGCATAGGTCCTCTACGGTTCACTTGAATCAACTAAATACTCAAAATAACTTTCTCATTCTAAACCACTTTGTAACAGTAGCCTGAAGTTTTGCATTCATTGTAGGGGGAAAATGAGGTTATTTAAATACAGCCTTAATGAAAATTGACCAGCATACCTTCAAATGATTTTTCTGTAAAGCAGAGTATTTAAAAACAGCATAGAATAATTTATAAAATCATAGTTAGTGAATTGGTTCATTGTATTTGCATGTTCAAGTTCCTTAAATACACGGAATATTCTCCAGTACAGCCTGAAGTATTCCAGATTTTATATCACTAGCAATTTCTTTACATATGCTGAAAATATGGACTGCTTACTGGAAAGGAAATCAAATGCATATTTGATTAATTGATGCAGTCACATATTAAAAACTTTTGCTTCTTATCCCATTAAAAGTAACACTAATGAGCAATGGCTATGACCTTCAAGTGGAAAGCCACATGTGCTTCAACCCCTCAATATTTACCACCCAAATTTAATCTTTATAATGGACACCTTAAAAGGAATCTGATAGAAAATACTAAGAGCTGCTCCAAAACTAAAACACTTAAGGAAGATTTTGATTAATGCCTTGTGATTAATCAATTGATTAATATAGTTTTCAATACAGATGTTAGGACACTGTCTACTTTAATCAACCATCCTGAAAATGGTGAAGACAAATGATCTATTTTTTTGTCGATTGAAAAAAGAAAGCCTATTTTAGCTGTTATGTAAATTATAAGACAAGCCTTCCACATGAGGCACAGATTTTTCCTTTTATAAAAACCTTACACACTGGAACTGTTAATTAGCTAAGTGTCATCCTTCTGGGCAGGAACTTAGTATAAACCTAAAAAAAGTCATACATTCAGCCAATGAGTGCACTTTTTAAAAGAAATTGTTTTAGAATTGCACTATAATCCATATTTAAAGTCCTTCACCCTGATATTTTTTTATTCTGATACTGTTTCTAATTTGTGATTATGCTTTCTACCATACTAAAACTGAAATCTTTATTCCAGTCAAAAATAATCACCCCGTAATTACTGTGACAAAGTGCCCAAGCTGTATCATTGTGGCCATTTCAACTAATGATATTGTATTAGAATGCCTAGCAATAGACTTCAAATGGAAAATATAATTATGTGCATTAGTTTGTCTAAGCATTTATAAGATCACATATCCATCAGTTATCAGGTCTCATAAAAAAAGCCATATATCACTGTCACTGCTAGTTTTGTTATTGGAAATGTGGGCTGTTATGAACTCAGCTTAAGATGTGTGTCTTAAATTTCACTTATTTTGTTGTCCAGTAAATCCATGTAAGCTGAAACCTGATAAAATTAGCAGAACTTTCAGCTGATGCCACAGGAATAATTTTTTTTACTGTCTCACCAAACATAAACTAGATGTTTTAGGTAATATTTAAAGCTGAAGGCCTTAATCCTGAAGATATTTTTCACTTTATATGCTGGACTGTTCGCTGTGCATAATGTTAAGGGGTTCCATATATTTTTGCTGAACATCTCTATGCTCTCCAGTTTGCAAAGTTAAGTCAACATAAGAGTAACCTCTTCACATTTCAAGCAAACTGAGTGTCCAGCACAGCTCCATCTTGTAAAAAGCTCTTCAATAGCAACTGCCTTAATTTTTTTCGTGCTCTTTCTCTATATACTTTGCTCTTCTTTGGTAAACCCAAACTGACAATTTTGCATTCCAAAAGTAAATGCCTCTTTGATTTATGATGCGCCATATCCAAAAGCTCTGATGCAACAGCTACCAAAACCCCCAAATAAAACTAGTAAAGTCAAAACAAAAGAAGAGAGGTGTACCTGTCAGTTACTGTCACTTTCTTTGTATTTTAAATAAGGCCAGAGGGGAAACAATCCTTTTACTATTAAGAGTAATAGTGATAGCAATAGCACCTGATAATGCCTGGCTACCATGTATGTTGGAGCCCCTCTTGGGCATAGTTATCACAAAATGACAGGTTTGATTTCAGAGAGGAAAGGAGCAGGGTCAGCAGAACTGCTGCCTCGGAATTTGAGAGAGCAGACTTTGGCCTGTTTAGACGAGTGGTTGACAGAGTCTCTAGGGAGGCAGTCCTGAAAGTCAAAGGACTCCAGAAAGGCCATTTTCTTCAAGAAGAAAATCTTAGAGGAGCAAGAGCAGGTTGTCCCCATGTATGGAAAGACCAGCCTGGCTGAACAGAGGGATTTGGCTGGAACTCAAGGAGAAAATGAGAGTTTATGACATTTGGAAGAGGGGCCAGGCAACTCAGGAGGACTACAAAGATGTTGTGAGGCCATGCAAGGATAAAATTAGAGGGGCCAAAGCCCAACTAGAACTTAACATTGCTACTGCCACAAAAGACAATAAAAATGTTTCTATAAGGACAATCTCCATCTCTTATTGAATGTGAAGGGAAACATAGTGACAGAGGATGAGGAAAAGGCTGAGGTATTTAAATCCTTCTTTGCCTCAGACCTTTAATAGTAAGAGAAATTGTTCTCTGAGTGCCCAGTCTCCCAGGCTGGAAGACAGGGATTGGGGGGACAGAAGGAACACCACGTAGATACACACAAGTCAATGGGGCAGGTTGGGATCCACCCAAGGGTACTGAGGGAGCTGGCAGAAGTACTCACCGAACCATTTTCCACCATGTATCAGCAGTCCTGGCTAACCTGGGAGGTCTCAGTTGGCTGGAAGTTAGCAAATATGATACCCATTTATGAGAAGGGCCAGGAGGACCTGGGGAATTACAGGCCTGTCAGCCTGACCTTGGCGATTCTGTTTTCAGTTTTAGACCCCTCACTACACTACAGATATTGAAGTGCTGGAGCGAGTCCAGACAAGATCAATGAAGCTGATGAAGGGCCTAGAGACCAAGCAGGTCAGTAGACCTGAGGAAAGGAACAGAGGTTGCTCAGCATGGAGAAAAGGCTTCATTTTAGAGAACTTCTTGCTCTCTACAATTACCTAAAAGGAGGTTGTAGCAAGGTAGGAGTCTGCCTCTTCTCCCAAGTAACAAGTGATACGACAAGAGGAAATGGCCTCAAGTTGCACCAAAGGAGGTTTAGACTGGTTATTAGGAAAAATACCTTCACCAAAACAGTCATCAAGAATTGGAACAGGCTGTTCAGGGAAGTGGTGGAGTCACCATCCCTGGAGGCAATTAAAAGGCACATAGATGGGGCACCTGGTGACATGGTTTAAAAGTGGACTTTGCAGTGCTCGGTTAACAGTTGGACTTGATGAGCTTAAAGGTCTTTTCCAACCTAAAGGATTCAATGATTTTATGTCAAGCAGGATACATCTCCAAACATCTGATGTCACATTATTCCACAAGGGTAAGTTATTACATCAGCTATTGCATAACCATGATGAGTTACTCTCAGAAAATATAACTGACATTTTTCTTCCACTTTTGGGGTCATATGAGATGCATATCTGTGGTTTCAACACCACACAAATAATAATACTTGCTGCTTTTTGGTGCCAGTATAAATTTAAGCCATCCAAAAAAGATTGTATATTTGAACTGACAAAGAATAAATTATTTGCATCTGGCATAACTGACTGTTGTGTCAAAGCCCTGACATATAATTCTTAATTTTATAGATGCCTGTTTACTTGTACATAAGATAACTCTTCTGACTCTCTTCCCAGAACAATTATCAGGTTTTGCTATGGGCTAGCCTGGAACTTCCAGGGAAGCTGCATATAAATGCAGTCATCCCAGAGCAGTCTAAAAGGGATATTTTAAATTACAGATCACTGCTCTGCTTTTTCCTCAGTGCTCTAAGTAAAATGGGAATCAGAGCATGCTGGTCAGGCGCAGAGCCGCAGGTATGCCTTTTGCTTCCATGTGCTTCCCAGGACAAGTACCCCTAAGTATCATGTAATCAGAGGAGAAATGTTGCTCACTCTTCTCCATGGCTGAAAAGGTTCTGTGATAATCTAGGTTATGTAATGCAATATATTTCTTTAATGAAAACTGTCTTTCAATGGGCAAGGGTTTTTTATTATGGTTGGTTTTAATTAGTATTGATTTTACATGTTTATAAAGGAAATACACCAACTCAGACCTGGAAAACATTTAAGATATGGTTGTTTTCTAGGAGAATTTTCATTGATTTTGATTAATCCTGTAGTTTGCAATGGCTGGGTTTTATCTGCTCTTCTCTATTTCATATTAGGATGCTAAAAAAATCTATTGCATTTGATATTCAAATATGTATCAGAATACATGTGAACTACAGATCCTCAAGGGAACTTTTCTTGCATCTACCTGTTTTACACCAATAAAGGGCTGGGGCCCTATTTTGAAAGATCAATAGGCTGTGAAATTTCTGCCTCCTTATTAGCAGAATTAATTTTAAAGTGGCAATCTACATCTAGAAAATTTGTTTCATATTAAGAAGTCCAGATGTTTTTGGTCTCTCTGTCTGACATTCCCACCATCAGAATAAATTGTATTTCCAGACTAATGTAATAGATGAGAGATATGAATAAATCTCATCCAGTTCAGTTGATAAAATTAACATGCTGATGATATTTTAATGCTTCTATATAATCAAGGGGGCATGGATCATGCCTCCACCAGTTCCAGTGTAATTCTGTCCTTTAATCTTCTCTCAAGAAAAAAAAAAAAAAGAGAGAGCATTAGAGAGGATTATACAGTAAACAGTATGTGCATGTCTTAAAGCAAGTTGTTTGTGATATGGTTGAATAGCTTTGCCCAAAGGTATTCAGCAAAGCAACTAATATACTGGAGAGCTGGGATCAGAACCAGTATTTCAGTAGTGTGTCACTTACTCACATATTGTAGCTTCTGGTGGAAAAGCTCCACTGACTTGGAGAATAGTATTAGCATATCAGAACCACATCATCCATATGACCTTACACAGAGGACATAAAATAGCAGTTGTCTTACACATAGGAAATCTGACTTTCAACCTAGGGCAGTCAGAATTTGGCCCAAAAGGTACATGTGGGTTTTGTGGAGCAGGACACAGGTATAAGCCAACTTAAAATTAAACTACATTTGGCAGCCAAAGGCAAACTAATGACAAAGACACCAAAGGCAAAGGAGACAGGGGATGGGGGTGGGTGGAGGAGAAATATCATATAAGTATTGAACCAAAGAAGTATTCCTATTTGGCAGAAATTATTGATATGTGGTGGAATTCATCAGGCAGAAGCCTCAAATGAAAAATTATAGAATCATAGAATCATAGAATAGTTAGGGTTGGAAAGGACCTGATATTGACGTGCTTTAAAGACCTAATTGCCACTATATTTTGATGCTTCTTGGGTATCTAACTGACTTACATGGCTTTAGACTTCTGGCTTTAGTCTTCAAGGTAAGAAACATCAGAATGCATCCCCTTCAGATATATGCAAGAGAAACATTAATCAGCTCCAGGACTAAATGGTACACTTTGAGATTGATAATGCTTAATCTATATTACTCTTTCTTCCCCTGTGATTTTTTTAGAGTACAGAGAGTCCATTGTTTTTCAAGCTAAAAATGGACACAATTAACTGTGAATATCATTATATTCTGTTGATGGAAAAGGAGCAGGTGATCCTGTACCACAGTGAAGATCAACATCATGAGTGCAATATTCAGAAAACAACAACCTTAAATGTGCATGGTGAATCCTCGTCTTGCTTTCTAAAGGGATTTTTATGCAATAATATATGTTTGAATTTTCACATAGAATGAATACTGCCATCCTGTTTATCATCACTTTTATGAAGAATCTTAATGTTCCTTTAAAACTGACAATTAGCTGATGATACTGTGAGGCCTAAAAATTCACATGCAAATAATCTGAAGAGATGTAATGAAGGTGAAGTTAATGAGGTCAGCTGCCAACTATGTACACAACCCCCATGTTGGGTGATGCTGACAGAAGAAAGAAGCAAGCTCAAATAGCCAGAGGTTCCTCTGGAAACTAATCTGGAAGTTTTATCAAGAATCAACACATTCCCTGGGGAACATGCAGAACTCAAGCCTTTCAAGAGCTGGAACTGTTTTCTGGTTCCTGCCCTAGTCATGACGATTTGATCCTATTTAGAGATAAGGAGCCCTTACCACAGCTCATCAGCTTTCTGCTTATGAAAACAGCTCTGTAGGAGCTTATCTCAAATATCTCCCAGCATGCTGCATGTGTGTGGCCCTCTACCATGATGGAAGAGGTGAACTTCAGTCAGAAATGTTTCTCCTTGAGCCAAAACATTACTGCAGGATAGAACCCTGTTTCACCTAACTCTATTTCAACCAAGCAATCAATTTTGACATAGGATTGACTTCTAAAGCTGTCAACTTCATTGACCTGTAGAAATCATAGACAGAAAGTTCATGCAGGTCTGCTCTTTCTGTTGCCATAAGCTCTACTTCTGCTAAGAGACCACCAAAGGATGCTCCTCCTGGCAGATGCAGGACACTGGCCTTTTCCATGTAAGGAATATAAAATGTCAGGCTTCATTTAATGAAAAAAATATCAGTCTATTCCCTACTATAGCAAATACTTTGAAGAAGAGGCAATATTGTCTTTACCTAAATGCACACATGCACACATATATATTGAAAAAAATTTATCTCTTACCAGAATGTAAATACCCAGAGGTCTTTCACTATTACTGGGAAAAAAACTGGCAGCTTAGTCTAAAATGTACTACAGAAAAAAAGCAGTGATTAGCAAGTAACAAACAAAAACACAATGTTGTGTGTATACATAACAAATATTTTTATAGCTGGGTGCACTAATAAGAATCATTAGAAGATTCCTCTACAAGCAGAGCTTAAAACAAATTAAATACTTCTGCTATACAAAAACGAATAAGTTTTAAGTGCAACCCCTCTTCCTATTACCTTGAAAGGACCCATACCGTATGCTAGAGACTCAAAGGAATAAGAGACAGATACACTTTTACAGAACACATCCTGCACCTTTTTAATTCACTTACATTTGAAGATTGTAACATATTCATATAATATGTGCACTGTGAGCACCTGCACACAACTTCCTTTGGCATAGCTAAAAATAGCTATCTTACATGAGGAAGTTATTTTAATTAAGAGCATTGTTTAAAACTATTTTTGTAAAATAAAAAAAAGAGATCATTCCAACTGAAAAATATGGAAATTTTATTCCAAAGTAATCCCTGTATCTTTGCAAGTAGCCTGTGAGTTAAGCAAAATCCTTCTAAGGGGGAAGGGAAAAGCAGAGCTGCACAGAAATTATAATACTGAAGACAGACAACTCAGTCTGTCTGTCCAATAAAAGACCCAGAGACAATCCACATAGTAATTGTTTCAAACAATCTCAAAATAATTCCACATCAGGAAAATGGGAATGCTGAAAGTGTTCTTGCGGGTGTAGGAGGATGAGAAAGAGGATGCACAGGTTTGGATATAAGTTTATATTTACACATTCTTAAAAAAATATTTCCATTTTCTTATTGGTGACAAGTGCACTTGCACTTCCATCCTCCCACCTAGCGTTTCCTGACCTTGGAGAGATGGACCAAAATCGTACCATTTAGTCAGAGCATGGCACATTGGAACCGTGTACACAGTCCTACCAAACACACACATAAGGTGCTGCAGAA